>CM060962.1:157581680-157711680 GCA_030765045.1 Tenodera sinensis
ACGACTACAGGGGCTATAGCCGGAAATTCAAGATATACATTTCATTTGTCATAAAAATATTTCAAACATATGACATTTTAATCAAAACCGTTAGAGCCATTTTCAAGAAAATCAAAATTTTCGAAACATTTTTCATGTAAAGGGTAGTTTAGGTTGGGGCTATTTTTTTCAAAATCTTCGTGTCGCATCCTTGAAACACATTAAACTTAAATACCAACCTTCGTTTTTCACCAACTTTTCGTTTTTGAGTTATGCTGTCGACAGACAGACACACACACACATACTTTTTTCTAACATGCTTTTTTTTGGATTCAGGTGGGTCTCAAAACATATATTTCCAGTGAAATGTCGACATCGAATTTTTTGGTGGAATACAATACTTCCCCTAATTACCAATAGAGGAAGTAAATACATATATTAAAGTAAAAGTGTTGCGCTACAATAATAAACTATATATCACACTAAAGTGGAAATTTCAAATAGCAAAAACTGAAGATTTCATTTTTGGCAATTTTCCCAAGTTCAAGTTGTCGCTGGGCCCTTAAACTTCTCTCCCTCACTCATTCACCTCTCACTCACTCATTCACTCACTCACTCATTGACTCAATCACTCACTCACTGACTGACTCACTCACTCAGTTACTCACTCACTCTCTCACACAATCACTCAGTCACTCATTTACTCACTCACTCAATCACTCACTCACTGACTCACTCAGTTACTCACTCACTCACACAATCACTCAGTCATTCGCTCACTCTCACTCACTCAGTTACTGACTCACTCAATCACTCACTCACTGGCTCACTCACTCAGTTACTCATTCACTCACTCACTCAATCATTCACTCACTCACTCTCACTCAATCACTCAGGCACTCTAACTCACTCATTCACTCACTCACTGACTCAATCACTCACTCACTGACTTACTCACTCAGTTACTCACTCTCTCACACAATCACTCAGTTACTCATTTACTCACTCACTCAATCACTCACTCACTGACTCACTCACTCAGTTACTCACTCACACAATCACTCAGTCATTCACTCACTCTCACTCATTCACTCAGTTACTCACTCACTCAATCACACACTCACTCACTGACTCACTCAGTTACTCACTCACTCACTCACTCACTCAATCATTCACTCACTCACTCACTCACTCACTCACTCACTCACTCTCACTCAATCACTCACGCACTCTACCTCACTCATTCACTCACCCGCTCACTCATATCTTAAATAAATCGAAATCGAAGCAATGAATATGGGGGATATTTGATTGAGTCAATATTAGTGGTATCATTCGTGAGATATTTTCGATTCTTCAATTTGTTTACTTGGTCTACATCTTCCATGTAGTAGACATATTTCATTGTTAAAAGGGGAGGCATGCTACAATTTCAGCAATTTTAGAGAATGCACAACGGAAACAATTTTGAACCTTTTTCCATTAATAGAATCTGAAAAATCAGATGCGAATCGTATTACCCTCTAATATGAAATATTTGCCTCGGATGTACGCTAATATTTCACCAGCAGCATGAAACAAGGAATTTCTCGACAATACGCATAGTTAAGTGGATTGGTAAGGGCTTTGTTGATATGCTGGATGTTCATGATCGGATCACACAGAGTGGCCATTAGGGTGAAGTTGAGGAGCTCGTGGGTGAGGCTTGAATTAACTTTAGGGAAAAATGCATTAAGTGGAGCCTAATGAGGCTGTATTAGGATTGAATATATTTCAAGTACCTCCTATTTAAAATTTAGTGCAAGCCCTATACAAGAGTTAATACCTTGAGAGTACCCTCGCTGATAGCAGTGGTCAATGATGTAGGGGATACATGTTCGATTCTATTACCGTATAATAGCTGTATCGCTAAACTCTTGTTCACAGAAGTTTCCAGCAACATTTTCGCTGTTCCATGAAATTCAAGTGGATATTATGTTAACATATTGGATTTTGAAGAGAATAAAACACAAGGATGCATATAGTGAACGTATTGGAACATAAATAATACGCATTCAGTAACGAAGAAGTGGACTAAAATGCTTAAGATAGAGGCCCACTTTGTGGGGGTGGCATATCTACCTCACGTTCCAGAGATCCAGAGTTTGAATCTTGGTTAAGGTGGTCATCCGGTTAAGATTTTTCTGGAGCTTTTCCTTATCCTGAGAACACAAATATCGGGTAACTTTAAGCTCTTAGGACCCCGGGCTCATTTTAGCATTTCACCCATCGTCCGATATGACTTACCCTTTTAATACAGATTAACTTTAAAAGATAGGGATAAAATAGGTGTTATTTACCAAATAATAAAGAAGTGAATTTTTATTTATGTCCCTAGTGTTTAATTTTCATAATTCGCTTCAGTATTGTTATTAATTAGAGTGATTCCGTGACTCGCACTTCATCACATCAAATAAATTAACATTGAAATCCCTATTTTTCAGTATTCCTCTATGTTTTATATAGCGTGATAATAAAGTATACCGAAGTAATTCCATAGTGTTAAGTTGTTTTACACAAGAGTTTGGAGGTGGGAATGTATGATCCACGGCTAAACATAAGCTCATGTTATGGTATTAAGCACTTTGGCATGAGATACTGATGAGTCAGTGTTAAAGTCAATCCCAGTGATTGATTTTGAATGTTTTTATAAATGTTTCCCAAGAATAAAGTTATTGATTACCAGTAGTATATTCATATAGGTCTCCCAAATCTCAAGTAATAATTTGACTGTGTAACTCTGAGTAGTGATTGCATCATGTAGCACATGCCCTGAGGAAAGTTCATAACTGCTCATGTGGACTTATGCCTAACACAGAAGCTGATTTTCCGCAGATCATGGATTAAATGTTTACCATGACGTTATTTCCTTCCTTTCTTCCTCCCCTCCTCCCTTCCACCCTACCTCCCTTCCTCCCTTCCTCTCTTCCTCCCTTCCTCCCATTCAACCTTCCTCTCTTCCTCCCTTCCTCCCTTCCTCCCTTCATCCCTTCCACCATTCCTCTCTTACTCCCTTCCTCCCTTCCACCCTTCCTCCATTCCTACCTTCCTCCCTTCCACCCCTCCTCTCTTCCTCTCTTCCTCACTTCCTCCCTTCCTACCTTCCCCCCTTCCTCCCTTCCACCCATCCACCGTTTCACCCTTCCTCTCTTCCTCTCTTCCTCCCTTCCACCATTCCTCCCTTCATCCCTTCCTCCCTTCCTCAATTCCTCCCTTCCTCCCTTCCTCACTTCCTCACTTCCTCTCTTCCTCACTTCCTCTCTTCCTCACTTCCTCCGTTCCTCCTTTCCTCCCTTCGTCCCTTCCTCCCTTCCACCCTTCCTGCCCTTCCTCCATTCCTCACTTCCTCCCTTCCTCAATTCCACCCTTCCTCTCTTCCTCCCTTCCTCCCTTCCTAACTTCCTCCCTTCCTCACGTCCTCACTTCCTCTCTTCCTCCCTTCCACCCTTCCTCCCTTCCTCCCTTCTGCCCTTCCTCCCTTCCTCTCTTCCTCACTTCCTCCCTTCCTCACTTCCTCACTTCCTCTCTTCCTCCCTTTCTCCTTTCCTCACTTCCTCCATTCCACCCGTCCTAACCTCCTCCCCTCCTCACTTCCTCACTTCCCCTCTTCCTCCCTTCCTCCCTCCATTCCTCCCTTCCACCCTTCCTCCCTTCCTCACTTCGTCCCTTCCTCACTTCCTCACTTCCTCTCTTGCTCCCTTCCTCCCTTCCACCCTTCCTCCCTTCCTCTCTTCCTCACTTCCTCCCTTCATCACTTCCTCTCTTCCTCCCTTCCTCCCTTCCTCACTTCCTCCCTACCTCCCTTCCTCCCTTCATCACTTCCACCATTCCTCTCTTCCTCCCTTTGTCCCTTTCTCCCTTCAACCCCTCCTCTCTTCCTCTCTTCCACACTTCCTCCCTTCCTCCCTTCCCCCTTCCTCCTTTCCACACATCCTCCCTTTCACCCTTCCTCTCTTCCTCCCTTCCACCGTTCCTTCCTTCCTCCCTTCCTTAATTCCTCCCTTCATCCCTTCCTCAATTCCACACTACCTCTCTTCCTCTCTTCCTCCCTTTCTCCCTTCCCAACTTCCTCCCTACCACCCTTCCTCCCTTCCTCCCTTCCTCCCCTCCTAACTTCCTTGCTTCCTAACTTCCTCACTTACTCTCTTCCTCATTTCCTCCCTTCCTCCCTTCCTCACTTCCCCCATCCCCCTTCCACCCTTCCTCCCTTCCTCACATCCTCCGTTCCTCCCTTCCTCACTTCCTTACTTCCTCTCTTCCTCCCTTTCTCCCTTCCTCAGTTCCTTCCTTCCACCCTTCCTCCCTTCCTAACTTCCTCCCTTCCTCACTTCCTCACTTCCACTCTTCCTCCCTTCCTCCCTTCCTTCCTTCCTCCCTCCATTCCTCCCTTCCTCCCTTCCTCACTTCCTCCTTTCCTCACTTCCTAACTTCCTCACGTCCTCTCCTCCTCCCTTCATCCTTCCCTTCCTCTCTTCCTCCCTTCCACCCTTCCTCCCTTCCTCCCTTCCTCACTTCCTCCCTTCCTCACCTCCTCACTTCCTCTCTTCCTCCCTTCCTCCCTTCCTAGCTTCCTCCATTACTCCCTTCCTCCCTTCCTCCCTTCCCCACTTCCTCCCTTCCTCACTTCATCATTTCCTTACTTCCTCACTTCCTTACTTCCTCCCTTCCTCACTTCCTCCCTTCCTCACTCCTTCCTGCCTCACTTCCTCCCTTCCTCACCTCCTCTCTTTCACCCTTCCTCCCTACCTCCCTACCTTCCTCCATTCCTCGCTTTCTGCCTTCCTCCCAGCCACACTTCCTCTCTTCCTCCCTTCCTGCCTTCCTTCCTTCCTTCCTCCCTTCCTCCCTTCCACCTTCCTCCCTTTCTCCCTTCCTCCTTTCCTCCCTTCCATCCTACTTCCCTTCCTCACTTCCACCCTTCTCCCTTACACACTTCCTCTCTTCCTCCCTTCCTCCCTTCATCCCTTCCACCCTTCCTAACTTCCTCCCTTCCTCATTTCCTCACTTCCACCCTTCCTCCCTTCCACCCATCCTCTATTCCTCCCTTCCTCCCTTCATCCCTTCCACCCTTCCTCTCTTTCTCCCTTCCTCCGTTCCTCCTTTCCTTCCTTCCACCATTCCTCTCTTACTCTCTTCCTCACTTCCTCACTTCCTCTCTTCCTCTCTTCCTCTCTTTCTCCCTTCCCAACTTCCTCCCTTCCACCCTTCCTCCCTTCCTCCCCTCCTAACTTCCTCCCTTCCTAACTTCCTCACTTCCTCTGTTCCTCATTTCCCCCCTTCCTCCTTTCCTCCATTCCCCGAATCCTCCCTTCCACCCTTCCTCTCTTCCTCACATCCTACCTTCCTCTCTTCCTCCCTTCCACCCTTCCTCCCTTCCTCCCTTCCACCCTTCCTCCCTTCCTCACATCCTCCCTTCCTCCCTTCCTCACTTCCTCTCTTCCTCCCTATCTCCCATCCTCAGTTCCTCCCTTTAACGCTTCCTCCCTTCCTAACTTTCTCCCTTCCTCACTTCCTCACTTCAACTCTTCCTCCCTTCTTCCCTTCCTTACTTCCTCCCTCCCTTCATCCCTTCCTCCCTTCCTCACTTCCTCCTTTCCTCACTTCCTCACTTTCTCACTTCCTCTCTTCCTCCCTTCCTCCTTCCCTTCCTCCCTTCCTCCCTTCCACCCTTCCTCCCTTCCTCCCTTCCTCACTTCCTCTCTTCCTCACTTCCTCACTTCCACACATCTTCACTTCCTCTCTTCCTCTCTTCCTCCCTTCCTTCCTTCCTAGCTTCCTCCCTTCCTCACTTCCTCCCTTCCTCCCTTCCCCACTTCCTCCCTTCCTCACTTCCTCATTTCCTTACTTCCTCACTTCCTTACTTCCTGCCTTCCTCACTTCCTCCATTCCTCACTTCCTCCCTTCCTCACTTCCTCTCTTTCACCCTTCCTCCCTACCTCCCTACCTGCCTCCATTCCTCGCTTTCTCCCTTCCTCCCAGCCACCCTTCCTCTCTTCCTCCCTTCCTGCCTTCCTTCCTTCTTCCCTTCCTCCCTTCGACCTTCCTCCCTTTCTCCCTTCCTCACTTCCACCCTTCCTCCCTTCCATCCTTCCTCCCTTTCTCACTTCCTCCCTTCTCCCTTACACCCTTCCTCTCTTCCTCCCTTCCTCCCTTCATCCCTTCCACCCTTCCTCTCTTCCTCCCTTCCTTCCTTCCTTCCTTCCTCGGTTCCTCCTTTCCTTCCTTCCACCCTTCCTCACTTCCTCACTTCCACTCTTCCTCCCTTCCTCCCTTCCTTCCTTCCTCCCTTCCTCCCTTCCTCCCTTCCTCACTTCCTCACTTCCTTACTTCCTCCCTTGCTCACTTCCTCCTTCCTCACTTCCTCACTTCCTCACTTCCTCCCTTCCTCCCTTCCTCCCTTCCTCCCTCCCTTCCTCCCTTCCTCGCTTTCTCCCATCCTTTCTTCCACCGTTCCTCTGTTCCTCCCCTTCTTCCTTCCTCCCTTCCTCGCTTCCACCCTTCCTCCCTTTCTCCCTTCCTCACTTCATCCCTTCTCCCTTCCACCCATGCTCTCTTCCTCCCTTCATCCCTTCCACCCTTCCTCTCTTCCTCCCTTCCTCCCTTCCTCCGTTCCTCACTTCCTTCCTTCCACCATTCCTCTCTTACTCTCTTCCTGACTTCCTCCCTTCCTCCCTTCCTCCCTTTCTTCCTTCCTACCTTTCACCCTTGCTCTCTTCCTCTCTTCCTCACTTCCACCATCTCTCGCTTCCTCACTTCATCCCTTCCTCCCTTCCTCCCTTCGTCCCTTCCTCAGTTCCTCCCTTCTCCCTTCCACCCATCCTCTCTTCCTCCCTTCCTCTCTTCATCCCTTCCACCCTTCCTCTCTTCCTCCCTTCCTCGCTTTCTCCCTTCCTTCCTTCCACCCTTCCTCTGTTCCTCCCTTCCTCACTTTCTTCCTTCCTCCCTTCCTCCTTTCCACCCTTCCTCCCTTTCTCCCTTCCTCACTTCATCCGTTCCTCCCTTACTCCCTGCCACCCTTCCTCCCTTCCTCACTTCCTCCCTTCTACCTTCCACCCATCCTCTCTTCCTCCCTTGCTCCCTTCATCCCTTCCACCCTTCCTCTCTTCCTCCCTTCCTCCCTTCCTCCGTTCCTCCCTTCCTTCCTTCCACCCTTCCACCCTTCCTCTCTTACTCTCTTCCTCCCTTCCTCCCTTCCTTCCTTCCTCCCTTCCACCCTTGCTCTCTTCCTCTCTTCCTCACTTCCTCCCTTCCTCCCTTCCACCCTTCCTCGCTTTCCCCCTTCCTCTCTTCGTCTTTCCTCCCTTCCACCCTTCCTCCCTTACTCCCTTCCTCTCTTGCACCCTTCCTCCCTTCCACCCTTCCTCTCTTCCTCTCTTCCTCCCTTCCTCTCTTCCTCCCTTCCTCCCTTCCACCCTCCTGCCTTCCTCCCTTCCTTACTTCCTCCCTTCCTCACTTCCTCACTTCCTCTCTTCCTCCGTTCCTCCCTTCCTCCCTCCCTTCCTCACTTCCTCACTTCCTCTCTTTTTTTCTTTCTCCCTTACGCCCTTCCTCCCTCCCTTCCTCCCTTCCTCCCTTCCTCCGTTCCTACCTTCCTCCCTCTCTTCCTCCCTTCCTCCCTCCCTCCCTTCCTCACTTCCTCTCTTCCTCTCTTCCTCCCTCCCTTCCTCCCTTCCTACCTACCACCCTCCCTTCCTCCCTTCCTCCCTCCCTCCCTTCCTCACTTTCTCACTATCTCGCTTCCTCCCTTTCTCCCTTACCCCCTTCCTCCCTCCCTTCCTCCCTTCCTCCGTTCCTACCTTCCTCCCTCGCTTCCTCCCTTCCTCCCTTCCTCCGTTCCTCCCTTCCTTCCTTCCACCCTTCCTCTCTTACTCTCTTTCTCCCTTCCTCCCTTCCTCCCTTCCTTCCTTCCTCCCTTCCACCCTTGCTCTCTTTCTCTCTTCCTCACTTCCTCCCTTCCTCCCTTCCTCCCTTCCTCCCTTCCACCCTTCCTCCATTTCACCCTTCGTCTCTTCGTCTTTCCTCCCTTCCACCCTTCCTCCCTTACTTCCTTCCTCTCTTGCATCCTTCCTCCCTTCCACCCTTCCTCTCTTCCTCCCTTCCTCTATTCCTCCCTTCCTCCCTTCCTCCCTTCCACCCTTCCTCCCTTCCTCCCTTCCTTACTTCCTCCCTTCCTCACTTCCTCTCTTCCACTGTTCCTCCCTTCCTCTCTCCCTTCCTCACTTCCTCACTTCCTCTCTTCCTTTCTTTCTCCCTTACCCCCTTCCTCCCTCCCTTCCTCCTTTCCGCCCTTCCTACCTTCCTCACTATCTCTCTTCCTCCCTTTCTCCCTTACCCCCTTCCTCCCTCCCTACCTCCCTTCCTCCGTTCCTACCTTCCTCCCTCCCTTCCTCCCTTCCTCCCTTCCTCCCTCCCTCCCTTCCTCACTTCCTCACTTCCTCACAATCTCTCTTCCTCCCTTTGTCCCTTACCCCCTTCCTCCCTCCCTTCCTCCCTTCCTCCGTTCCTACCTTGCTCCCTCCCTTCCTCCCTTCCTCCCTTCCTCCCTCCCTCCCTTCCTCACTTCCTCACTTCCTCACTTCCTCTCTTCCTCTCTTCCTCCCTCCCTTCCTCCCTTCCTACCTTCCTCCCTTCCCACCTTCCTCCCTCCCTCCCTTCCTCCCTTCCTCCCTTCCTCCCTTCCTCCCTTCCTCCCTTCCTCCCTTCCTCCCTTCCTCCCTTCCTCCCTTCCTACCTTACTCCCTTCCTACCTTCCTCCCTGCCTCCCTCGCTGCCTCCCTCCGGGATTAATAAGCCGAGGGTTTCCTATTAGGTGATGTGATGTGTGTAGGAACGGAGCTTGGTGGGTTACACTTTGACGCACTGAGATCCCGACATGAATCTATTGCGGGCTACCATCTCCCAATTGGAAGGGATGAGGTGAAGTGGGACCGGAGGCTTAGCAGAGAACGGAGCCAGTTAAACCCATAGACGTACAGATATTGATATCTGGCGTACAACCGAAGTGTTTCAGCTACCCAGGCAGAGTGCGACGAAGCGACCCTTGTGGCCCGGGTGGCTACTTCCAGAAGTGGCCAGCGAATGTGGATTTCGAGAGCAAGCATCTCTACCGTCTGTCCGCATTGCCGAAACTTACCGCGTTGCTAACCAAGTCTCGGAGACGACAAGACAAGGAAATAGAAAGGAGAGGAAAGGAATCCGCAGAGAGGACAGTCCACCCAGCACTCGCCTAGTAGTAAGGGGAAACCACGGAAAACCCCATGTCAGAGTTGTCGGTTGCCGGGGATCGAACCCGGGATCTCCAGAATGCGAGTAGCACACGTTGTCATGGCGAGGTCTTGCTCGGTTTTCTGTGAGGTAACCTGGAGAATATTTTCATCCCTGAGGTTGTAGATATTCTTTTTGGGACAAATCAACACTTTAGGGACCAAGTTGGTTTGGCGCCCATTGATTTATTTACCGTTGCGGCCCCTGGGCACTTCCATCTCCTCCTTCGCTCCCAGAGTCCAATATATAATAGCTTAAACATAACTCGACTGCCTCCGTAGCGCAGTTGGTAGCGCGCTTGCCTCTGGTGCGGAGGACCCGGGTTCAATCCTCGGTATCAGCATGGGGATTATATCCCTTCTGGGAGGTCTGGCACGGGGTGCACTCAGCCTCGTTAGGTCCCGGGGTGACCAATTGAGGAGCTAATTGACGGAGAAGTAGCGGCCCCAGGTCGAGAAGGCCGAAGGCTCCGGGCGCTGACCACGTCCTACCCTGCAGTACTGTACCCCGCTAATGACGCCTGTATTGGGCAGAGGTGGGGGACGCAGCGGCTGGGTAGCAAGCCTTGGCCCTTCATGGACTGTTGCGCTAGGTTTTTTTAAGCATAACTCAATGGGGAAATGCTCTCCCTCTACCTCAAAGGTGGAATGCTCTGTCATCTGCAGCACTGAATAGGGAATGATATCCCGATAAACCCCAGCCACATCACTCTACTTTACAGTCCATCAGTATACGTTTGAGAAACTGTGCAAGCTTCAAGATAGACAACTGTAATATGTGTGCTAGACAAATTCAAGCCAAGTGCATATTGTAGAAAATCTTCATCATAAAATTACAGATTAGTCATTCAGCAACCGTGATATCTGATCTGCTCTGGATAATTAGTTCTGTGTGTCAAACCATGAACCAAGAACAAGTTTATCCCTTTCAGCCTCTTAAGGTACAAGCGGCAGATTTATGAAGTAAGCATTTATGTGACTGGGCTTTGCTGCAGCAACCAGTATACTTTTCGACAGCATTGGCAGTTAATGAGGCAGAGTTCGTCAGGGATAGGCATGTTTTAACTCAAGAACAGCCATGTGTAGCAGCACTATGTCAATCCACAGTCTAGCTTTGTGAACATTTGAGCGCTATTATTTCAGACCATGTCAACGCTTCATATCTACTTCCCTCTTGGTGAAATGGGCATCCTTAACTTATTTTGTTACAGTGCGCTTTAGCTGTAAATCTAGAATATGTGTCTCTGGATATTCGATATGGAATTGATTGCAACATGCTGCAACTCCAGTAGTGCTAGAATATGTCGTGGTTTTCCCTGGTCAGTGGGTGAATCCTTGGATGATTTCTCATCAACCACCATTTCTTTACTCTCATTTTCCTCTCATCTTTTAGGTGCTTCTAGGTTTGGTAGCGTAAACTGGTGCGGGACAGTTTACGTGGATGCTTTCTCCAAGAAAAAAGTATGTCCGTAGACACATCCGCTGGTTTTTTGGTTGAATGGATGGTTCATCACTAGGCTTAGTAGTCCAGCTACATTAAAGAGGATTCAAGTTACGTGCGTTCATAGTACATGTGACAGTAGAGTGTGAGGTTTTGCTATACAGACAACACGTGCACAACTTCATACTTTTGGTAGTTCACCTACTAAGCTTATTCATCAGCCTCTCTGGGAGCTCCACTAGGAGCGGGTATTCCAATCAGGAACTGTGAGGGATTTCTGCGCGTCTGTGAGGCCTATCTGAGTGCAGTCTATATCCATCACTTTATCCTTTGCTAATGTGGGATGCAATAGACTACAGGAGACCACAATAAATCTCCCGTACATTGCAGTGCCTGAATTGGCTCCGTGCGTTGTATACCAAGTACCAGGCGTCGGCAAAACTGTACCGGCTGATGACATTACGTATTACCACCGTCAGGGGCAAAGCAGTGCGTAGCCCTCCAGCAGCCTTCACTCCTTCAATCAACACGCATTCAAACGCAAACAAGCAGTGGTGTACACCTCATCGATATGGTATGTTTCTTTCGAAATCACAAAAACACAAGGTAACATTACAAGTCAAACATTAAAGAACATTATGAACGTTGTCAAACAGATCACAAGCAAATCACAGGTAGGAAATGTTAAGACATTTTAAAATAATAATAATATAAATATTTGTCCTTAAATATAATCATAACGCTTAAACATTCATTGAAGCTTCGTAGTCTAGTGAAGAAGTGGATAAGAAAGTACACTAATTTAAAAAACCTATAACCTTACAGAGCATTGTGTAAATCGAAATTAGAAAGTAAAACTAGTTTAGATTTATTTAGAGAACTTGATATGGCAAAATTTCCATCTATCCGTTCATTTACTACATACCTATATTAGTTCTATATTTGGCTCAACATCAATGTGTGAGGAATTATTTTCTAAACTGAAGATTGTAACATCCAAAAGCAGATCGCGATTGATAGATAAATGCGCTCTGTTGTACGTCAATATTGTGAATTAACGTTAGATGTATGCGAAAGTATAATGCTCCGGATGAAGCGAACAGCAAATTAACGAAAACTAAACGTTAAAGCCCTCTCAATTTGTATGTGTCAAGCAGATATAAAACCAAGCAGAGAAGTTCCTTTACGTCACCACTGCGACTTTCAAACCCCTCCTTCAAACCATGCGTCATGTGCATGCGGGGTTGTGTTTCGTGACGTCACCATTCCTGCAATCGCAATGACTAGGGACCGAGCCTTCGTACAGCAAACAAAAAGTTGCAGGGTTTGGACTATAGTAATTGGGAGTGATCAGACTGTCACATGATCACAACACAGAGGAGACAAGGTACAGTTGACATAGGAATGTTGTACATAAAATTGTTACATAACTTACGTTCAATGTTGTCACCATTCGCAGTAAAATATTCACTCCCAAATTCTTGTACAAGTTCAGCAATACGTGAATATTTCGATTTTCGTGCTGTATGCACTGTAGGCAGTGTGTTTTGTGCTGGCGCTGTACTCGCACAATGATGTCACGCTCTGTCCATGTGGAGATTACTTGCGAGCACCTCATTTTGCGATAGCTGTATAAAGGTTCGAGTTCTAGCGATGAACTCCTACCATATACCAATGAAATAGTTTGAGATCTAAAATGAAGTTATGATTGTTATTGTTGTTGAAGGCATTATTTTGGATCAGTAAATATGAAACCAATTGGTAATATACATTAAAAGGTTTTTTTTTCTTTTTTTTTTTCTCCCCTTTTCAAAGGTATGATTCCTTAAACTTTCTAAGAAGATGGTGTGTAAAGGCAAATAATTTAACTTTGCCTGGCCGCTAAGCTCCTCCACAACTGTAGTAAAGAGGTATAGAAGGAATGCTCCTGCTTCTGTCCCTTGCTTTGGAACAACTCCCCCCGCCCCCAGCTGTATCCTTTTATCTGAATGGAACTTCCACACCTTGTCTTTTCCAGTCACCACTTTAATATATTATCTATAACCAACAAAGTGCTGCATGAAATAAAGAACATGCTATGTGTTTTAGCTGGATACAATTAAATTTGGAGTCGTATAGCAGTGGAACATGAAGAGTTTATAATTACATTTTCAATGGTATAATGAGCTTATTTGTACTCGGAACATGGCTGAACCCTCTGTTGACAGCTGTCCGGAAATTCCTATTGTAACTTAATTTACACGAAAATTAGGTATCAGTGTGCCGCAGTATACAAACACAGCACATCCAAGCTAGGGTTCTCCTGAATTCGAAGTGTTAACATTGTAAAAGCCACAGCACAGATTGTTGTAAAGAAAAAATGTCTTATATTGATTAATGAAATATTTGGGCTGTTCAAAATCATTATTCCGAAATAGTATCACATCGTGACTATCAGCATGGTGTGTTTTCTAAGAGAGCTAAAGCCACTGAAAAAGGCATTGATTCCAAGATTTACTGTGAATTTCGTTAGTTTATTTTTCTTGCATTTCATGAAACTTCTAAGACTTGTGATATATACTCCTATCAAAAGAAAATAATTTATGAGATCTGCAATCTCTGTCATTGAGCTCACATCTTGGTGAAATTCTCCTATTGACGACTTGTGAACTGAATTATTCCTCATAAAGGTAGTGGTACTATTTATTTTTGAAAATGACGTTTTTTTGTTCTATTTGTATGCCACCTTTAACATCTAGGTCATAGCACCACATTCTCCTTTTGGAACAAAAAAATTGAATATCCCAATTATGCTCACTCGTTTACTGTTGGTGTTTTATCTTTTGATTACACTTATATTCACACACACACACACATACACACACACACACACACACACATACACACACACACACACGCACACACACACATTCGCTCTTCCTTTCATACTTCCAGACTCTAGGGGGTGGGGTATAATCCTGGTTAAAGGAACATTCTGACACTTCAGCCAGGAATCAAACCCGGGAGCTCATACACAAGTATTAATGACGATAAATTATAGTCTGGATGTGATTTTAAAGTACGCAACATTGGCTTAGCTATAAATAAGACAGAGATGCCTTCATCCGTAGTTTGGGACACGTCCAGCTCATATTCCAGTTTGTCGCGTGTTCAAATCTTGGTTAGGGCGAGTTACATGAGTAAGGTTTTCTATTTCTTTTTTCTATTTTTAGATCGGAAATTTCACTTGCCCTCAGAGTACGAATGTTGTGTACCATTAGACTATTAACGTCAAGTCAAACGCTAAAAAAGGAAAATAAAGAAAGAAAGAAAGAAGGAAAGAAGGACAGAAAGAAGGAAAGATAGAAGTAAAGAAAGAAGGAAAGAAAGAAAGGAAGAAAGAAGGAAAGAAAGAAAGAAAGAAATAAGGAAAGAAAGAAAGAAAGAAAGAAAGAAAGAAAGAAAGAAAGAAGGAAAGAAAGAAGGAAAGAAAGAAAGAAAGAAGAACGAACGAACGAAAGAAGGAAGGAAGGAAAGAAAGAAAGAAAGAAAGAAAGAAAGAAAGAAAGAAAGAAAGAAAGAAAGAAAGAAAGAAAGAAAGAAAGAAAGAAAGAAAGAACGAAAGAAAGAAAGAAAGTAAGAAAGAAAGAAAGAAAGGAAGAAAGAAAGAAGGAAAGAAAGAAGGAAAGAAAGAAAGAAAGAAGAACGAACGAACGAAAGAAGGAAGGAAAGAAAGAAAGAAAGAAAGAAAGAAAGAAAGAAAGAAAGAAAGAAAGAAAGAACGAAAGAAAGAAAGAAAGAAAGAAAGAAAGAAAGTAAGAAAGAAAGAAAGAAGGAAAGAAAGAAGGAAGGAAAGAAAGAAAGAAAGAAAGAAAGAAAGAAAGAAAGAAAGAAAGAAAGAAAGAAAGGAAGAAAGAAAGAAAGAAAGAAAGAAAGAAAGAAAGAAAGAAAGAAAGAAAGAAAGAAAGAAAGAGAAAGAAAGAAAGAAAGAAAGAAAGAAAGAAAGAAAGAAAGAAAGAAAGAAAGAAAGAAAAGAAAAGAAGAGTAGGAAAAGTACCTGAATACATCAATCAGTTATTTAAATTACTACTCGGTCTGGGTTAGCAAATGATTTTTCCCCCAAAATAAAGGAGAAGGGCGCAGTTTCAGTCATGCTATATACAAGTGTGCCCATTTGCGCGGCAGCTGTTAAATTAAGATTTCAGTTGCAGATAACCGTAAACAGTTACGGTACTCAAAGTATGAGTTTACGTATTAATTTATAATTGATATTTTGTTTTTATTTATTAGCCTTGGTCGCTTTAACAAGTCTTATCACGACATTACAAAATAAATACAATATAGAATAATAAGCACTAACATTACAGCAATAAGCATGTTGATTAACTCGCATTAAGAATGTCATTAAACTTGAATAAAATATCTAAGCTTGAAAACAATAACAAAATCGCATTGGATTTTTTAACGTGGAAGCATTGTTAAGAGCATTTTTGTAGATCTCTGAATCTAGTCCGTTGTGTCCAGTTGTTGTACAAGCAGCAGTCCAGTAGAATGTGTTTAACAGTGTGTGGTGCGAAGTATAGGTGGATCATAAGAATGTGTCAGTTTCTACTGATCTATCCTTAACAGCTACTTGGTTACGCTGTTAACAGTTTCTAAATGAGTTTGTAACTACTTGTGAAGCCGCAGCAAAACTCATGAAGTTTACAGGTGAGTGTGAGCCAGTTTCTCCTCCAGGTCCAACAAGCCGTTGGGTTGAAAATAGAATGGTGAGCAGATGCTATTCTTATAGCACTAGGAGGATATTTGGTGGTTTGTTTAGTGGGCATTTTAGCTTTTTCATTTTCTTCATTATCAACATGTGATGGAACTCATACTAAGATGATGCTTTTCAGACTTGCAGCATTGTGCTGAAGTTTCTTTTCAGTTCTTTTCTCTCCAAAGTTGTACAGTCAATTTGGGCTGAATGCAGAAATAGAGTGATTTTTCTATACTGTTTGGCTAGTTCATCTTTTAGATACATTAGCCATCCTGAGGGTAATATTTTAATTCTGCCAGGATTTACTATTATATCGCATGCCATCTCCCATGAACGAGGCAAAAAGGAAGCTCTCGGGATTATTCTACACGGTTTATACAATGTGTGTCTGTGTGTGTGTGAGTGAGTGTGAGTGTGTGTGTGTGTGTGTGTATGTGTGTATGTGTGTGTGTGAATGAGTGAATGAGACGCGACAGTGTTTCACAGTTTGCGAAATATTGGTACCTATATTTTACTCGTTAGTGTTTTCTAAGTTTTTACTTATTGTTGGTACGTTTTAATGAAATTATGGTTATATTATAACTTCTAAGTACTTCAGTATTTTAAGATTCTTAGGTTCGGCCCGGCCCGGCCCAGCCCGATTGTGTCATTATTATTATTATTATTATTATTATTATTATTATTATTATTATTATTATTATTATTATTATTATTATTATTATTATTATTATTATTATTATTATTATTATTATTATTATTATTATTATTATTATTATTATTATTATTATTATTATTATTATTATTATTATTATTATTATTATTATTATTATTATCATCATCATCATCATCATCATCATCATCATCTATTATTATTATTATTATTATTATTATTATTATTATTATTATTATTATTATTATTATTATTATTAGTACTACTAATATTACCATTATTATTAATTTGGATCTTTTCAGCAGAATAATCATATGGAATTCCTAGTAAAGAAATGCTGCTATAATAAAATTGTGCTATTCTGAGTATTTTGACATTGGTGATGAAAAAAATGTAATCAACTATTTTGTATCTCTTTAATAAAATTTTCAAGAGGGGCCCGAGTGCATGGCCCGAGCCCGTGCAGACCTCCATTATTAACACTCAACACGTATATGATATAGGTTATTTATGTGTTAATCCGCGTAATTTTTTACACACAAGGTATTGTTTTCCTAATATCAAAGTCTTTCCTCCTCTGTCACTAATTATTACGCAAACAAATTTATAATTATTTTGTAAAAAAGTCAACAATTGGTTCCTTCTACACAGAAGGCGTTGAATAGAGCTTTATCTTTTTAACAAACATGGTTTACTTCCGTGGCACATTGTAAATTGCATTCTAGGATAGCTCCAGCAATCAGATGTGATCATTACGCTACAGTATCCCAATGATATTGTGATTAACTATTCATTATGTCTCATTATGCTTAATTTATTAAATAATTTTACTTCCTCAGATATTATTTTACAATAATCGTACATATCTCTTAGTTTGTCATTGCTAGGGTAGTGTATGTTTACAAAATGCTTTCGTATAACATTGATTCCAGTATGCAATTCTTGTTACTTTGAATACTAGTTATTTACATTTCTTTAGCACCTTCTTTTCGACACATCGTGATTGTTTTATTTTAACCTTTTATTTTATTTGAAAGTTCAAAATACTGTGTCAGTGTGTATGTAATACAGAACATCATTAGACTCCTTTCAGAAGACTCTGCACCAGCTCATAAGGCTAAACACGTGCAACAGCTGCTAAAGGACAATGTTCCCGTGCTTATAGCTCACCAAGATTGGTTAACGGGAAATCCACATCTAAATCCACTGGATTACCAACTACTAAACATAATCGAGAGTAAAGCTTGCTCGACTCGACACAGAAATCTGGAGGCCCTAAAACGAGATTTGAAGCGAAAAGGGCCGAATTTGGTTATCAGTGTCTTCCGTGCTGCTAGAGATGATTGACTTCGACGTTTCAAATTTTGTCTGGGGTGCAAAGCAGAACATTTTGAGTATCTGTTTTTTATATTTCGTATGTTATAGTTAATAAACGGTATGAAAATATTTTGGATAGTGTCATTCTTTGTAGGGCTCCCACGTTTATAATTGTGACAGAACTTCGGTGTGGCAAATTGGAGTAGGTATCTTGGATTTATGTATGCAGCAAATGGATTCTCTCAGTAGAATAAGCCATCTCTGATATAGTCTGCCAAGTTCTCTTCCTCCAGTTACTTAGTAGAATGTTATCTTCTTGGTAATCTATTATGTTACATTCTATTTGTACGCTCTGATCTTTTCACCCATCATATATCTTTTCGTTCACTGAACGTATATTTATATCTGGTCTTTTAGTTTCATTTGTTATTTTATCAGCTCTAGCACATCCTCTTATGTTTCATAAATTTCATCTGGACCAGATGAGCACTTCTTTCTTTATTCTTTCATCGCTCATGATGCAGAATCGTGTATTATAATTATTTTTCTGTAATAACCTTCACCCTCAGTTTATTCCTTAAATTTAATCTAATATTGTCACATGCGTTATTGGTGAGTGCTGTAACTTATACTATTTTGAGAGTATTTTATTCGGAACACGCGAGGTTTAATTGGAATGTTATTTCACAGTATCTTAGAGTACAGAAGCTTTGTTAAATTGCGTAAGTAACAGGAAGACTGCGGTCTCTTCTGTCCTATGGCAAATCCCGTGGAACTTACAATGACATCAGCTTCATCTGCTTTATGTGCAGACGAGCTATGCTTCTCCTCACGCCATGCGGGATCTTCAACAATGCAAATGTGCTATGCTGACGGACTGCTGCAATTCGAAATTCGGGCGACGGCAGACTATATTTTGTATTATCGTCGCCATGTTGCAAAGCGCTTTCGGAAATGCCTCAAACTATATAACTGGGCGCGAGGGTCGACTCTGCCTCTGTTTGGCACGTAATTTTGGCCGGCACCTTTGGCGTGGCGTCTTGGACTCGACCACTCGCTCCCGTATGGCCCACTCATCTCTCATGGTAAGACATTCGTGTTTGTTATAGAAATATTCAACTTTGTTATTCCTCTAAACAAATGTAAACGAACATCTAGGGAAAAAAAAAAAGTTTTAAAACATTCCTAAAAGTGCTACGAACTTTCCGCCTTGCAGTAGGTAAAATTAGCTGCCAAGTTAGTGACAACACACTTAATATCATATGATACAGGGCCAAAGCACAAGTGAGGAATAGCCGAGAGCGTTGAGTCACTGAGTGTGGAATTCGGAACTGCTAACTGCCGGGGTTCGATCCCCGCCTTTCGCAAGTTTATTTTTTTAAATACGAAATTAACGAACGTGTTTAATTCTCTACAGATTTTTACCAGGAATGGAGATCACATGAAGGCACACTGCTAAAATTTTAATTGAATTGATGGGGACAAGGCAATGTTGTGTAGTGCTTGGAAGTAAACCTTGCCAGGTGCAAACTTTGTTCACGCTGAACTATCTACAACTGCATTTTGTTCTGTTTCTCTTGGAAATTTATAGAGATGCTTTTGAATACGAATATTTAAAGGGTAATAATTAATTTCGGAAGAAATGACAATTGAGGTAGCCGTGTTCCCTGCATTATTTTCAGCAGTTACAATTAATATTTTAGAAAGCACTCGGTTGTAAAATTTCAATCGTACTGCGGCATTCACAAGACGGCAGGAAAATGTTACAGCGCTGTACAGAATAAAAATACCTAAAGGAGAAGCTTTATCAGAAATATATTCCATTAGTTTGTATCGCTTTATGTTTTGCACTGCTTGTGTAAATAATGATGCTCCCTGATAATCAAGCAAAATGAGAAAGGGAAATAAAAGAGTAACTTTAAGTGGGATTTGAACTAACATTAGCGAACCACTGTTGATTTGAACGAACACGCATTAGCCAGTTCCACTGTAGCAAACACGAACTTCGTCTCACTGATTAAGCTTACGTCTGTAAGCCTAGCACCCAACACTGGAATCATTTTCAGTTCTAGTCCATAATTTAATAGAAGCACAATAAGGACACCTTTTCTGCAGGTGCACTGAAGTTAAATTTGCAATGCTGTCGGTTAATGTAGAAGGATTGGCGAAATATTGTTTTTCAAGATTGCGAGGTGTGCTCATGACTGCCATGTTCTCTGAACAGCAAGGGAAGCATATGACTAATTTATCATACCATCTATACAAGTACGGAAGATCCTGCATTTCAGTTTTTCTTCCTACATTGCTACTCACAGCTCAGTATCAAATGTCTGACCCTTACGTCACTTATGAATAACAAATGACATCGGGTGTGATCATATAAACAAACATATTCACCAAGGGGTTCTTAAATCTATATTTTTAGGTAAACATTCTTGAGGGGAAAACAGATTTCCTTCTGTATACAACATTATAACTTGATCCAGCTCAGAGCCAGATGGACACATCTTTCCACACAGGCTTAAAACATTTGTGTATGTTTTGCACATGATGACAAAGTTGGCCCTGATTTTAGACAAATGAACTTCAAGTGACCAGTCACTATAGTTTGTGAGGAGCAAGTTGAGACAGAATTTTAGACAAAGACAGAACATAAACTTACCCTCTCACCCGCACGGTCATCATTGGGGGTGGTATCGCTGCCACTGCTTCCAAAACGTCCACGGGACTCCTGTTCCTCTCCGGAGTGCCCAGCACATACCTCAACCACGGAGTAGCTGCCTTCCAGGCTGATCACAAATCGGTCGATGGCCTTGTCAATTAATCCATCTTTCTCCCAATAAAAACGTTCCTCCTTTTCCACACTTTCACACGCTTTTTTCCAATTTTCTGAAGTCACCTTTGATAGTGCATTTTCAAAGAGAGTTATTACGTCACAGGATTTGAACGTTATATTATGTTTCGCAATATCTTTCTTTACCTGGGCCCAAATTAATTCGATTGCATTGAAATTGCAATGGTACGGAGGAAGATGAACTACTGTATGCCCCCTAACTCTGCCATAGTGTCAACTTCATATTTTCTAAACCTGTCTTTCATCAGCTTAATAATGTCATATTTATTTACTACTTTTTTACTATTTAGTATTTACTAAAATTATTTAGTATTTACTACTTTTGCTGATCTGGGATCATATTCTATATTATTCTCTCGTAACCAGGCTTGCATTTCACTCTTTAAACTGGATGACACGGGAGCTTTATTTAGTTCCACTGTATGATATGGTGCATTATCCATAATGATAATGCTGTTTTGAGGGATGTTAGGGAGGAGCTTTTCTATAAACCAATCCCTGAAAATAATACCATCCATTTCTTCATGATAATCTTTGGTTGACTTAGACCGAAAGTGGAGCAAAGCATTTGGAATAAACCCTTCAGAGGACCTCGCATGTACTATAATAAATCTCTGTCCTTTTACCTAAGGGGACAATCATAGGTGTGTTAATTTTACCATCAGATTACTTGCATATTTCCCGGTATTTAATGTCGTGTCGGCATGTTGGCCATGATAGCTTAGTGGTTAGAGCAGTCGGACGGTAACCGGTAGATCCGTGGTTCAAATCCCGATCATGGCATTCAATTTTTCAGTCTTACTCTACTCTTTCCAATCCTGTCCTACACACGGCTATTGTGTGGAAGAACATTAATCTCAAGTCATATATTCTCACTTGAAATTAAGTGATACTACCAGACACTCCATTACTGGAAATTAGTGTTAGTTCCATATAGCGAGATTTGGCAATATGATCTTCAGTTGGAGGTTTATGTATCAGCTTTCTAGACTCTTCGACATCACAGAAATGTATCGGTCTCATCATATTTTCCGCCTTTTTGTATCACCGCTGTATAATTGGATGATATTTGGTTGGTCACAAGTGATCTTTATATGCCGTAATGAGTTATTGAATTCATATTTCATACCACCTCTTTTATCTCGTGTGGTTTACGGTTTTCCATCTCTATGCTAGCAACATTACACTATTATGCTTTTCTACCCTTCCCGGTATTCGAAGCCATTGTGCAACCTCCAGATCGAAGGTTGGGATCCAGAATCTTCCATTTCATTAGATATCCCTTTTATAGCTTTCCCCAGGTTTCTGTGATGAATACTCACCAAGGTACGTTTTCACCCTTCTTGGTTTTCGAACCCCTACACAGCAACTAGATCTCTAGGTGCGGTCCATTGTATATTCCTTTCTTTAATTAGAGATCCGTTTTAGGCGTTTGATGAAACCAAATTAGGGCTTTTAATCATTCCTGGGATTAGAACCCCCTGCACAACTCCAAAATCACTAAATGAGCTCCATTGTAGCTTCATCCCGTTAGTTAGGGCCATTTTCTAATCTGTTCCGGTTCGCTCCAGATTATTTTTGTCAGAGATACAGGTTTTCTTTGCCAACAGGACATTGATTTAATTAATTACATAT
The DNA here is from genome assembly GCA_030765045.1 of Tenodera sinensis. Lineage (NCBI taxonomy): Eukaryota > Metazoa > Arthropoda > Insecta > Mantodea > Mantidae > Tenodera > Tenodera sinensis. Next base: position 157,603,617 of record CM060962.1, read on the forward strand.
TTAACCTCCTGTTCAGTTCGGTGAATCTCTATAAGGATTGAAAGGAACACCACTATTGTTATCTATTACATAAAATAATGCTAGTAGTAATGTTTTGTTATGTATTGGAGCGATTAGTTTCCATCTTCTAAACCCAGAAGTACCGAGATGAATACCCAATTGGGGTATTTAATTAGACTGCTTGTCCTTTTCTGATCCAAGTTTTTTTCCATCCTGCATAATGTGGAAATATGAATGTGGCAATGAATAATAGCGTCTTGAATATCTAAAGTTAGCGAAAATGACATTACGAGAACACAGTTGAGAGAATAACACCGGTCAGTTGTTTCTCAGGACAAGAAGCCCCGATATTACAATAAAAGCCCAGAGCTAGACATAATAATACTGTAACATTACTTTTAAAACAAATTCGGTAATCAAGAAATATAATTAGAGTTCAATCCAAGAAAGTCAATAGTGCGCCCAGTAGCATTTCTGCCCAATGCATCACTCATGTATTTAGGAGGTGAATTCCAATTCTTCACCGTTGAACCAGGAAGAACATCGATATTCCTAGTAAGCCCCCTTAGCAGCCGCTGGCGACCTTTTGATTATGCATATTGAACCTCCATCGATGGCTGTGTCCTTACAGAGATAACTTAGGTTATTGTGGATTAGCAGTTAATATTTGTACTAAATCGTACCCGTGGTATATTTATTTCCTAGGCTAAGACTTTAACTGTAAATTTCTTACACCTAATCCTATGTAACCTTTAAGTAGCTGCATAGACTTTTGAAGGACCCTTTTAAAGTACTTTGATGCTGCAGGTGTGAGTATTCTTTCTCCCAGAACATTCCAGTTCTGCTTCCTGTTGAAATTTTGGGTAACATTGAGATGGCAATGTGATAAAAGGAAAACCCATGCACATAATTAGTTTTGCGTGCTTAGTTTAGCACAATTATCCAAAACCTGAAAGATAATCTCCTAACAGTTTCAAACATCTAGGACAGCTTAGACGATAAAAGCGAGACTATCAAAATAGCCCCTATTCGGGGCTATCAAAATGTTTCCTTGCCAATGTCTATCATTTTAAATTAGCGGAGCTAAGAGAAGCGTATCGCCCAAAGAAATGCATTCAACTGTAGCAAAATGACAATGTCATATTTTGCATCTTTAATAATGTTGCCAACATTAGAATTATCCCTAAAACGCAGAGAAAGTTGTGCTTTTTATGGCCATAGGGACGCATTATATGTTATATGTTGATGAGAAAAGTAGGCCTTTTTTAAAAACAGAGGTAATAATAATAATAATAATAATAATAATAATAATAATAATAATAATAATAATAATAATAATAATAATAATAATAATAATAATAATAATAATAATAATAATAATAATAATAATAATAATAATAATAATAATAATAATAATAATAATAATAATAATAATAATAATAATAATAATAATAATAATAATAATAATAATAATAATAATAATAATAATAATAATAATAATAATAATAATAATAATAATAATAATAATAATAATAATAATAATAATAATAATAATAATAATAATAATAATAATAATAATAATAATAATAATAATAATAATAATAATAATAATAATAATAATAATAATAATAATAATAATAATAATAATAATAATAATAATAATAATAATAATAATAATAATAATAATAATAATAATAATAATAATAATAATAATAATAATAATAATAATAATAATAATAATAATAATAAATTGTTTAAGAACTGGATGGCATTAGACATCCTTTTCACTTCCCCTACTACGTATGGTAAGTAGGGGAAGTATTGTATTCAACCCAAAATGCACTGCTGTTATTTGCTGATCATTACTATTAAAGCACTGTTCTGTTAGAATTTCACTACTTGATCGAAAAGAAAAACTGATAATGGCTAGTACCGAAAACTCAGATATTGCTGGCGCCACACTGCACAAGCTAAGGGGAAAACGAGCTACCGAGAGAAGAAAAATGTCTCTAAATTTTGCGAGGCTATCGACGAGCTTAATTCAGATTCATTTATTGAAGAATTTGAACACTTACGAAACCGTCCTCAAGACACACCACAGAGCCTTCTTCCTATGAACGATACTGTTCACGAACACTTGTCAGATGCTGAATATAAAGCCGGTACTCAAATCTGTGAATCGTACACTGAAAAAATAAAACGTGCTATTCAAAAGGCTAAAGGAATTACGGATAGCAAATTGTCTAAATTAACGTCACAACGGCAAATAAGTCAGGAAGCTCAGTCTGCGCTTACTCCAGTTTTCCATCCCGTTAAGCTCCCGCCAATTAACTCGAACCATTTACTGGAGAAATTGAAACGTGGTCTCGTTTTTGGGAGCTGTTTGAGTCGTATGTCGACAATAATCCGTCCCTCTCTGTAACTAACAAACATGTGTTTTTGAGAGAATATTTGCAGGGAGAACCAAAAGCATTAGTAGCCGGGATAAGTGTTAGTGAAAGCACTTATGAAGAAATGAGAAAAAGTCTACACTCGTAGAATCGTATCGTATCATAAAATCCCATCTTGACTTTCTGGAAGAAATGAAGTCTATTAACTCTGTAACTCTTTCGAATGGAACCGTCGTATTCAAGCACTGGGTTCTCTAGGAGAAGACATACGTGGACACGACAGAATTATACGCCCAAGATTTTACGCGCCTTTCTCCAGAAATGCGTCAAAAGTGGATCGCTCACGCTAAGAGAAAATATATTTTTGAAGGAGACTTATTGAAATGAATGAACTTCACGGAAGAGGAAACAAGTAGAAAAATTACGGCGCAAATGATACGAGGAGAGCTTCAAGTTTCCCTCAAATGTACACCTATCGCATCTGCATTCCATATTAGTTCGAAGCAACGCAGAACAAAAGGCTCTTTTATGTCTTTTGTCACTCTGATGGTCATTGGGATCAGGACTGTAAGACTGTGACAGATGTTAAAGATCGAGTCGGTAAACTAAAGGGAACTAATTGCTGTCTCTTGTCTTAATAGAGGACACAATGCGAGAAACTGTAATAAGAAGGTCATGGCTGCATGCTCTAATTGCAAGAAAAATCATCCTAGAGCAACATGTACCGTAGGAAATGCACGCCATGTAGATCAAGTTACCTCCACTCCAGTCGGCAAGAAAGGGATTCCTTCATTAGAGTACACATATTTATAAGCTGCTAGAGTATGGGTCGAAGGTCCCACAGGATTACGAAAACTTACGGGTTGTGTTTTGGAAGCCAGACTGGTTTTATCGCTTCTTCACTTACTGATGATCTGCAACTGGAAGTGCTGGACAAACGTGAAATTCTTAACACCTTCAGTGCGTCATGTGCCACTTCAAGGTCATGTAAAATCATGATATTTAGTATGAATGGGAGTTTAAATAACTATAGTACCTCTATCATTGCACTCAAGAGTTTTCGGTCATTTATTTCACATTCTGCTGTGCCGCACGATCTATGGAAGCTAGAATCCGCTGGTAAACTCCAGTTGGCTGATCCAAACGATGTAACAAACCTACTGTATAAATTTTAATTTTAGGTGGAAATTACTGGAAAATCGTTAATGATTTTTCTCCTATTCGTTGCTCCTTATCAATTATGTTACTTTATTCTAAACTGGGTTGAATACTGACAGAAAGCAGATTTGAAATCACAGCAAACTCCATAACGGCGAATTACTTGGGACTGCCCACATCACTATTATCCAGTAACACCTTATGAAGCTTATGCGATCTAGACACAATAGGCATTAAAGAAAATGATAGCACAATTAAAAGTCAAAAAAGAACAGCTAGATGTCCGAAGTGAGAAAGTTGAACACTTAGAGAGATCTCTGCCAGCGAAGGATGAAGTAGAACGATCACAGATTGAGGTCTTTCATCAGCTGACTGCTCGTACAGGAGGAGGAGTTGGCCGGTCTACATGACAACTGGATGATGGTAACAAACGAAACCACACATGGAAGGAAACGCTAGATTTTGCAAAACAGGAACTAATGGGGAGTAAGAAGACAACAGCAGTGCATGACACGGAACTCAAAGAAGCAGCTCCTAATGCAAAACAAGAATTGTTGGTAGAGTGTAGGTTATAAGCACGAACAGAAGCTTTTTCTCGTGTTGAAGATGAAGATGGGGCTCTCCTAAAGGTGAATGATGACATCCAACAGATGAAGACAGAGGCACTATGCCAAGCTAGAGTCATGTTGAATGCACAGGAACATAAGATTCTAGATCTGCACTCAGAATTTGAGACAGAGAGAAGGACTACTTGGAAACCATTAGGAAGCATAACAGAGATTTCAAATTACTGCAACAAATACTAAACAAAGTGCAGCTCACCATCAAACGAGAATGTAACTACAGTAACTTGGACAAGATAAGGAGCGAGGCTATATGGAATGATGAAACAGAATGATGGAAACATCCAGACTTTACTGCGACGCAGCTCAGCATATCAAAACGGAAGCATTTCATCACGCCGTAGCCATAACAGCAAGTCTAACAGCAGTCCACCTGACTACACACGCACAAGTTCTCAGCGTGAGGAACTATATACAAGCTGTATACAACAAATTGCAGCGGAGTGATATGGAAGAAAGCATACTTAGAAGAACTCCGTCGTGGCAGAGACGGAAGTGTAAGAACCGTTGTGCTCCGCTACGCAGATGCTATCACTCGTTCTGTTCAACTGATCATCCCCCTTGAGATTGGCCAGGGCAGGGAGGGTGTTACGAACCGAAGTGTGGAGCAAAAGTAGCACCGGGATTTTTATCTCTCGACAAGTGGACCCGACAGACGTTGCCCTGTTCGAACGTTGTGCATCCAAAAATTATAAAATTCTGAAAATAAACTATAAATTGTTTAGTCTGTTTTGATGAAAAAGTATGTAACAACATTAGTTTTAGAATACCTGACGCCACCATGCCTTCAGGTATCGCAACTCGACTTATCAATAGCGTACAATTGTATATGTATACTATAAACTTAAATTTGTCGAGTACAAACTTAAAGCTGTTGTAACAGAGCGGGATGGCTCAGGCGGTAACGTCCGTGACCCACATTCGGGAGGTCACGGATTCCATCCCCGTGGCCGCGCACTCTGATATGGATTTTTCCGTGGTTTCCCCATGTCACTTAGGCGAATGCTGGGGTGCATTATTTCCTACCACGGTTTCCTTCCCATCATTTCCCTTGATTTTATTTCCTTATCATCTTTCAGGTGGTGCAGTTCCAGGCATGTAGCGTGAGCAGTCGGGCAGATGACGTGGATGACTGCGCATGGTAATTGCTGTTCTCGGCGCAGGGTGGCGTCTGTTAACCCTTGTCCTCCATCGATGGGGCGACGGGACGCTTCGTGCGATACAGTCCCGGGCTCGCGGTGTGATGCTGGCTGCTGGGCGGGCCTAGCGCCGGGTTGAAGACATTTCAGCACTGGTTAGGGTCTCTAGTGGGCCTGTCTAGCTGCGAGTCTGACAGCACCCTTTCGGTTCCCTCATTCATCCCTGCCTCCTGGGGGTGGTAGCCACAATAGACCTGTGTAGGTTGACGTGAGTAAGGTGTCCCCCGCCGTACTATACCCTTTACCCTGTACCCTTAACAGCAATAAAGAAAAAAGTTCAGATGATTTTCATGACGGGTATATATTTTAAAGGACGCAAAAAAATATTTAAGTATATGTTTAATCTTAATACAGTAAACCTTGCCTTCAACGGACCCCTGTTAAGCGGAAATCTATCTAAAGCGGAAATATTTTATGGTCCCGTGAATTTAGGTTTGGAAAACAAGCTAAATTCCCTTTATTAAGCGCAAACTAACTTACGCGGACAACGGAAAGCATATTTCGCCTTTTAACGGAAAATGTCCATGTTTGGAATGTAGTGTTCAGAAAATTTTCAGGCACAAAACTATGTCAATGAAGATGCTTTCAATTGCAGTGCCATGGAATACGTCAGCATAGTGATGAGTAAACTGAAATAGACACACTCGATAGAGATATCTTAATTGAGAGTACGTAAGGTCGGATAGAAGAAGAGATGGTGGAGGAAGGTGACGAGGTCCTTTAGTTGGAAGAAGAGTGTAGGCTAAAGACTTATCGGGATGCTGTCAAAAGTTTAAAGGAACTGCAACAGTTTGCCTTATAGCCAAAAGACTCGGATATGTTTGGTGTGATTTCTCAGGTCAAAGTGTTTGTGGAAATCGAGGAGCTAAGCAGCAATGTGTCCAGAACCTGTCCTTCACCACTGGAAAAAATAAACGAATCGTGTATACAGCTATTTTTCGTTCATTATGTTTTGGTATATATATTGCAACAGAAATATCTAAATACACACAATAGAATAATGTACTTAAATTTTTTACCTCATACTGTCCATTTATATATGTTAATGGTTTACTTTTCTTAATAGTCTAGGCCTACCTTCGTTAAACGGAAATCTGTCTTTAACGAAAATGTTCGAGACTCCACTTCGATTCCTCCTAACACCGGTTTTACTTTATATTAACAGGAACAATTTTTTTCCTTAATGCTATTTTATGAACAATATTTTTAGTTAATCTTTGAGGGGTATAAACGAACAAATTGATGGTATGCCAATCCTTGAACACGTAACATATAATTGGCCGTGCGAAAAGCACGGATTGTCCAGATCGAACCTACATATTGGCATTGTTTGGCCTTGTGACTTATTAATAGTCATTGGGAATGCCAAGCGAATTGGTAATAGCAAACGTTTGAACGGAATGGGCAAGCAACTTCACCTTCAAATTTTCCGTTTAAAATGGTAGCTTCAAGAACATTGTTCATGACCTTTTTGTGACCAATCGCGTGCGGTTGCATAGCTTTGTTGCATTCAAATTTCGAAGCAAAATGATTGATAAACCAATCTTCAATCGCAAGTTATGTGGTGGCATTTCAGGTAAATCCAGTGAAATCACGAATTCAACAGGATAGTTGACAGCTTCCTCAGGATCAACAACAGTGTCAGTGGATTTAATGCTGTTTCAATGTCAGGCAATGACTGTTGTATTTTAAAATTAATTGCCTCGACATCTATATTTTTACGGCCAAAATAACTCGCTCACGTAGCCACGCATGATTAGAGTAATTAGCTTGGAAACTTGGAAATATAATTTTAATTAAAGTATCGGTATCCACCATGTCACAAAAATTGTCTGGGAGTTGGGTTGCATTTTTATGCAATCTAAACTTTCCTCTGACAATGTTGAGTAATTGTTCGGAGAATGTCAATGCCAATGGATCATTTTGAATATGAGATGTATATTTATGTAAGGCATAATTTACTGACACTTAGCCATGGTTATGATTCTTTCAAACTGCGTTAATTCCGTTCGCTAATGTAGCATACGGAATACCCGGCAATGGCTGTCACCGGACAGCAACAGTGGAGCATCACCGAAATGACTGGTATTATTATTGAGATCTTTCAGCGTTCTATCGAGATCTTCAAGTGAATGTTTGTGGGCCAGAGTGCATTCGTCCCAGATAATAATTTTGCATTTTCTCAAAGTTTCAGACATGTTGTTGTTGTTGTTGTAGTGTTTAACGCCCGCTTTTACTACTACGGCACCGCAGGCGGTGACACTGGTGATACATGAAGATGGAGCACCGGTGGAATGAGATGACGGGGGAAACCGGAGTACCCGGAGAAAACCCGCCCTGACGCCGCTTCGTCCACCACGAATACCACATGCGGGTCCCTGGGATCGAACCCGGGCCGCCTAGGTGGTAGGCGAGCGCGCTAACCGCTCGGCCACGGCGCCGCCTTTCAGACATGCATAAATGCTTCTTTATGTTGCACATTGCGTCTGGATTCGTGTGAAAGTTTTATTGCAACTTGAGTGCTGAATGCGCAGTCCGTCCACTATCAAGCAAGATCGCTGCAATGCCGCCTTGTTGTGCTGCAATTAATTTGATCATATATATATATATATTCTTTTGTTCAGCAGTGAGCAGTTGCTCATTATTAGCAAAAACAGTAGCCAAAGGTGTCGTATCGAACGTTTTTGTCACTGAAGATCGCTCTTAATGATTTATGCTGCTGAACAGTAGGCAATGCCATGCCGAAATGAATGAGTCTATATTCGAAATGAGAATACAAATATCCTCAATCTTAATCAACGCCTCCTTATATATTTCCGGCGATGCACGGTCCGTTATCAGCTATTTCCTCTGGTTTAATGCACTATCAACATTTTGCTGTAAAATAAAAAACAATCAAAACATCGTTAATACACGAATTATGCTTCCCTTTTGGGTTAGAAATCGCCAGTGCGCACGCACTTTAGCGGGAAGATGACCATGTTTCTTGTGGTTACGTGATTATATTACTGTATAAGAGAACGCATTACAAAGGCTCTAGCACAATTTGCACAATGTGTATTTTTAAATTACACTTTAAAATCTTACTTCAATAAATAATAATAATAATAATAATAATAATAATAATAATAATAATAATAATAATAATAATAATAATAATAATAATAATAATAATAATAATAATAATAATAATAATAATAATAATAATAATAATAATAATAATAATAATAATAATAATAATAATAATAATAATAATAATAATAATAATAATAATAATAATAATAATAATAATAATAATAATAATAATAATAATAATAATAATAATAATAATAATAATAATAATAATAATAATAATAATAATAATAATAATAATAATAATAATAATAATAATAATAATAATAATAATAATAATAATAATAATAATAATAATAATAATAATAATAATAATAATAATAATAATAATAATAATAATAATAATAATAATAATAATAATAATATATGAAATTTGTAGGTTAAGCTGATTGTGATAGAATGCAGTGTATACATCATTGGAACACATGAAAAATCATGTAAAATACTCACCTCTATACTGCACCTCACATATGTGCAAATATATATATATATATATATATATATATATATATCTCGCAGTTGTGACATACACTTCCTATGACCCGATCGTAGCACCAAATAGGGAAATCCCAAAACGCGATCGCAGCGCTACTTGACGGATCCTATTGTGAAGCTAAACCATCCAGAGATTAACAACACATAAATTAATTAAAGGAGTCATCAGGTGATATTGAGAATCTCAACCATTCTCGAATCACCATTATCACACACAAAGTGTCATAAAAATTGGTCCAGCCGTTTACGAACAGTTCAGCCACATTCACATGGACAGAAGAAAGATATAAAGATATTCTGCCTTCACGTGTAATGTTTGTACTGTTGCAATCTGAACGTATGAATAAAAGAGTTAATGAAGAGGATCTTATACTCAAGTTTTATTGTATACGTGCCAACACTATATTAATTAATCACGCAAGAAAAGTTAATAACGACACTGAAAGGACTGAGCAAGGTTACGGAAGTAAAGATTGTGAGTTGTGATAGTACGAAAGACTGTAGACTGTGTTAACGACGAGAAGAAAACTGTGTATTAGTGATAAAAGTTCAGAAGGCAAAGTGGTGGAAAAGTAACCGGACTGATTTTGTCACTTTGTCAAACTACTTTAAGACCACACATGTTTTAAAAAATGTCATCAGAACTCACAATGAATCCATATACTTTAAGCAGGATACCAAAAAATAACCAGTTTCAACCATTGCTTACTTGTATTTGAAGTGGTTATGGATAACATCGGTTTGGATGCACTCCCTAAAACTTCAGCATATAGGAGTTAATATTATATAATGTATTATCAGTACTCGTCACTAATGTTACATTACTTTCTTATACGGGTGGTATCAGTAACATATGTTGAGTAATACGTTAAAAATAGCCACTTTAGAGAACTTTATATTAATATTTGACACATTAAGCCGTTTCATTTAAACTCTTGTCATACTCTCAATGGTACTGAAGACCATCTGTGTAGCAGTCCGCTGCTATTCAGTTTAGCTTGATCATGACTCTGAAATTAAATACTCTATTTGTTTTAAAATATAAAGAAAGGAAACAAGTTTTGTTTCATGTCGCTAATTTTCAACCTTTACACGTGTACATTTACTCGTAAATGTAAAACGCTTGAGAAGGTGGAAAACGCAGCGTAAAAATGTCTAAAATGGGAATAGCTACGATAAATAAAATTGTATAAAAACTGTGTGCTTTAATGTGAGTCCGGAATTGCTTCCCCGTTCGCCAAGGAACGTGGTAAGCCTGTGTGAGAATGTTGTTTCGTCAAATTTTGTATAGTGAACCTGAGCAGTTTCTAAGCCGTTACTGCAGAAAAATTTGAATTTTCTTGTGAGTTACTGTCATAGGGTTGAAACAATCTTTGCTATACAAACTTACCGTTGGTTGACTTGATTATGTTTTGAAGAGCGAGGGCAAGGAGCAATCTGGATATTTTCCTTATCTGAGGAATCCTGACCAATGAAAGCTGACATTTTGTAGATCACCGGGAGTTTTAAAATTTAGGCACAATATATTCAGCCGATCGGAAAATAAATTTGAGATGCTATAAATGCAAGTGCTCAGAGGTTCCGACGTCACTCCGATATTCATATTCAGATATTTAGGTCAGATGTCTATTGCGGCTGTGCGTGATATCCGGGCAAGGAAGAAACACGTGCCGAAATGTGTAATCATGCGCAAACAGAAAGAAGCATAAAGCTTCTAAACGGAGTAAAACTCACGGTGGCGAAGAAATCCAGACGAATGGTAAACTAAACGCCTAGCTAAACGAGAAATAACTTAAAGTTTCGGGCAATTCGGAATTGAGTCTCAACGACGCGTTATCACAAGCAACATAATAGGCGCGTGGAATTTCTTCAAGAAGTGATCAAATTTTCCGAATGTGTCCACGTCGATTCGCCTGATGACCCATTGTAACGTGTAGAACAAAAACTGTATTATAGTGTGTTTGGCAAATTAATGCCAGTTGACGTTTTGTCTCTAAACCCTGAGAAGGTATTTAGATTTTCATACGGTTAAATATGTGCCCAAGTGGTACATCTGAGTCTTCAAACACAAGAGAGGGAGATGGCAAGACAGTTCCAGGCAAGATCCGAGGAGAGTCCCGACTTCGAGATCCGGCAGGTACGTACGCCGCCGAGATTTTCCTGTATCGTGCACGAGCTTTATATTGGCACATGCTTATTAGAAATGCAAAGAAATATTCACCATCTCTTTCTTTCTAAGCCGTCCCTCTTTTATAGCAAACCTGGCAGTGTGGAAACACTAGCATTATATTATCTTTTTTCACCTGTTTGTTCTTCATTCTCTGAATTTGATTCTTCTTCTCCTTCCACATCATTGTCTGAAATTATAAAATGTTCCTAATTTTCACTATCTGAGAAGTCTTCTAAATTAATAATGAACCTGTCACTTTTCATTCATTAATCCATCTCTCTTCCTTAAAACAGAACTTTCTATCTTTTCAACTTGTTCACAAGCTCACCAACTGTTTTGCTACTGCACTAACAAAGAACATCTTTACGTTATTATGTTTAAATTATACATTGTGTTTTGTGACGTTATTTTCATCTGCAACCATATTAATTCTATAGCTTTTAAATTTACATGAAGTGGAGGTGGAGGAATTATACTGTGACCGTGCGTTTGTGCTATACAATATATTACATACATTTTGAGACTAGTTGGTTCATATAGTACAGCTTTGGTGGAATACGGATACAACTGAATATTGACAATATGGCATTATTGATTTAAGTGATGATCATGACGGATCCTTGTTAATTTGTGCGTTATCAACAGCTGTAGCACTATTGGGGTGAATAGTAGGTAACGACTAATTAATGAACCAACTTTTATGTTTCACTATCCATTTCTTCGTGATAGTATTTGCTTGATTTTGATCTAAAACTAAGCAGAGCGTTGGAAATGAACCCCGTCAAATGCCCAGCGTGTAAGATTTTGAAACGCTGTCCTTTGCCTATGGAGGTGCGTCGTGGAAATTCAAAGTCCCTCTGTTTGATTTTCCACAGTTTGGTTTTTGCAAGATTTATATGGACCCATGTTTCATTTAAGTAAATAATAGGGGCACCGGAAGTCCTTATCTCATTCATTTTTCTTAGAAATCCGAATCCTTTTGTAACAAACTCTGCCCGTTCCATCAGAAATTATCTTCCCCGTGAGTAGTTTGTAAGTTTGTCATTTTATGCAATCATTTCCGCAAGCCCCATAAACTCCGGTTAAAAAAAAGAAGTTTAAACCCTGGTGTCTTCTAAGGTGGATATAAAATCAGTCTGATAAAGTGAATATATAGACTCTCTTATAGCAGGAGCACAGAAAGCGTCAATCGCTATTTTTGTGGGTTTTCCATTGGGTTGTTTTTACTCGCAATCTCTATAAAGCCACCACTTTCTTCCGCTTCATTTTTTGTTTTGAGTATTCTTTTCAAAGTCAGAGCCGAAATATCTTTAGCCGCAACAGTTCTTTGATGTATGCTTGACACGGACACGGTTGGCTTTCCGCACTTTAGGTTCTCGCTTCGTCTGCAAAAGAATGTATGGATGTTCCTCACAATTTCCCTAACATCTGATGTCATAGATTATCCTTTACTTCCCACGCCCTCTCACGCCTAATACAGACACTATCATAAGCTTTTTTTCCCTGTTCTATGGGTTTCTTGTCTTTGTTGACTGGATGCCAGTTGCTGTTGAGTTCACATCAGATAAGAAAACAAAACGAACCAATCCGAAGCGAGCAACACCGTATAAAAAACCTACCCCCCCCCCTCCCAACAGCCACCAAGTCTTCGGACCAATCGGTGGAGAGTGCTTTCTGTATTATGTCGCACGCCACTCTCTCCTTCTTTAACTATCTGCTACCGTTGCTTGACTTGACACTTGCTAAGCCTAGTCCCATGATTTTCCTGCTACCCCACTTGACTTGGCTTAGCGAGAGTGAGTGGACATCTATTTGCGGAATCGTGTTGGGAATGGATCGGTGGGGTATATTGTGGTTACATATAACACCAAAAGCCTTTTCCTTGAATATATTTTGAAAACATAAATAAATACAAGACTTAACACTGACGGTGTTAAATAACAAGAATATACATAAGAACATTCAAAGTATGGTGAATGATGAAATATATATATATTACAAAAATGTAGTAAAAATAAGCACAGTTACATAAAATAGACATAAATGTAAACTATTCTTTGCACTAAGTCATAATTCCTTCCTGACTATTTGACTTCCTGAGCAGCACTGGTAGAATCGGCCTGACTCACCAATATAACTTGGCACCCAAAAGTCATCCCATTTAACTACACACTCACTTGATTGTGTTAGTCGGAATTATAACTATTGCCGTTTAGGCTACATTAACCGTGATACAAAAGATCACCTACCCTTCTTTAGCATAAAAGCCCTAAAACACTGAACACATACATCTAAATGAAATACAGAACTGTTTGTCTCACCCAAATGTCTGGTGTGCAATGGAACAGGTCCTTCTCCATTTATGTTGAAATGAACATGCACACGGACTGTGGCACATTCCTGCATATCAGCCATGAAGAATAAACGCGTCGTTCCTACTTAATTCCGCGTATGCCCAGTGTATGCCTGAATTAGCATACATCTCGAAGAAATGGTGGTGAATGCCGACGTTGCTTGTCTACGGAGAAAAGTTGCTCACTTGCTTGCCCCCTTTGACAAGCAAGAGCCTGAAGCATGGCCCAGCTGACTTCAATGCGTGCTGACGTCACTGTTGGTGAACCGCTTGGCTCGATGAAGAAGAGCTTGCCGAGTAATGTTCGTAGAATTGAAAATTGCTAAGCCTATCGGCTCATTACAGACGAACATGTAGGAAAGTATGTAAGATACTAATGCTGAGCGCCTCGGCTCGATGAAGACCAAACCATACAATACGCTTGGTCGAAGCTGACTATACTTTGGCCGACGAAGACAACTGATGGCAGCGCCTAACGGAGCTCGACTACTCGACGAAGACTGAAGGCAGCGCGCTTCCGAGCTGAAGTGAACTACGAAGACTGAAGGCAGCGCGCTTCCGCGCTGAAGTGAACTACGAAGACTGAAGGTAGCGCGCTTCCGCGCTGAAGTAAGCTACGAAGACTGAAGGCAGCGCGCTTCCGCGCTGAAGTGAACTACGAAGACTGAAGGCAGCGCGCTTCCGCGCTGAAGTGAACTACGAAGACTGAAGGCAGCGCGCTTCCGCGCTGAAGTGAACTACGAAGACTGAAGGCAGCGCGCTTCCGCGCTGAAGTGAACTACGAAGACTGAAGGCAGCGCGCTTCCGCGCTGAAGTAAGCTACGAAGACTGAAGGCAGCGCGCTTCCGCGCTGAAGTGAACTACGAAGACTGAAGGCAGCGCGCTTCCGCGCTGAAGTGAACTACGAAGACTGAAGGCAGCGCGCTTCCGCGCTGAAGTAAGCTACGAAGACTGAAGGCAGCGCGCTTCCGCGCTGAAGTGAACTACGAAGACTGAAGGCAGCGCGCTTCCGCGCTGAAGTGAACTACGAAGACTGAAGGCAGCGCGCTTCCGCGCTGAAGTGAACTACGAAGACTGAAGGCAGCGCGCTTCCGCGCTGAAGTGAACTACGGAGACTGAAGGCAGCGAGCTTCCGCGCTGAAGTAAGCTACGCGACTTCAACTTATTTTATTAACTAATATATTTGCCTGGTGCCGGTACAAAGGGGCCCGGCTTACAGGCTCAAATTTACATTATTTACAATTTACAGTTTGAATGGGCACTCTGGTTTGCCTGTTCATAAGAAAAACCCATGCGGTGAGCAGCCTTAGCTCACCGAGAACAGTTTTATGGTGTATATTCAGTGTTTTTGGTCGTCTTTTTTTGATCGTTTTTTTTTGTTTGTTTGTTTATGTACACTGATCCACACGCTCACTCACTCCTGGGCATACGACACATATGTCCCATCACACACACACACACACACACACACACACACACACACGCTCGTATATACATATTTACACACACTACACTATATACACTTCACTTATTTACAGTTTTTCCGCAGTTTTCCTGTGCGGACCAGGATGCAGCTCCTGACCTGTTCCCTGGGGTGCAGGCCTCTAAGGTATCGTGTGTGCGGCCTAGGGCCCGTGTTTGCGTGGACGCGCATCAGTCGGTGAGCCGAGTGACGTTTAAAACATTTTAATACGTGCATGCTTCCGATGCTTCGGCTCACCTTTGCCAATATTGGCAATGACATAATTGTCGTGGTTTCTGATGCGCGCCCACGCGGCAGTGGCTCTTTTTGTAATTGCCTCGGGAATGGATGGGATCTGGGTTTCCTGGTGAAGAGTTTGATTAGTGGTTAGGATGGGAGCAGAGAGGAGTTTTCGGAGGGAGAGGTTTTGGAGGGTTTGGATAGTCTTCAGGGCGGTTTCTGAGGCATTTGCCCAGGCCACACACGCGTATAGAACTACTGACAAAATAAAAGCTTTATACAGGACGAGTTTGGACTTCAGTTGCAGCTGTGTACTGCGGAAGATGGGGGCGCATAACTTTAGCGGCTGTCTGCCTTTGTTGGCGCTATTTTTTATGTAGGTGGACCAGCACATTGTGCGGTCCAAGGTAACCCCTAAGTATTTAACTTGCCGACGGCAATGCAATACCTGACCACCGACCGTTATGTCCACTGCCAAAGTGTGATGCCGCTTAGAGAAATGAATCAGCTGGCATTTGTTGGGATTAATTTTGATTTTCCAGTCATGTTGCCATGAAAGGAAGTTGTTAACATAACGTTGCATTTCTGCAAGGCCGCAACGGGGATTTCTATGGTGGTTGTATATTGCAGTGTCGTCGGCGTACATGGCTACCTTACATCTGGCGTCCACTGGGAAATCGTTGGTGAATAATATGTACAAAAAGGGTGACATGATTGCCCCTTGTGGGACGCCAGCCCGCATCACTCTCTCCCGTGAGGAGGAGCGGCCCACTTGGACGTAAGACTTCCGTTGTTCTAAAAAATTGTGCAGCAAATATAGATAATTTTGAAGAGCTGGGAAATTGTGGTGCAGTTTGTAAATAAGGCCATTGTGCCAGCGCCGGTCGAATGCGGCTTCTACGTCCAGAAATAGCGCCAACGTTGAAGCCCCATTGTTAAATTGCTCTGTTACGTCATCAGTTAGTCTGAGAAGCTGTAAATCAGTAGAATGTCCTTTTCGAAAACCAAACTGTGAATTTGAGAGTTCATGAGATTCCGAAACTTGTTTTTGAAGTCGAAAAAGTCTAAGTTTTTCGAGCAATTTACCAATAGTAGACAAAAGACTAATGGGGCGGTAGTTTTGCGGTTTCCTGGTGCTTTTCCCTTGCTTTGGGAACATAATTACCTTGGCTCGTTTCCAGGTAGAGGGGAAATAGCCTTGCTGCAGACAGGCGTTAAATATTTTAGTCAGTTGCACCAGGGCTTTTCTCGGGAGATGCTTAAGTTCCTCATTAGTCACTTTGTCTGGGCCGGCAGCTTTCCCATTAGGTAATTTCCTAATGAGCTTGTAAACTTCCTGCGGTGTTATGATGGGTAGGTGTTGCTCTTGCTTCTGCGCCACCCAGGTTTGTACCCATGTCTGTACCTCCCGTTCTATATCGCGGTTGGTAACTGGGTTTTCGCTGAATCTGTGCTACGCGACTTCAGAGGCACCAGAGGCAGTTCAAGTCGAACGGGGACGATGGTTGCCCCGTCCGAGTGTCTTTTCCGCAGTACCCAGCCGTTATACGGCTTAACCTGCCCGATGGTTTCGATGATATCGCTACGGGGATGTATGTTACACTAGGAAAGGATTTGTGGAAACAGGGGTTTTTATAGGGGCAGGAGGGGTGTTTGGAAGGGATTGGTCCGCGAGCGGGCTGAGCGCGGCTTCTGATTGGTCGTTTCCGGTCAGTCAGGTGACGCGCCAATCCCCTCCAGGGTTCTGGCCGTCAGTCACTCACTGAGAGGTGAACTGAAACAGGTGTTTTCTCTGTTATGGATGCAGATCGTACTTTCACCTTTCCCATCTTCTAAGTTAAACCGCTGGACTTAGGATGTCCTTTGGTAGTCTTTTCGATGGTAGTCGGCGTGGCTCTCTCTGGTCGTATTGACCCAGAGTGTTCACCAGTGGGTTAGGGTGGTTCTGGAGTTTGTTGTACATTGTTCGAGCGCGGGTTTTAATCACGTCGACAATGTACGGGATACCGGAATGTTCATGAAGGATATGGGCAGGAAATCTCCAGCCGGTATCATAGATCATCCTTAATGCCCGGTTCTGCAGCGTCTGGAGTCTGATGAAGGTGGACTTTGCCACAACTCCCCAGATCTCACATCCGTACAGGACCAGAGGCGGGATGATCGCTCGATACAACTGGAGCTTCAGGCGTAAGGGCATGGTTTGGGATCTGAGTATGGGATATAGCTGCCGGAGAGCAGCATGGCCTTGTAGTACCTTGCCCCTGACGTGATGTCTATACGTCAGCCGCCGGTCCAGCGTGACTCCGAGATACTTCGCCGTAGTGACCCAGGGAATCCGACGGCGCCGAAGCACGAGGTCTCGCGGGAGCCGGTTGGCTATCGTATTCGCCAGGAGAATCGCAGAGCTTTTCTCCGGGTTAATCGACATACGCCAGTTCTCGCACCATCTACTGATGGCGCGGAGATGGGCTTGTACTTGTTGGAAACTGTAGCGCGGATTCTTGTTAGTAGCGAAGATCATAATATTGTCCGCATACTGACAGATGAGTGTGTTTGGGTGCGTGGGGAGATCGGCCATGTAAGCTGCAAAGAGCGCCGGTGACAGTACACTGCCCTTGGGGACTCCTGCTCCAATGGGCCTCTCTCTAGAGAATGATCCCTCCACCTTCACCCGGAAGCTACGTTCTGTAGGAAACTAGCCACCAAGTAAATGTGTGGAGGGGGGATTTCGTGCTGTATGAGCTTGTAGACAAGCCCCTCATGCCAGGTGGTAGAAAATGCCTTTTCCACGTCAAGCAACACTGCCACCGTTTTAGCCCTCTCCTGGTAAGCCAGGGAAGCTTTTTCGGCTACACGCAGTATTTGCTCAGTCGTGGAGTGGCCAGAACGAAAACCAAACTGATGTTCAGGAAGGAGACCTTTTTCCTCCAATAGAGGTCCGAGGCGGGACAGGAACAGTTTCTCGAATACTTTCGAGATAACTGGTAGGAGACTGATGGATCGATAACTGGATGGAAAGACCGGATTTTTGCCCTGCTTCAGAACGCATACCACACGCGCCTGTTTCCAGATAATTGGAAAATGACTCATGCTGAGGCATGCGTTATAAATGCGGGTCAAGTGCATCACGGCTCTATGGGGAAGGTGCTGGAGCATTTCCGCTGTTACAGGGTCCTGTCCAGGGGATTTTCGGGCTTTTAGTGATTTGATGGTGCTAGTTACCTCGCGAGGGGTAACTATCGGGATGTGAAACTCCTCGTGGCCCGCGGGTCCGACTTCTAAGAAGTCTTCTACCGCCTGTTCCACGAAGTCAGTATGGTCATCGTTCTGTGGATCTTCCCTGGGCTGGAATTGAGTTTCCAGATAGTCTGCTAGCGCCTCTGCTTTTTCCCTCGGTTCAAAGACAAGTCTTCCCCGAGGGCTATGCACAGGATGCTGATGTACAGATTTATCTTTGCGCAAGCCTTGGACGATGCGCCACGGTTTCCTCTCCTGGAGGTTTACGTGACGCATTGTTTCGTCCCAAGCTGCTTACCTATGTTTTCTTAGGAGTCGTCTCACCAGGGATTTGAACCTCTGGTGTATTACTCCTATCCTAGGATGTCGGAATCTCTGCTATAGCCGTCTGACAGCATTCTTTGCTTGAATGAGGCGCTTAAGTGGAACAGGGATGGATGTCGGGTTTGGTGCTTCGGTAGGGATGCGGTGTGTGTGAGCACGCACCGCATTTAGGACAGAGGTAGAAAACCCCGCGGCTGCCTCCTCGAGAGCCTCTATCGAGTCTATTCGAGGATTTGCCTCCACAGGGTTTTGAAGGGCAAGGACGGCTGCGTCCCAGTCGACTTCTTCCATCCAGTCCGGTACTCCCAGCGCAGTGAGATTAACGTCTGAGTCGACCACAACAGGGTTGTGATCAGAGTCCAGAGCGTTAATCACAGAGAGGTCCAAGTGAAATGGTATGTTTTTCGTGATCATGAAATCGATGACATCCGCGGCGCCGCGTGCCGGGTAGTGGGTTGGACCTCTCGGCCCGTGCGCGTGAAGGGCGGGGTTCCCGCTAATGAGACGGTACAGTCCCCGGCCCTTGACGTTCTGGGTGCGGCTGTGCCAGCTTGGGTGTTTTGCGTTGAAGTCGCCTGCAATGCAAACCCTGTGGTGTAGGTTCAGGAGTGCCGTGATGTCTGCTTCATGGAAGCGTCTATCCGGCGGGTCATATACCGTCACAAGCACTAGGTCGTTCCCGCCCAAGGATAACCTTATGGCGGTTGCTTGCAGGTGTTGTAGCGGAGGAATGGTAACAGGAGTGTGGGTGAGATGGTTCTTTATGAAAATGGCAGTACCACCGCCCTGTCGGCCGACCCGATCAGACCGATGAGCGGCGTAACTTGGCAGGGTAAACTGTACACCGGCGTGCAAGTGCGTTTCACAGACCATCAGGATGTGAATCCCGTGACAGTCTACGAACTCTAACAGGCCAGGTCTCTGGTCTCTAACTCCATTTGCGTTCCAGAACGCAGCTCGAAATGAACGCACAGTTCTATGCGCCATTAAGAGCTCGTGGAGTTAGAATAGAGGTCCTTAGCCGTTTGAAGCATCGTGAGATGCTTCTGCATAGCGGAAATCCCGGGGTTGTCAATGGTTTCCCTGCAGCGTCGTAGGATTGGGAGGGAACGCTGAACCAAGTCTGCGAACCAGGTCGCCAACTGAATGAACTCAGCCATGTCCTCAGATGCAAATGCGTCACCTACGGATAGTTGCGAGCTGTTGTGTGGCACTGATGCCTCAGGAGTGGCTGGGCCAGTCCGGGAGGACGGGCCAGCACTGGCGGGCTCAGCTGGTTGCTGGTTGGCTGACACAGCTGGAGCTTTGGATGCTGGTGGAGGGGGAAGTTTCTCAACATTGTTGTTGGGATTCTGCCCCACAGCAGGTTGTTTTGTGGTTTTACCCACAGACCGCTTCTTCTTCCCCTTCTTTTGGGGACGTTGCTCCTTTGGAGCGATACTAGTTGTTGAAGCTGTCTCGCTACTCGCAACCGTAGGTGTGGCGCTATCTGGGACCGGCTCAGTTACTGTGGCGCCGACCCGGCTTGTAGGGGTCACTTCCGCGGTCTCGGCCTGTGCGAGCGAAAGAGACCCCCCGCCTGACCTCAGCGTCAGCCTTGCCCTGTTTTCCTTGCATTATAGCAAGTCATTTAGGGCACCCGCGATAGATGCCTATGTGGCAACCATCGCAGTTAGCGCACCTCTTATTATCCACTGGTACCGGGCAATCCTTTACCAAGTGCTCGCCCGCACAACGGAGACACTTCAGAGCCCTCTCACAGGCAAAACTGGAGTGGTGAAAGCCCAGGCACTTGTAGCACTGGGCCGGCCCGTCCCTGCCGTGATAGGGCTCAACTGTGACTCGCGTATGATATAGGCGAGTCACCTGGTCAATCTTAGGGGTTCCGTCCCCTTGTTTTATGATGGCCACTAGAAATAGCGGTAGGGGCACCTTGGTAGGTTTCCCCTCCTTCACCTTAGTTGTGGTGAGTTGCACCACGGACCGCGGTTCGATTCCGTGTTCGTCCATCAGGCCGGTACGGATGTCCTGGGGGTCTGTCTCAGAATCAAGACCCCTGATGACCCTGTGAACCACGTGGGGTCGCTGGAGCCGCGTTGCCTGAAATTCCGCCCTTAGCTTTCCCCTGAGTTCCTTCATCACTTTGACGTGATTCGGGAAGGGGTCAGACACAATAGGCGGGATTTTCTCCGCCTTTTGTGCGGCTTGGTGCTGGGGGGACGCTGCAGGTCCCTGTCAAGGAGCGGGTCCGTCTGGATTTGAACCAGAAGACCTTTTCCTACGGCTCTGTACCAGTACAAAGCCATCATCGTCCGGCAGTGCAGGAGTAGGGTTGACGGGAGCTGGTGGTGTGATTGGGACTGCTGTCCCTTGATTGACAAGGCCCACGGCCTTTTTAACCTTCGGCCTATTCTTGGCCCTAGTGTGTGCCTTGGCTTTGGCCTTGGCAATACTCACTCGGGGACCGGGTGAGGGGTTCGAGGTTGAGGGTGTCGAGGGAGTCGAAACCATGTCAGGTCTTACCTGATTGCTGGTACTGGGAAGGTCAGTCCTGGTCGGTGCAGGTGCCATTCGGCTCCCCAGAGAGGGCCAGACGCCTTGCGGCGCGCCTATTGGGGTTCCAACGAACCCCGGGTCCAGACCTGAGTCCGGACCCTTGGCTACAACCTTTTGGGGTTGCGGTAACGTCAGTCTGTCAGAGTCAGTCGAGTCTCCTCCGGCCTGGCTGGTAGGTGGAAGGGCTCTACGAGCAGCCGGCCTTTTATACTGAGTGCGGGGCTTAGCGGGGAGCGAGAGGGGTTGCGCTTACCAACCTGACGGCAGTACACCTCTCTAAGGGAAGGCCAGTCGATTTCTCGAAGTGACGACTTTCCATGACGTCACAATTAATATAGCGGCACTGACAGTCAATCTGCTCCGAAGAGAATAACAAACCCCCCCCCCCCCCAAAAAAAAAAAACCTCCATTTATACTGAATCCGGCCTAACCTCTCAAATGCATATTTGCCCGAATTAAATCCTCACTTTTGATCTATCGACTCTTCTGGCAGCAACACTTTCAATTTTCTTACAATACTTTGCAAGAAGCTTCTTCTGTGCAACTCATGGCTACACACAAATATTTCATGAACAATTATTACCTTTTCTGCTCATAAATACTCATAATGCCCGTCAAATTACATCTACTATGCTACTTCTACACTGCTATTTATATAGCTTTCCAAGAGTAGTTTCATTTTTTTTCAGTTTTTCTCTGTTTCAGTATTTTAGTTTCATATTCTAATCATTATAAGTTCACTACACTTCGCTTTCACCGTGCCTTCATGCATATTCACTAAAACCATTCCTAACAAAGCTCCACCTGCAACTTAGCCTGTCAAAAAGTTACAAATACTCGTATTTGGCTGTGTCCTCTAAAGGCGTAGGAGCTGCTTATGCCATCCATTGTTGGTTTTCCAGTATCGGCATTTTTAATTCCCAAGTATTCTTTACAAATTTACAAACAATTACTGCAAGAGCATTTGTACAACAGCTCCGATTTTCTACTTCCTCTGTGAACTTACTTGCCCATTTGTTATACTTCAGTAGAACTAGATTACCTATTTCAGGTTGCTCTTATCCCTTCTTTCTCTCCTTCTGGTCACTCGGTTTTCTAACTTTGTTTGAATTCTTTCAAAAATAATTTTCACACAATTCAACTTTATTTATATTTAAATTCGTAAGTACATATTCAAATACTGCTTTTGCCCTTCCCTAATACAAGTTTTGAAGTTGCAAATCCTGTTGTAACATATAAAGTGCTATTCATGATTCTGTCTATCATATTCTGTGTTAGAGGGCATGCCAATATTTGTGATATTTATATGTGTGCATATGAAAGCAGATGCCCATATCTCTTAATATAAGATCAGTTGGTTACCAAACGCAAAATAGGACCAGCAGCTATGAAGTTTCGTTTTGTTCTATTTCAGGTTCAGTAAAACATTTACCTTGACAAACCATGACATTATCTAATAAGACAGCTTCTACTTGACCATATTTAGGCAGATAATCGTTAATAATCTTCTCTATACATGTTTTAGTGACAATATTCCTAACAGGTTAGATTTATATATATAAAATTGGCCCACAGATAGCTCACTATGTGCACCCACTACGACTAATGCAGTTTTTATCTCTGATGATAGCTTTTTCCTCATTATCATATTGATTATTGAAAGATTTTGCTTTTTGACACAAATCGCAGGTGGAACAGGTTTCCACACCTTTCTTCGCGAGGTGCTTTATACAAAGTTCTCTGTCAATAGTATATTAATTTGTCACTCCCTTTGTGTGCTAGTGTCCTATGATATTTAATTATTAATTTGTGCTAGAATACCTCGGTAATCATAATCTTCCAGTTTTGTTCATCCATATCATGAAAATTATATGATTTGTCTTAATATGTAGCGATAGTTTCTTTGAGATTATGTGAGACTTCTTGCTCCTTTTCAATCAATTTATTAAGTTCCTTGATTTCCTTTTACGACTGTTCAGTTTTCAAAACTTCATTCGCCAATTGTTTCCCCTGCATGAATCTGAATATAGAGTTGTGCCTAATTTTAACCCCTAATTGGTGACGTGGTCAAGTTGTCGTACTACTGGTGACGTGACCTCTGGGAGAAACCTTATATTTGTGTTAGTTCAGAATTAATGTTTACGGGTTTTTTAAGATTCTAGGCTTTGAATTTAATCGTGGCGTCAGTAATAATTATTTGTAATACGACAAGTTTAACGATTATATTCTTTTAAACATTAAAAATAAAGAATCCTCTTGTGTAAATAAGTTGAAAATAAAATGTTTACTTGACATTTCCTTCTCCCTAGGAATTATGTGTTTAGAAATTAAAAAAACCAGCTACTTTCAGATTCACTTATGTATAGCGATTATAAAAAATATAATTTGTTTATATTTCAATCAGTGTCTTCAAAACGTGCATGCCCTTCCTAGTATTCTCTTTTTCCCCACAATTTAGGCACATTATTAGACGTCTTTGTAATCTGTCTTTAGGACTGGCACATTACAAACGTAGCAGAAGACTGGAAAATCTCTTTTAGGGTATAATGAGACAATGGTTCTCTGAAATTGTCATTTGTTGAAGTGTAGGTGAAATATCTCTATCATTTGATTTGAAAGCAGCGGAGTCTGGAAATCGTCCAGCTCAAACTGATCAACAGCTCGAGTATGCGAATAACCACATACTTTCGTCATCACTGCCATCATCAGTCAGTCGTGCCATTAACTACATCAGCTACCATTAACTACGGTAGCGGTCATTTTTTACCGTTTGCTTTTTCTTTGCCTTTTCCATGTACAGTTTACAACTTATTTCTTACCAGTTTGATATTGTTATTATTAGGTAACTAGGCCCAATATATTATCACTGTGTATGTATAAATTATTGGAAAATTGCCTTTCTAGGGCATACATTCGAATTTTCTATGCTAAATGTTTTCTCTAATAATCTTGTGGTAATGGAGAGTTAGGAGAAAAAAAAAAATATTTAATTTGGTAGTATATAAAAACAGCCCGTACGATGAACATATGTCCTTTATTTATCTCTATTTTTCAACAGTATGTTTATTCAAATAAAAAACATAGCTCAAATTCTCAGAAAGGCGAAATATAGTGTAATAGTGCAACTAAGAATATTTAGGATTATGAATGTGATAACACAACTTTGTGTATAATAGAACAGTAATATTGCACCGCATATCTTTATTTTAGTAAACCTATTACATTATGACAACTATGTTAGCACTTACACAGAAAGTTCCTTCCATTGTTATGAACATCCACTTATGCGTTGCATTTTACACACGTAAGAACTTTTCCAACTTCTGCTGTGCATTTTCCACATACTGGTTTCTTGCAAATATGATAGGAATTTCTTGCTTTGTTCTGTGTGCAGTTATGACCTATTTGACACTGTCGTCGACGATTAGGGGTTGGATGTTCTTCGGTTGGATTAGTCTGTATACAACGTTGTCTAGTTCCCCAGTAGGTTTCTCTTAGCTCATCAGCGAGTTGAAGGATGAATCTGCGGCGTGAAAGTTCCTTGCCAGTTATTTCTCGAAACACTATCCAAGCGTTGATGTAGCTAGATCCAATACATATGTTAGAAAAAAACATGCATCGGCCATCTGCGGATACCAGCACGAACGGAATATAATCGTGCCATCTCATCAATCATGTCCTCTCCATATTTACTATTGTAAAACTGAACTGTTTCAGGAAGCTTCTTGGAGACTGCAGTATTGCACATGAGTTGTGAAGTGTACTCATTATAATTACATTCTTCTGTGACTTTCCTTGGTAGCTGGTTAGCAAGATATCATCGTTTTTCTTCATGAGAATGGTATCATAAAGAGGAGCTCTGGAATTTCTAAGGTGATCAGGAACTTCTCGTCTCGATCTATTCACAGTTCCTACGATACTAGTGCCCGACTCCTTTAGTCTTTTAGCTAGTAATAGTGAAGTAAAGTAGTTGTCGGTGGTGACGTTTCGTCCCTTTTTTAGAAAAGGATTTTTTAGAGACATCACAACATATTCTGGAACAGATTCGTTCTGAGGCCGCTGATTATCCTTCCCCAGGTATGGGATATCGTTGCAGAGTTACTTTCAGTTCACATCTCTAGGCATCCAGTAGTTTATACCAAATTTATCAGGCTTATTGGCCCTGTATTGAATAAATGGACAGCGACATTGTGTAGGATAAAGTTGTTCATCTACTGTAAGGAATGTACCTAGTATGTAGCAAGCCTTACAGTTTTCAATAAATTTGTTCCAAATAGTTTAAACTAGTGCAAACGCATCCGTCTTTAGCCTTTCAGAACGGGATGACCTGACATCAAATCTTAAATATCTCATCAGCTCCACAAATCTGTCCCTTGCCATGGTATCAGAAAATGTAATTGGCCCCCACTTTTTGAACCACAGTTCAACTAGTTCAAGGCTTCCGCACCCAAGTGCACCCTGCAAGTAAATTACGCTGATGAAAGCGTCTAACTCATCTAAGGAAACAGTTCATTTCTCTTCATTTTTCTTCTCTTTTGCTTCAATCTCGGTAGATTTTTGGATATGTTGAAGAATCGACTCACCAATGAACAATTTCCAAGCAGATGCATGGCTGCTGTCCCTTACATGTCTCTTAGCATAAGCAGTAGGGCCTCCTTTTTCTTCAACAACATTATGTTACTCTGTTCTACCAGGATTGTGACCTGGATCGATGATCTGCCACTCAGTACCCTTATCTCCACTAAGAATTTTTGTAAGTGCAGGAAGTTTTTCCTCTTCATGTTGTCTTTTTCTGCCCCTTTCTTATTATTGGCTGTGTTGAAGTGGTTGCGTTACCTGAAGCTGTAGCATTACTAGTAGGCATTCTATTTTCACTTGCCGCTTGTGACGCACTCAAATTGCATGGAGTACACAGTGCTGCAAGTCATGTTCAAATGATGGTTGTATCGAGCTATGCCCATACCTTCTTACCTCCCTCGCAGCACGAAAATTACAGGAAATGTTATCTTAAATTTGATTTTCTGAAAATAAATAAGCAAAGCAAATATATGTGTATATTGTGTATAAACAAGGAAATGACCAACTACATAAATGCACCTATTAGGAATACAGTTTCATGTTATGCAATATCTAAATAAAGCAGAATAAAACTTACCATTCAAATAATCTTCACTGAATGACTCATCTTCCGATTGTTCTGATTCAGCTGGAGGTTGATAATCATCTTCACCACTACCATCTTCTGATACATCGTCTGGTATATCATGAAATATAACCAGGATTTCATCTGGTTTCAAACCACGAGACATATTACAGGCATAGATTCACAACGTACACTACTATAATGAACAGTTCGTATGAAGATGGACAAAGCAGATTAGTGACAGTGATAAATCCAAGGACAGTGCGAGCGAAAGCCTAACAAAATTGTAACGGTCAAAAATGACCGTCTCCGGGGTTCATGGTTAAACATGAAAAAACGCCCACGTAAATAATGACATGCCGAAAATTATTAGGCTATATAAAACTAGAGGTTATATCAGGAAAAGTCATGAAAGGCCAAGCTTCGTTTTTAAAAACCGGTGGAACTAAACTTATTTAAGTATCAAGAACGGTCAAACTGACCGCTACCGGGGTTCTAGTGTTAAGCACTTGAATTTAAAAACCAGGGTCTCTGAGCGTCACTCCGCTGGATGGAACAGCACAATTCCTCATTGTAAACAATACTGCTCGACAGAAAAAAAGAAATCACGCAACTGGTGGCTGGACGTTTGTCAGACGTTGCTATTCTCTTGGACACTAAACAACCAAGACCTCGTCACTGAAACTTAATGGGGTATCTAGAATAAGCAAAGGTACTCTAAGCATGAGGTATGAACTGCTCATATACAATGCAGGATAGCGTTTCTTAACTTGCAGGTCGTCTGAGAGATGTCAAGTGAGCAGCTGAGGGTTAATATTATATTATTTAATTTCTTGATTTACCTTGGTATGAGTGTGCTTGTCAATTTGTCAATTTGCGTGCACTCATAAAGGTTAAACTCGCACAATCTTTGTACACTATTACAGGTTATCAACCACATATAGTTTGAATTTTACTAGTACAAAGGAAATGGCAGATTGAGCTTCTGTGCCCAAAAACTCTGTGATACAACGACAATTGATAGCCTTAGTCCTGTTCATCTTCCTGGATGATTACTAAACCAAAACCTAATTCTGAGGCGTAGGTATTCTCGGGTTGGATGATGCAAATAGCTTTTAAACTTGGCGAATGCTTCTCCGTCTTCCTTGGTCCACCGCAATTTTGTCTTCTTTTTTAATACTCCTTCCTTTCCTCCTTCCTTCCTCCCCCTCTCCCTCCGTCCCTCCCTTTCTCCCTTCTTTTCTTCTGCCCTCCTTTTCTCCCTCCTTTCATACCTTTCTTTTTTTCCTTCCTCCCCTCCTTCCTCCCTCCCTTCCTTCCTTCCTTCCTTCCTTCCTCCCCTCCTTCCTCCCTCCCTTCCTTCCTTCTTTTCTTCCTTTCTTTCTTCTTGTGCTGTCGGTTACCGGGTTTAGCTGCCAGTGTAACCTCCTATTTAGGGGTAACTTGTGAAGAGTGCAAAAATTTTTAAATCCGTACTTTCGGATGTTTACTATAACATGGGGAAGTAATATTGGAACGATTCGGGAGATACTGGATGCTATATGGATAGCGCAGCTCCGGAGTAGAGCACCCGTCTACGGCACGAGCAGGTCTCGGAAAGGGGCTATGGAATTGTGGTGGAAACGCTCCTATCCATGTCTTGCACCCCTTTATTCTAGGCTAACGCCCAAAGGGCCTAGTCTGCAATACACAACTGGCTGGTACGCCTATTATAAACCAAAGGCGACACAAATCTGGCCGTTTCAGAGACGTACCTGTCAGGTTTCCCATAAAAAACTTATGAGTACCGACGGAATATGGCGGGGATTCCACTCCCGCTGCTGCTTGGAGACGCTGCTAAGATCTGGAAGATCTGGTTGCCAGGAGATCTCCTACCCACTGTTTGGTGTCACAGTACCTAGCTAGCTGCAGCATGAGGTCTTAATCTGCAGGCTGTGCGCTAGTGTTGGCAGGAATAGAAACAAACGAGGAATTTGCGAACAAATTTATTTGCAAATTTAAAGCTTTTTCGTAGAGAACTGCCGACAATATCTGATTAGTAATATTAATTTACAACGTCTACTGCAGTGTTATATAGAGCCCGGATTTTTATGTAATTACATATTTTAAATCCTGCACAATATTTCAATGAGAAGTAAAAATGTTGGCGAATTACGTCATTTGGGACTCCCTTACAATTTTTTATTTTACATATTTTTACATATTTTGCACGTTTCTACATATTTTAACGATGTTACATAAAACGTACATATTTTCTGGGTTTCGTTACAATTTTGTTATATTTTAAAAAATATTTTAGTCACATAAGCTACTGTTTTCACAAGTTTTGCTGAAAGCAACAAAAACCAATCTGCGAAATAAGATGCAAATTAAATCAAGAATGCGATAATAACCGCCTCGCCTCGTTCTGATTGTTGTCCGTTTATATCAAAGTAGGCGCCGCTCGATAATGTTGACCTCCAGTGTCACGTTTCTCGTAGCGCTTTGGGCATTTACAAGGGCTGGAGAAATTGACTGTTACCATTGTTACCATTGTCGCAGTAGTTGACATCTTGTAATATAATAGCTGCGAGGAAACAGTGAGCTGCTGGACAACCATCAATATAGCGAGGCGATAATACTGCAGTTGGTTACTTGCAAGTCTTAGTAAAATGATGCAAATTAAATCAAGAATGCGATAATAACCGCCTCGCCTCGTTCTGATTGTTGTCCGTTTATATCAAAGTAGGCGCCGCTCGATAATGTTGACCTCCAGTGTCACGTTTCTCGTAGCGCTTTGGGCATTTACAAGGGCTGGAGAAATTGACTGTTACCATTGTTACCATTGTCGCAGTAGTTGACATCTTGTAATATAATAGCTGCGAGGAAACAGTGAGCTGCTGGACAACCATCAATATAGCGAGGCGATAATACTGCAGTTGGTTACTTGCAAGTCTTAGTAAAATGGCACCAGTTGCGTACTCGCTATCCTGCAAGTTGAATTCATGGGTGAAATTAGATATCGCCTTTACAACAAACGGAAAAGTAATAGTCTCTCAAGCATGAGGTAAAAGAATTGGCTGTTCCATGAAATCTCAATTGGAAAAACATATCAAAAGTGTTCTTCGCATACGCGACAAACACCTAGTCTTCTAGAAAGCAAGTTCTGTTGACACAAATGCAACAGGAACTGTTCGGAAATGATTTCTTTAAAGAACTGTGCAGTGCAATGGTTGCATCTAATATTCCGTGGCATTAACTTCAAATTCCTCAATTTCTCTCCTTTCTAAAAAAATATTGCAAGAAAGTTATTCCAGACAAATCTACTCTGAGGAAAAAGTATTTTCATGTGTGATATGGAGAAGCAGTTGCTTATATACGGAATGAAATTGGAGACTCCTGTATTTGGTTTGCCGTCGATGAAACTACAGATGACATGGGTACATAGCAAATTTAGCAGTAGGAAAATTAGATTCTGAAGGTCCTTCTAATGTGCTGCAAGATGTTGGAACAAACAAATCATTCTACAATTGCAAGATTCGTGAATGATGGAATGAAGATTCTGTGGCCAGAGGGTGTTTGTGAGGAAACGGTTCAGATGCCGCAGCGTACATGATTTAAGCTGCCCTTAAGGTTTTCTACCCGAATGTACCTGCTTGGCCCATGCATTGCAACGTGTTGCTGAAGTAGCAAGAAGTAATTTTCCCTGTGTGAATAAGTTGATATCAGCAACAAAAAAGGTCTTCGTGAAAGCAGTGCACAGAATTCAGTGCTATAAAAATCATCTCCAACATGTCCATTTGCCTCCTGAGCCAGTACTTACGTGGTTAGAAACTGTGAACTTTTATTGTAAACATTTTGAAGGAGTCCAGTCAGTGGTGAACATGTTCTCTTTAGAAGTAGCTGTTTCCATACGTGAATCTCAGAACGTCTTTAAAGATCCGAAAGTGGCAATCTCCTGTGCTTACATCAAGAGTAACTTCGGCTGGTTGCCTAGCCCCATCAAGATATCAGGTTCCCTTCTTCACGAATCTATGGATTTAATGGAACGTGCATCACAGAAGCTTGGTGTAGTTGCAGGAAGGAAGGTAGGTGAAAAATTCAAAGCTATGCTAAGCAGGAATCCAGGGTACTCTACGCTTGTGTCCGTGTCTAAACTGCTAAATGGTGACAATGTCGATTTATCCAAATATTTCTCTGCAAATCAGATTCCTATACCAAAATATGCTCCTATTATTACTTGGGGAGAAGCTTCTCTGCTTAAAAGAACATTTTATCCGATAGGAGACAATGACCCCTGAAAATATGGATAAGTATATGGTTAGTCACTGTACGTTGAAAGAAGCAAAAGACTCAAAATGAAAATTTCTGGTTGTTCATTGTATGTTAAGAGATATAAAACTGAAAATGCATCTTCATTATACAATTGAATTATTTTGAATTTATTGTTTCACTCACTGATAAATTGGTTCAGTATTTCAACATTGCTTCAACATTATTTAAGTAAAATAATTATGTGAAATGAGTAAGTTTAATAAACATAATCCAAAACACATATTTTTATTTCGTGATTACCTACTTGAAAATAAATTTTAGGTAAATTCTGCATAAAAAAATTTCCCAATAATTTATTCTATATTTAGTACATTTTAACTCATTGTAATTAATTTATGTACTTACAGACCCATCAAATTACAAAATTCTGGATAATTTGCAGTCTGCATTTAGATTTGAGGTTGTAATCTTAGGATTTAGATATATTTTGTTGATATTACATATTTCATTACATATTTTGATGTTTTGTGTTACATAAATATGTACATATTTCGCACCTTGATATTACATAAAAATCCGGGCTCTAGTTATAACACTACAACTTTGTCACGCTTTAGTGACCGGCGAGTAATGTGTACGCGCCAAGCTTGCGTACCAAGTGTAGAGGGACACAGGCCCAGGACAAAGGATCACAAAATGCTTCTGGGTTGACTGCGCTACTATTGTTTATAATCTCGCTTTTACCTAGCCGGCAAGCCCTAACTATCCAGAATTCATAGCCAAAGTAATGAAGTTCGTTCATCACGTGATCGCATGAGCAATGCGAAGGAAATGATTTTGCCGGTCATGGCAAGCTCTATCTAGACTTGCTCCATTAACAATTGTAATTTTATAATTTCCCTAATTTGCCCGGGCTTTCATTCTTGAGCCTACAATATACATTCAGCGTCACTCTTAATGTTTCTCCCCTTGAATATTAATTCCAATCCCCCTTTGGTTTTTCTAGAATTAATTGGTGATCTCTGGATTATAATTTCGGCTTCAAATCGTACAGTTCAAGTAATTATATGACAGATGTTTCGTTTCCGTTTGCTTTGAGATAATCACAGATGCTTTCCACAATATGTAGACACAACCCTAATGTACACACGGATTTTCAATGCCTAGTGATACCAACAGTGGTATGGAAATTACACTAAATGTTGTTAGCAACCGTCCGTCTGCTCCCATGTCCCTTCGCCCTATCCTTACTCAGTTTCGGTCTCTCTGTGGCATCCCCGACAGAGGTTGCCATCTTGATTCTGGAGCGGGAGAGAACATATTAACGAATTATGGCCTGTCATTTTGAGAGCCTCTTGCCATTCGCTAGATATTAAAAGCTGCGGTGTGTAACGCAAATGTTCGCCAGGGTGTATTCTCTGTACAAATTGGTAGCAATATCCTTTTGCAGAAGCTTTGATCACAATTCAAATTTTCCTTCTCTCAGCTTCTCTTTGAGTGTTCAGACATCAAGCAGGGCATTAAGTGTTGTCATTATTGGTTGTCATTAAGTGTAGTTTTTAGTATATTCAGTACTTTCTGCTGCAAGATCTTGATAAGCTAAGATATGAGGTTGAAGTGCAATGCCACACAGGTAATATGCTGCAGATATTCTTCCCAAACGACTTTAAAGTTTTATCCCTTCAAATCCATGTCTGAATAGAGCACATAGTCTGAGATGC
This sequence comes from Tenodera sinensis, assembly GCA_030765045.1. Classification (NCBI taxonomy): domain Eukaryota; kingdom Metazoa; phylum Arthropoda; class Insecta; order Mantodea; family Mantidae; genus Tenodera; species Tenodera sinensis. The sequence goes on from CM060962.1 coordinate 157,636,074, forward strand.
CAGCTGGTAGATTCAAGATTTGTGGATAGAACTATTTAGTCCTAGAAATTTTTTGGGAAAAAAGTTAAATGAACCCCTGTAAATACAGTGAGAAATTGACTTTAATCACTTTGGGTTCAAAATTCCATTGTAGCATCATTACACAAATATAAGACATTTTGGCAAAAGAGAAAGGTGTCCTTAACACATTTCAAATTTGTCACATCTCTTAAACCTTTGTTCAAGTTTTAATACAACTGCTGAGGCTGGGAACTCCAATTTCCCATGAATTGTAGGAATCGAAAATGAAACTATCAGAAAACGACACGCCAAGGTATTTTTTTTTATTTTACTTATTTTATTTATTTATTTTATTTTATTTATTTTATTTATTTTTTTTTTTTGAATCCCCAATCTTCAAAGTTTGTATTTTTCAATAATTATCATAGTCAGTGTTAGGAGTCTACTCATTGAGTTTTCCTTCCTTAATGAATAAGCCAATACATTTTCTTGGATAATCTTTCAAACTACCTCTTTTAACCTTTGCATTGCTATAATATGTGTTAGCTACATTGCCGCATTATAATACCGCGTTATTTTTTACGATAATAACGGCATCCTCTGCGGATACCCGGCCTGTGATAGGCGGTGGAGTACTTTTTCTTCATATCGGCCATAAACGTTTCCTTCTGTTTAGTCATCTGGGATGCGATTAGTTGAATGGTTGTATAACAGTGAGAATAGCAATATATTTTGCATGATATCTAATAATGTAGGTAAGTGTTTTATATGATCTAAACTAAAAAGCTAAACCCCGGCGCGACAGCCCATGAAGGGCCAAGGCCTACCACCCAGCCGCTGCGTCCCCCACCTCTGCCCACTACAGGCGTCATTGGTGAGGTGCAGTACTGGAAGGTGGTACGTGGTCAGCGCCCCGAGCCCTCCCAGGCAGTTATGCGGTCTTCTCGACCTGGGGCCGCTACTTATCCATCAAGTAGCTCCTCAATTGGTCCCCACGGGACCTAACGAGGCTGAGTGCACCCCGTGCCAGACCTCCCAGAGGGGATAAAATCCCCATGCTGGTACCGAGGATTCAACCCGGGTCCTCCGCGCCAGAGGCAAGCGCGCTACCAACTGTGCTACGGAGGCGGTCGTTTTATATGATCTGCTTGCTTCAAATCCCACCCAGTATGCCTAATGAAGGCAAGCTTATACCCAAAATCTGCAGAACTCATTAATGTTAAAGATTAATACGAAATTGATAAGTGTTTATATAAATGAAATACCAAACTTAAAATATAATACAACTTTTTGTCGGATATGTGAATCTTCCACTTCTACCATCATCACCATTTTACGGACTATTTATTTTAAAAACTTATTAGTTATAAACTTATAAACTAATTAGTTTACGTGTGTGTATGTAAACAATCATTCCATCCATTAAAACTAAACATCATCTATTGAGCGCTATACTTTTTAAAACAAATGAATGATTTGAATCTAGCTACTTCTAATCATCAGTGATCCGTGTTTGACTGTTTAGCTATAAGATGACGCGCCTACTGTGGCATTTAGGCCTGTACTGTAAGCTCAGAGTCAGGAATGCTTTTGGTGTTTTCTAAATTGGACTATCTTTTTACTATTTTTTATTTCTTTTTCTTTGCTCTCAAGGTATAAAACAGAGATGTTGATGTTTAGAGGGCATCCTCAGTGCTCCCGCAGCTGTCACCTGAGACGGACGTGCGTCGGTAGTCGCTGCGCGTGTTAATCGTGTTGTATCTTAGTGATTTGCGTAGTTCATTCACCTGTGCGTTTCAGCTGTTTGCTGTGTTTACAGTGCTGTGTTAGCGAGTTTCTCGTGAGATATTATAATTTCTTTCCACATGGAACTAGAAACAGATGGAACTGGCTACTTAGTACGTTCCTCTTTAAACATTGCTTATGACACTGAGCCATTATCTGTACCAACGTTAACTCATGCCCCACTTCAACAACTTTCAATGAGCCACTGCCAAACATATTGTTCTACTGCTTCTGCTTTTTCTGTTCCTGAGGCTTGTTCCAACATGCCGTCATCGCAGTTCGCCACCACAACTGGCCAGCCCCATTCGACTGGAGCAACCAAACGCAACTACGCCACTTCGCAGTTTCCATCCGAAGGTGCCTTCTGTATACCCAATAAGCGAAAAACTGCCGCTTCTTCTTCTCTTCTCCAGAAATATATGGTAGATTTACCCTCTGTGCATAACAGATTCGCCGTTTTGGAAACCATGGAGGACTCCGAACCACAAACTACATCCACCGACGCATCCAGCATAAAAATTCCACCCAGTTTCCTGCACGACGTCAACAATTACCAGCAAGTTTTAGCGGACCTACGATCTCATGCCTCTTCTGATTTCACAACTCAACAACGTGGATCTGTGTTAAAGATCAGTACCACCATCATTGCTGACTACCGCTCGGTCACCAAGTTTTTTGAGCAAGAACAGCTACCATCTCACACTTTCCAAGATCCACATTCTCAGAAACTTGAAGTTGTCATACGCGAGGTTCCCTACTCTTTAACGGACGAAGAGATTCTACACGAACTCCAAGCGGAAAAGTTGCCTGTCAACAAAGTGGTTCGTCTCTTCTTTCGCAATAAACAACCGATGCCCCTTTGTGCAGTCGAATTGGACCGTTCTGAGGATGCCAAACGTATATTCGAGTTGAAGCATATTCAGCATGCTGTTGTTTCCGTTGAGTATCGCCGTAAATCTCCTACTATCCCTCAGTGCACCAACTGCCAACGTTACGGGCATACCAAGAATTTCTGCCATCTTCTTGCACGTTGTGTTAAATGCCCCGGCAACCATCATTTTTCTACCTGTACTAAAGCTCATCAGACACCTCCTTGCTGTGTAAACTGTAGGGAAACCCATGCGGAAAACTATAAAGGATGTTCTTATTATCTCCGACTCAAACACAAACAGATCCGTAATGATTCTGTTAACACTACCATTCCGCGAGAGCGTGAACCGCCACCGCCCCCACCCGTCAATAACCGTCATTTCCCGGCCATGCCTGGTCAAGCTTCCACCTCCTCTTCTACGCCACAATGGTTTTCTAGACCTCAACAGTCATCTGCCAAAGATAGACCACCCAGGTGTTCCTCGAGTTCTGCTTCGGATTCTCTCATCTCATCCCTTTTCAACTCCTTCCTCTCTCTTTTGCATTCCTATCTTCCACACTTACGCTCCTTGTTTTCCAAGTTCATTGCAGACCTTTTCAACCATGCCCATTGACTTAACCCCGGTCTTCTCTACTCTCACCTTCCTAAATTGGAACACTAACGGACTCAAATCCAAACGCCAAAGTTTCCTTACGTTTATTTCTTGGCACGACGTCGACGTTGCTTGTGTTTCTGAAACACACCTAGCCCCTCCTGAGAAGTGTACTATTCCTGGCTATAGAATTTACCGGGATGATCGTGACGCTGCCGTGGCATCCGGAGGAGTTGCCATTATAATTAAAAGACGTATCGAGCACCACCCTCTCTTTCTGCCACGACTTCGTAGCTTCGAAGCCTGCGCCATCCAAGTCGCCACTGCTAATGGCCAACTGCTCACCGTTTTGGCAGCCTACAAACCACCTTCTACCACTCTGGCTATTCAGGATTTACGGATTTTATTTTCTACCACCGCCCCTACGATTCTTCTAGGAGACCTCAACAGCAAAAATGACCTCTGGGGCTGCCGAGTGAGCACACCTAACGGTCATCGTCTTCAGCGACCTGCTGATGTCATTGGTTTCCACGTCGTTGCCCCTGACACACCTACCTTTTACTCTAATAACGTCAGACTCCAACCAGATATTCTTGATGTCGCTCTAATACAGAACTTTCCGCAACCCCTGCTCCTGCACGTTCTGCCTGAAATGGACTCCGATCATTGTCCCGTTCTTGCAACCTTTCAGGTGGACAGAACCTACTCTACCTACGTTCCTCTCTTGATACGGGAACGTAGACTGGGACCAGTTTCGGCATCATCTCGACCAGCAGCTCTACCCTCACCTTCCTATGACACAGAAGAAAGTTGTTGACGTGGCTATAACTCATTTCACCAATACTGTGATTGCGTCTATTCGATTGGCTACCACTGTTCCCCGGCGAGCCGGCCACGATCCACCATTTCATGAAACACTGCCTCAGACGATTGTTCAGCTACTGAGAGAGAAGAATCGAATCCGTCGTTGCTGGCAACTGCACCGTCAACCTCATCAGCGTCATAGATTAAACCAGTTGACGCGGTACGTTATGCGAGCGCTGGATGAGTACCGCTATTCTTGATATCAGCGCCAACTTTCCAATATTTCCCCACTAGATAGGTGTCTCTGGAAGGAAACCCGCCGCATTCTACGGGAATCACCTCTGATACCACCTCTTCGTTCTACAGGTCGGCACTACTCCAGTGACAGCGAAAAGTGCGAGCTATTTGCTGACTACTTTGAGACAGCCTTTACACCCAACCCAGTCGCTGATGCTGTTCATAACTCCGCCATAGAGGACCAGCCTCTTTCTCCTCCGAGTGTTCCCGTGCCCATCAAGTTTACTTCACCGAGCGAGGTTCGCCGCCTATTGCAAATACTGGTATCCAAAAAGGCTCCTGGTCATGACCGTATTCCCAATATTGCTCTTAAAAATCTTTCTCGCAAAGCCCACGCCTTTCTTGCCTCTCTCTTCAATGCTCTACTCCGCTTAGGTTATTTTCCTACCTGCTGGAAACATGCAAATGTTATTGTTCTGTACAAGCCCGGAAAACCTGCACATCAGCCTTCCAGTTATCGCCCAATAAGTCTTCTACCGGCCCTGTCCAAAATTTTTGAAAATCTTGTTAATATCCGCATTTACAAATTTTTATCCGCCTCCTCAGTGATACCACCCTTTCAATTTGGCTTTCGCCAAAGGCATTCTTCGGTGCACCAGCTTCTCCGCGTAATTGAACAAATCGCTCAAGCCTTCGAAAGGAAACAGCATTGCTGAGCTGCTTTGTTAGATTTCAGTCAAGCTTTTGATAAAGTCTGGCACCGTGGTCTACTCTTTAAAATTCCTAATATTGGTAATCCTGATTACCTGTACCAATTAATTCACAGTTTCCTACTGGATCGCACTCTCTCCGTCACTTTAGGTTGAGACCGTTCGTCTCGGCCCGTCCTCACTGGTGTTCCTCAAGGTTCCGTCTTAGGACCTACCCTCTTCAACATCTACATTTCAGACCTTCCTCCCCTGCAGTTTATCAATGTGTCCATGTACGCCGACGACACCGCTTTGTTTACCTCCCACGAAGATATTCACACAGCTGGCAATCGTCTTCAGACTGCCCTGGATTCTTTATCTCTATGGCTAAAATCATGGCGCATCGCCCTCAACCACAGCAAATGTGAAATGATGCTTTTCACTCTCCGCCGGCCCACGTCTCCTGCACCTGTTTTGATAGATAACATCCACATACCTTGGAAGCGCAAGGACGAAACAGTAAGATATCTGGGAGTACTGTTTGACCGCCGACTTACTTGGAAGGCTCATATCAAGAGCAAACTCAACTTGGCTTATTCCCGACTCTCCAAGCTTTATCCTCTGATTAACCGTAAATCTTCTCTGAAAAGTGCTGCAGTGCTTTTACTTTACAGCTCTTTACTTCGTCCTCTTCTCACGTATGCTTGCCCTGTGTGGGGTGGCGCAGCTTCTAGTAAAATTGCAGCCGTGCAGTCCTTTCAGAATAAAGTTTTACGCCTCGCTCTTCACGCTCCCTGGTTTGTTCGCAACACTCAGCTACACCGTGAACTTGGAATTTCCTCCATAGTGGACTTCATCCGCCATCAGGCTCATCGCTTCTACGGTCGTCTTCACCAGGTCCCAGGTGCGGTTTTGTTCTCCTTGGGCCATAGGTCGCAGCCTCCAAACCGCATCCGCAGTCGTCTGCTGCTACCACCTGACATTACTACTGTTCAACTATTGGTCCCAGTAGGACGGAGATTCCCATTAATATTGATGTTAATCCATGGCTGTCGATTATTCGCTCCTGGGTATTGGTAAAAATAAATAATTTACAGCTCATACTTAGCTGTTGCATGCATTAAATGTTAACACATTTAATATTATGCTATGTAAACTGTCCGCAAAGTAAATATACGCAAATTTAGTGGATCTAATATGGTTCATGCACATATTTGTAATAAAATAGACAAAACAGGCAGGTAGGTTAATTTACCAGCATACTTTCCACTATGACAGCATAAAAGGGAAGTGAATCAAAAAACATTATGGTCGAAAAAAATTGTTTGGTATAATCAGAGGACCATGACAGAGATCTCATTGCACCAACCTTGTTAAACGTTTTCTTTCATATCCGCTTTACCAACATGGAGACGCTTCTGTAAAGAATATTATAATTAAGTAGCTTCTTCTTCTACAACAAGGTTTAGGCCATTTATCCTGTTCCGGCTCCAAGTCTTGCTCCTTCCATGTTTTCCTCGGATGTCATGGTTTCCTTTGCCCTTGTTGTTTTGCTCCTTCCATGTTTTCCTCGGATGTGCTGGTTTCCTTTGCCCTTGTTGTTTTGCTCCTTCCATGTTTTCCTCGGATGTCCTGGTTTCCTTTGCCCTTGTTGTTTTGCTCCTTCCATGTTTTCCTCGGATGTCCTGGTTTCCTTTGCCCTTGTTGTTTTGCTCCTTCCATGTTTTCCTCGGATGTCATGGTTTCCTTTGCCCTTGTTGTTTTGCTCCTTCCATGTTTTCCTCGGATGTCATGGTTTCCTTTGCCCTTGTTGTTTTGCTCCTTCCATGTTTTCCTCGGATGTCCTGGTTTCCTTTGCCATTGTTGTTTTGCTCCTTCCATGTTTTCCTCGGATGTCCTGGTTTCCTTTGCCCTTGTTGTTTTGCTCCTTCCATGTTTTCCTCGGATGTCATGGTTTCCTTTGCCCTTGTTGTTTTGCTCCTTCCATGTTTTCCTCGGATGTCCTGGTTTCCTTTGCCCTTGTTGTTTTGCTCCTTCCATGTTTTCCTCGGATGTCATGGTTTCCTTTGCCCTTTTTGTTTTGCTCCTTCCATGTTTTCCTCGGATGTCCTGGTTTCCTTTGCCCTTGTTGTTGGTAAGTTCATAAATACAATAAATGCAAGTGTTATTTAGTTATGTCAACAAGCTTACCGCTGGTGTTTTTAAACACACAAGCCGTGTGTGGGCAATGTTTAAGAGCTGGAATCAGCACTGAAAAGTTCCCTTGTGGTCTAACCGGGAAAGTACGAATCGGGGGGAATTTAATGTCGTACTGGCAAGTTGGTCATGGTAGCTTAGTGGTTAGAACAGCTACTCAATAAGCGGAAAGTCGGTGGTTCAAATCCCAGGCTATGGCATTGAATTTTTCAGTCCTCATTCTACACAAATGCAAATTCTGAAATTCTATTTCCTTTCGCTCTGTTTAAGTGCTGTCTCCAGTTTGTTCTGTATTCTGTTATTTCGTTTAATTCTTCTTCTCTTAATTGCTGTCCTATTTCACTGGTTTATCTTTTATCTAATCTCCTGTAGTCAGCTAAGGGTCTGAGGAACTTCATTTCTCCCGTTTGGATGCTACTTTTGTGTTGTGTTGTCATTGTCCATGTTCCTGAACCTGCTGTTATAATTAGAACAGTCATTCTTTTATACAGTTTTGTTACTGAATCTTTTCTTGCTCTATTCTTTAAAGTTCTGTTTATTGCACCTGTTATCTAATTAATTTAACTTTTATTGATATCTCTTTCTAATCCATATGATATTTCACATCCAGTGGAGCTAAACTTTGACACTTGTTCAATAGTTTTACTTTCTAAGACTATTCTGGACCAAATCGAATAAATACCTTAACTTAACTGCCATAACTCCTATTTTATGTATACCAGGTGGCTCACTTCATCCGGCATTGGCGTAAGTAGATAACCCTTCCTGCGTTAAAACAGTTGCAGAATTCCACGACGCAATTCCAGTCAGTGGCATGTTCTGCCTCTCAGCGAAGACGTGAGGTGAGAGGCAGTTGAACTAGTCCATGTAGTCCGCGGTAATAGACAATAACAGAATAAACTCACTCCTGTATATGGTGCTATTGTCTTAACATTACGGATGACAGATTGCAAAGTGCAAACATAAGGGCACGTAGTGTTTCATTGGTATTATTTGTTCCTTACTAATGTTATTGTTGTATATTAATTATTATTATTATTATTATTATTATTATTATTATTATTATTATTATTATTATTATTATTATTATTATTATTATTATTATTATTATTATTATTATTATTATTATTATTATTATTATTATTATTATTATTATTATTATTATTATTATTATTATTATTATTATTATTATTATTATTATTATTATTATTATTATTATTATTATTATTATTATTATTATTATTATTATTATTATTATTATTATTATTATTATTATTATTATTATTATTATTATTATTATTATTATTATTATTATTATTATTATTATTATTATTATTATTATTATTATTATTATTAATCAGCTGATGCCTGATGAAGTGGACCACCTGGTAGATATTTCTAGGTTGTATGTTTTTACCATTTCATATGGATTGTATACCATTTTTACTTTCTCTAGTGGTAAGTAGGGGAAGTATTGTATTCCGTACAAAAATTCAATGTCAAGATTTCACCGCAAGTATGTTCTGAGACCCCCTGAATCCAAAACCAAAGGCAGTTTTAGAAAAAGGTCTGTGTCTGTCAGTCTGTGGACAGCATAACTCAAAGACAAAAAGTCTGTGTTTCAAGGATGCGGCAGGAAGATTTTGAAGAAAATAGCCCCACCCTAAACCTGCCTTTACATGGAAAATTTTGATTTTCTTAAAAATTATTAAAAATTTTGATTAAAATGACATATTTAAGATATTTTTATGATATATAAAATGCATATTTTGACTTTTCTGCCTATAGCCTATGTAGTCATGTTCACTCCGGATGATTTTTTAATAACCCGTAAGCCGTAAGAGATAGACAAAATCTAACTATACAAAAAGTGTAGATCTCGCTAGAATACACAATTTATGTCTGAATAAATGTTTTTGTGGAATGAACCATTTCGGAGGTATTCCCTGTTATTTGTGTCGGTTTCAAAAAAACTTTCGTGAAATGCAACATCGTTGTTCATTTTTTTATATGTTAAGCGTGCAAAGAGACCGGGATCTCAAAGCTTTAAAAAATTTGACTTGCGCTCAAAGCCTACGGTATTTACATATTTCCCTTGTACCTACGGTATTTACATATTTCCCTTGTACCCAAGAAAATAAGCAAATAAGCAATAAGGCAATTTCTGTAGGAATAAGAGTTTGTAAGAATGGATAGTACAAGAGTAGAGAAAGTCATGTGAGTGCAACACATCAGATTTTTTACTACTCTTATCCATAAATTGATTTCTCTTGTTGTTTCTTATTTTCATGATCCTATTATGTCGTGTATATGTACATTAAAACGAGTGGTTGACATGGGACAACCTTAGTTGGCTCGTTTTAAAATCAGCAATGGTTATTGTTTATTTATCATAATTTTCGTTTCAGCATATAGGCTTTGAATTGTATTTATTAGACATTTCAGCGTGTCTTTCTCCTCTAATATTTCCCAAAATTTCAATCCAGATACGTTGTCAAAGGTTTTATTATAATGTATAAAGAGAATGTGTGTTTTTAAATTGAATTCTTTTTCTTTTTCTATTTTTTTTTTCTTTTAAATTTTAAACGAAAGAAGATTATCAGGAAAGCACTGTGGAGTGGAGTGTGGAGTTTAAGGGTCCGTCGACAACTGGAACATTTAGGCCAGGAAGGCACAGAAAAGAATGAAGCTATATTGCTGATATAAATAAATAGCAAATGCATAATTTGTTGGTGTAAAAGTTATCATTCGTAAGTAGGCGTTCCTTAATTGCACCTTCAGAACTAGATGTTCGGTAGAGATAATGCTGAGAGCAGCAACCTGGCAGCGGCAGCGTTAATCTCTTCCATGCACAACTATTAAATGAGTGGAAGCGGAAGAACCATTACATAAATTGCTGGTGATATTATGCACTCCTCCGTTATATCGTTTTGCTATCGTAGTACAATTACTTAACACTGAGCCCTTTTGAGCCTGCTTCCCGCTACTCTCTTGTCTTGTACACCTAATCTGTCTTGCCCGGTATACAGTATACTTACTCCTTGTGGTTAGAAGTTGTACTATCTGAGTTGTAAAAAGAAATTTACGGTAACGTTCTCGTGAGTTGCATAAATTATTTACGAAATAGCGAGCACTGAAAATAAGAAATTAGGCAATTTTTCTTTCAAATTTACTTTTAGCAGTGATAAACACATTAAGCAGTACTTAGAGTTTCTAGGGCTAGTCTCATGATATAAAACATGAATCCACAAGTAACAATTGTTTGAACACCACGATACTGTAAAAGAAACACTTCAACATTTATGTTTAGGTATTTAATATGATATTTGAGAATAATTTTATTGCTAGGCAACACGCTTTCTGTCCCATATAATCACCGTGATGCTGCCTTCTATTCCACTTAGTGTTGTAATACAGAATAAGTATTGTATTCCTTTAAAAATTATCCAGATTTTGCAGAATTACATATTTTGAGATACTCTAAACCCAAGTGTGTGTCTGTGTTTGTGTGTGTGTGTGTGTGTGTGTGTGTGTGTGTGTGTGTGTGTGTGTGTGTGTGTGTGTGTGTGTGTGTGTGTGTGTGAAGAGCGTTAAGTTCAGACCAAACTTGACACTTCAGTCAGCATCTCCCAAGCATGTGAGACGAAGACTAATGAATATTTTCCAAATGCAAAATACCATATACCGAGTGGAAGGGAACTTATTACATTACTTATTACTTATTAATACTTATTACATTAGCCAATTTAGAAAAAATAAATAGTGTTTGATCCAAATTGGGCGTGTAATTCCAGAAGAATGTACGAAGATAATAGTTTGTTACTTGTAAGTAACTTATTTTCGGTAGTAATTTTATTATGAGACATCACACAGGGTTTCGAAATAATTAATCACTTTAAAGAATTAAAGGAACATTACAAGCAGCTTTTTCAGACGTGAAGTAACTCTGCAACGTTGCGTTGAGGTTGGTCGCGGATCTGAACCGGTTTCTGGATGTAAAAATGTCACTTGCAAGTTCGTATAATGTTTTGAGCGATAAAGATTCTGATTGGCCCACCTCGCACATTAACATGGAAGGAAACGGCATGGTGTTTGTGTTCGCTCACGAGACACCACACCGCGGCATTTGTTATTGCACTGACCTAGTGAAAGTCGCACCCACAAATCTGCAGTGTTGCCAGCTTGTTTTCGACAAAACCAAAATATCTCCTTTTGGCCATAGACAAAATGCTCGCCTCTGTAGCGTGATGGTTAGCGTGTCTGCCTCACGTTCAAGAGGTCGCGAGTTCGAATCTCGCTTAGGGTAAGTTGTCCGGGTAAGGTTTTTTTCCGAGATTTTATCTACCCTGAGAAGACAAATGTCGAGTAACTTAAAGCTCCATGGACCTCGGGCTCATTTGAGCATCATTTCACCCATTTCATTTCATTTCATTCATTCGTCCGATATGACTCAATGTTGGAGGACGTTAATTAAAAAAAAAAATGAAATAAAAATAGACAAAAACGTGCTCCAAATACCAAGATCTATCAGTGTTTTAAATGCATGTAATGATTAGACCGCGGACTAGACCTTAAGTTAAAATCTATTTTTTCTTTTTTTGACAGTTATCTAGAACACTCAAAAATAGGTTTTATTATGTTTTAGCCTTATCCATGGCTATTAAAGCCAGTTTTACAGCACCTAAAAATGCATATTTAGACATTGGGGACTATTTTGGTCTATTTTACGTTCAATCAGTTAAATCTTAATTTTCCTCTAAGCCAAAAGTTAATAGTACTATTGGGCTGAAAATAACTTAGAGAGACTGCGGGATGTTCAGAACAAGATAGAAATATGTCTGCGCACTTAACAGCGGACAATATTGTTCAAGTAAGGTTCACCCTCTCTCCCTTTGGCAATTGTGAAGGACACGTCATTTGCTTAAGGGTTGCTGAGCCATACCTAACGCTGCCCTGTGACCATCAGCTTTGAAGAACGTTTTCCATTTATCGTCCAGTAAAAGTTTTCATGGTGAGAGCATAAAGTGATAAAAATATGCCTAAAATCTCTCCATCACAATCTTCTCTAGTTTGACAGTGTTTGAACGAGTTCCCATATTCTACCTTGTATTTTGCCAATCTTGTAATAAAGAAGTATGTATACACGAATTATTATTATTATTATTATTATTATTATTATTATTATTATTATTATTATTATTATTATTATTATTATTATTATTATTATTATTATTATTATTATTATTATTATTATTATTATTATTATTATTATTATTATTATTATTATTATTATTATTATTATTATCATTATCATTATCATTATCATCATCATCATCATCATCATCATCATCATCATCATCATCATCATCATCATCATCATCATCATCATCATCATCATCATCATCATCATCATCATCATCATCATCATCATTATTATCATCATCATCATCATCATTATTATCATCATCATCATCATCATCATTATTATCATCATCATCATCATCATCATCATCATCATCATCATCATTATTATTATTATTATTATTATTATTATTATTGTTATTATTATTACTATTATTATTACTACTACTACTATTATTTTTATTATTATTATTATTATTATTATTATTATTATTATTATTATTATTATTATTATTATTATTATTATTATTATTATTATTATTATTATTATTATTATTATTATTATTATTATTATTATTATTATTATTATTATTATTATTATTGTCATCAATTATCATTTATCACTATCACTATCTCTGTCTTCCTCTATCTGTATCTCTGTGTTCCTATCCCCTATCTCATATTTTCTATTCCCTATCCTCTATCCCCTATCTCCTATTTCTTATCTCCTATCTCTATCTTTATCATTAATTTGTTGAATTGGGTGAAATATTATTAACATTAATTTTCATTCAAATCATAGAAATGGGGAATTTAAATAAATAAAACTGTGTTCAACTGCCACGGTTCTTTAGTTCAATTGCTTGTGGCCTCATATATTCAACCTAACAGGTGTTACAAAAGTTTAAAACAGTGATACCTAATATAGCTTCAAACAGAGGAAATCATGGTATAATTGCATTCATTTTGTATGTAAGCACTGTGTGACTCATATAATTTTAGTGTGTTATTAATAAAATATTTGAATTGCTTTGACATTGACTTTTAAAGTTGTTTTATAGCCTAATTTACAACCTATAAAGCCCAAAAAGGGTGTTGTAAGCACCTAATTTAGGCACATGAAACTTAATTTTTAGGACCTAAAAATCCGCGGTCCAGCAATGACTTCTCTTCCGCGCGCTATGTGGTTTGCATGAGTACACAGTGGCAGGAGGCGTAACCCTTGAATCTTCTGGATATAAACTGGGAAAGGACGAAACGTTCTTCACAAATGTGTGGTAACTATAAACCAATAAGGGATAACATTGATATTTACTTCAAGAAACTGTAGTGCACATTAAGATGCCGAAGCAACGATTTAGTTGCTTAGGTCATCCAGCTAATCCTTCCTGTAATTGGCATGAGTTTACATTATTTAACCTATACACATTGAAATTATTTGTGCATATTTTGATTGATTATCAGCCCATGGATAGCAAATTGAAAATGTTGCTGTCTAAATTTCATACACATACAGTTTTCATATGTATCATAAATAAATAAGAAACAAATAAACAAATTAACGAATAAATAAATAGACCGACAGACAGAGAGACAGTTAGACAGACAGACAGACAGAGGGGCACAGACAGAGAGAGAGACAGAGGCAAACAGAGAGATGGACGAACGGATGGGATGGGATGGGGTTGGGATGTTGTGGACTGGAGTGGGGTGGGGTGGGATTGGGTGGGATGGGGTGTGGTGGGATGGGGTGGGATGGGATGGGGTGGGATTGGGTGTGGTGGGATGGGGTGGGATGGGGCGGGATGGAGATGGGATGGGCATGGGATGGGCATGGGATGGGGACGGGATGGGGATAGGATGTGGTGGGAGGGAGAGACGGACGGACGGACGAACGAATGGATGGATGTGAAGCGCATTTTATGATTTGTAACCATTTCAGTGCTCCTTCTAAATGGTTCAACAGTACAGTTCATGGTATTGTGGCACTGGCTGCGATGCACAACAAAGATGGTCGATGTCAAGCGTGACAAAGCCGATCAAAGTCAGTCTATCTCGCGTGACGGTTTGTGAACACGTGACAATGAGCACGGAACCACAAAGGGTTTTCAAGATTATTAGACAGGCTTGTGGTGGCCGGCATATTTTGGAGGTTCCAGAAAAGTTGAAGTTTGAGAAAAGTCCGTGTTACGTCATCATCCACGTTATATAAGGAGGTGAGACGTCGAAAGGTGCATAGTTAGTTACAGACATGAGTCCTCGCAGGAAGCATTGTTTTTGAGTATGTGTATGTATGTTTCTCTCTCTCTCTCTCTCTCTCTCTGCGTGTATGTGTGTGTTTGTCTGTATGTGGGTCTGCAGTTGTCGGAAGGTATACGTCGCGTCGAAGTAAAACCAGTGAAGTAGTTTAAGTAGTTTCGAGTGATTGTATCATCAAAGCCAGTTGTGTGAGATACAGAGAAGGTGAATAAAGACAGAAAGGTGTGAGTTAAGTTTACGAGAAGAAAACAGTTGTGAGTTGTAATATCGCTTAAGGCTGTGGAGTATGTTAACGTCAGTAAAAGAGAACTGTGGTGTTGTGTATTTAGTTTTGGATGAAAATAAAGCCAGAAAGAAGTAGCTGAACTCAATGATATCATTATGTCACGATATACTCTCCATACCTGCCTTTTTAACTATCTGGAGAAGTAGGTATTGGTGATATTTGGCACTGGTCATAATTTTGTGAATAATGCGTGTAGTTTATTACGTACAGTAGATGTTTCTCTATCAGCATTGCTACCACGGACATACACACGTGACCTTAGTTTTACCAGAAACACTTAGCTGGCAATCTGTTTGTGCACAGCAGTTCAGTTAGCTGTTGCTTCTTAGAGCTATTTCTTATCTGTCTTGACCTCAGTGAGTTTAAAAGAAATGTTTTGGCTGCTAACGACACTGTCAATTGACAGAATCATACTAGCGCGGCCGGTGTGTCGGAATTTGGTCCCGTAGGAGCTTTTTTTATATGCCAGTAAATCTACTGACATGAGGCTGTCACTTTTAAGCACACTTAAAAACCATTAGTGTGAGCTGAGTTTGAATCCTCAACCCTTGAATCAGTAGGCCAGCGCCTAACAAATGAGCTACTCAGACTGAGTTGCTCGGTGGGTTGTCGCCACAGTAACAGAAGGAAAGTACCGCGGCCATTAGCAAAGTTTACTTCAAAATTCTGTCATGGTTTATATGCACTCCGTTTTAATCAGTTAAACCAGGCAAGGGCACGAGAGGAGAGGTAGCAATTGAACTTGCCTTGCCCACACCACATTCTCTTACCGAGTAACAAAGGTTGTTTGGCTACAACACGTGCAGAGGTGGTTTCTTTCCATCTACGCTCTCATTAACTATTTTGTTTATATTAAACATATTTTGCATAAAATAATTATTACTATCGTTAGGCAAATTACATAATCTTGGAGTTTATGACCCTCCTTTATCTTATAACCGTGATATCCTTACGGTGCCTTATGATTAACATACTAAATTGTTTCTCTTTCAGAAAACACAGTAAAGTATCATTGCTACTTAGCCATAAAAATGTTCTAAAACAATTTGATCAACAAAATATACTATTTGGTTTTAAACTTAATATTATATTCAAACTTTGAAACACGTAATGCAATAGTTTATATCAAATAAACTAATAGCAAATTAAACCCCTAAACCTATATCGTCACTTTATATGTTTAGAAATACGAGTATTCAGAAAGAACCTTTTTAAATTGTAAATAAATATCTGTAAGTTTGATAATGCTTCTGATCAAAGTGGTGTTTGATACTGTAACGCTTTATATTTGCAAATTGATATCCGCATATTAAACAGTAAATTTTCCTGTTTTTATAACTTGTAGCAAATTCTCTCTACCACTCTTCATGAAATATGCACACTCGCCACTGAATGAGGCGTGTCAGAACCTAGAAAGCAGTGTAGGGAAGGGATGGTCGGTAAAGTAAGGCAAGAACGTGTTTAATCGGCCCAGTTGAGCCGATTTTGCCCATGCCTGAGCTAAACGAAATTGAACTTGATATTTTCTGTTAAGTGTGCTCAATAACAATTTATTCAAGGGACTGCTATGTCCCATGGTAATTGTAATTTCAGTAAAAAGGCATGGAAAATACTGTGATGATATAGCAGCACCCTAAAATTACTTTGACTTTAATTTGTAAATAAGGGAAAATTTAGCGATTTCATATATTTCGTAAGCAAGGTGCTGTATTCTCTCTGTCATAATGTGAATGTACTGCACAATTATAATGGAAGCTTTTAACTAGTTGACACGTGTTGCATTGGGTTGCACTATTTCTCTACTACAGGGAAACCTATGCCGGCCAATATTCCTATTCTGGGAATACCGCCACTGTTAAGGAGGGCTGCTAGGAGAAAGGCACCGTAACTCTCCCTCCGCAGCCCTGGTCCAGCGTCAAGGAGCCAGCTATAGGACAAGGCAGTCGATTGCGGACTCCAAAGCAGTATACACTTCTTTCGGGTCGCACACAAGTTGTGCCCAATTTGTAGGATTGGTACGTCTGGCTTTTCGGCTTTTTTCTAAATACAAATAACTATGTTATATAACATTCAAAATTATATCTTTTCATCTAACATACATGTGGTAGTTAGTGAAGACAAATTTATAACAAGATGGGAAATCAAATTTTCTCTAAAATCTACACAGAATTATTTGTTGAATGTAATTTCCAAGTATGTACGAAGGCCAGGAGTGAGGTAATATTTCATTTGTATACAAGCCTATTGGTATGAATACAACAAGCTTGACTAAATTTAGTAATTACCTATATCTGTTTCTTTTTATAGATAAAGATGTTAAGAAAAGAAGTTCTTTAAAATAAGTTGTTTAACTTATTAAAGTTGTATCACTACTAGAATTTAAATTGTATGCCAACAATTCTTGCATTATTAGAGAAAAATTTGACACATTTAAAATACTACACAGCGAAAAATACAGTTAGAAAGGATTCATTGTACTCCACACCCTGTCATTACCCTTTGTCGTAGATGTTGGAAGCCTGTAAGTAATAATTAAAGACTTACAAAGCAAAAACATGTCTACCTTGCCAGGTCTATAAATATTATATTGTGGCTCAGTGTTCACCAGCTTTGGACGCCTTATGCCGGCGTGTTCTTCAGTGCCAGCAGCCCTATGTTCCCAAAGGAGGAACAGCTTTGGAGCTCTTATCGGAACGCCAGTAGAGAAATCCAGACCTTTCCTTTACCGAACCTCCTGGAAAGTTTATGTTGGTATAAAAGGAAGCTTGATCGTCGCGAAGGCGAGTTGGTTATCAGATTGTGTGCAGAGTTGTCTGCTGCGTTCTGTGTTCGACGTGCTAGTCAGCGCTCGCGTCATGCAAGGGTTTCAAAAGAAAACAACTTAGAACTGAAAAGTGACTAGACGAATGGCGAACAAAATCACACTGGAGTAAGTCGTGTGATGTAAAGGTCACAATGGAAAGAATAGTTTAACAATTATCAGCCAAAACAGAGATCGTGAAGTCCGGAATGAAGACGGAAATGAAATCTGGAATGGTAGAGTTGAGAATTGAACGAAATGGAGAAAATGAAATCCAAGCCTAGACATCGGCTCTAGAATCTGAGATATATGTTACTGGAAAAGATTTGAAAGGCGAGATTACTAAGAAGTCAGACGAAAGTAAAGGTGGTACTGCAGGAAAATTAATGGGGAGAACGAGTATCAAGGGCAGCAGGGAAAATGGTTCGACTAACAGAGAAAGTAAAGCAAGAGAACAATTGTTGCATCGGTGGAGGAGCTGCGGGATCAAGAAGTCAAGATCTATGCGGAAGTTACAAGAAGGTCCCTATATTATGAGACTGGATAGTGCTAAGTTGATGAGGCCTCTGGTATTATACAACACTTCGTCATTGGTTTTAACAACAGCAGTTTAATTATTTTACTAAAATGCACAGGACAAGTCGACAAGATATGAGTAAAATAAACTGCAGCTTATGATATTTTTTTCAGTAACAAGTAGTCTCAAAAACACACCAGGGACGTATGATCGATGATCTCAGGAGCTGCAAAATTATAAATATTCTTTAAAGTATAATTAGACCAAAACAGTGACAAATAATTTAAACTAATATAAGGCAAAATTATGTACTATGATTAGGTAACAGAATTGCGGTAATGCATCTGTGAAATTTCAAAATTCCACATTTTTAACAGAATTTTCTGAAAATTTTAGCACTGGTATATCACGCAAATGTAAGTTAAAATACCAAATTTCAGATACGTAGGCTAATTAGTTTGTAAGAAGTTAATTTTTAGTGTGTTATATCAAGCCAATCTTAAAAAGTTCCACGATGCAATTTTAAAATTTATTTCTTGGAACATGAATTTTATAGTCCTATTAAGTTAAACGTTTCTATCATATAAAATGTTTATCCTCCATTAAACATCAGGGACAAAAAAATATGTACTTATGTGATGGTCAAAAGTTATGTTTTTCAAGAATTTGCCCTATTAAAACTTTTTTTTATGTAAAGAAAGGGAGAAGAACAAAATCATATGATCATTTTTTTTCTATATCTATGGCAAACCTGTGTAAAAAGGTTTGCGAAGATTGATGGAAAACTTCATCGTATAGGAGTTTTGATACTACTGAAAAAGTGGAAAAAATGCAAAACGAGAGAACACACGTCAAAGATTTGTAATGTAATATTTTAGTTTTTCTGACCTACAGTGTAATTAAAACTCCCCAGCTCCGTATGTGACACCCTCTTGGTGCTTCTTTCTTTCCTCAGCTTGAAGTTTGAAGAGGTGCAGCTTCCTCCTTGATTATTTTGAATTCTGGTGGCAGGAAATATTGCTCTGCTGGAGGCGTCGATTATCCCTAAATTTTCCAAACTTTTGACTAGCTGGACTGAATTTCAAATTGGTAACTTCTTCTTTTAGTTCACCACTTGCTAAGCATCCCATATTAAACTCACTCATTGCTGTTGTCACACCAATTAGTAGTTTGTTTCTTGACACAAAAGTTTCTTTTGGGCACTTTCACCAAATAATACTATGAAGAGCCTCGTTAGCATTTAGTGTTTTTCCTGAAGTACCTCTTTGAAGAAGTTCTTCATTGGTTAGTCTAGCATACAAAGGAATTAATTTTTTTGCCTCTTCACCGTTTATGGGAGTCTTCATAGTTGAACGGTCACGTGGAGGGTCTTGTTCACCTTTTGCAATAGCTCGGTTGAAAAAACACCAAGATGTTTCACCACCTGGGCACTTTTGATGTTGTGGACTTTGTTCTGTGGACGTACAGTGATATATTGTTGCATAAATTCCAGTTTTCATCTGTTCCACGTTGGGAATATTGTTTTTATGGCTTTTCGATAGTAATTAGTTTCTCTAATGTGTCCTTCAAGCTATCATGTTTCTTCCCGCCAAGAGTAATGCCACTTTTTCTATTATCTTCTATTTCTTGTACCTATGCCTAATCTTTTTCTATCACCATATACACCCAGATCCTGTAAATGTTTGTGTTTAGGCACCACCATCTGACACTATCTTAGTATATCGTAATTTGTTTTTTTCCACAGTTCTCTTCCACAATATCTTTGCTGCGGTCATCTTTGTAACACTAGAAGAACCCATGTAGTTTTTCTCATATTTGCCATTCTGCACATGATCATCATTACAATATTTGTATTTTTCCCTTGCGGGATTCCATTTTTCACCTTGTGAGCATATGCTACAATATTTTGATAGAACTTTAAAATCGATCACTAGCCCTGTCTTAACATCAATTACTATTCCAATAACATGCAATGAAGGAACCCCTCTCTTCTGCTATGTTCCATCACACGAGACAATGATATCAATAATTCCATTTGTATCAATTTCTGGATCGGTGGCAGCATAACTCTGGCGAACAGCAGTTGCAACTTCTTGTGATACATTGTCACATATAATTTGATTTTGTTTGGCTCTTTCTATCAAGTAAGCATTATAGGAGGAGGCATTAATAAGTGGCATACCCATGGACATACAAAAATGCTCTAATCCTGCATGGCCTTTTCCTAGACCAAGAAAAGCTTTAGTTGTTCTTCGGTTGGCTTCAATGGAGGACGGTTTGAATCTGCTCCTGCCATCCTTGAACTAGTGTAGTTTTCATTGCAAATGGTATTACAAGAGTTGCAGGTTACTGTCACATTTACAGCAAAACCCATACACTGTGAAAATGAAGTTTAGAAATTATTTGCTCCACAATTAGCACATACTGTCCCTTTATGTATTTGATCCCAGAAACTACTGTGAACTAAAACATATTCTGATGAAACATATTCATTATTCTCAGCATTTCTATTACAAAACATGGATAATTTTCTTTTGGAAGCACAGTCATTATGTTGAGATGTGGTGCTAGAGGCTTAATCTTGCATGGAAGAACACTGAGACTGATCACCTTCTGGGGTTGATGGGTCTAAACACACGGTTTTTTGTAGTATCTTATCTTTCTTCCATCCTTTTGCTACTAAATTGTATCCCTGGGAGCGCCTTTTTAAACTTTACCTGCCTCTGTTACGTTTATCAGCTAACCTGTTCATATTGCACAAAGTGAACAAACGTAGCTCTATAATAACACAAATTACGTAAATTAAAAACTCTTCTATTAAGCTAAAGTATTTTCTAACTAATGAATCCTCTAGAATGCACTGGGAAACACTACACCACCAAAAGAACACGCCAAAAGTTCAGCGACTTTGCCTAAAAACAAAACGTGCACATACAAGAAAATAACAGGATAAACACAAACTTTCATATTAACAGGCTTGCCAATACATCCAAGTTTCCTTGCACTTCAGAATGGACGTAGCCCAAGCACATCCGTGTACATAGACTCTACCTATTAGTGGCCTCTCTTGAGGGCCCCCCCCCCCCAAAGTACTTCGTGCACAACGATTCTATTTTATGTAATAAAACCTGCTCCTTTGAACCCCCAGGTCCCAGGCAGGACCTCGGCCATGCCTAGGCGGTGCGGAATCTATCCATGAGACGCTCCTGCCTTCTGCAGCAGCGCATCACAACCGTCACTACCGGAGGTGCATCAGAAGGACCCCACAACTCCTTCTCCACACTACCCTACTCAAAATCACCTTATATCCCAATATGATTTTAAAAAATGGGGCTAATTTTGAATACAGAGACTGTGGTTTTGTAATTTCTAAGCATTGTATACCATGATGTCTCCACGTAAGGGGGCGTGGCAAGCAAGCCATGTGTGCAGAGGTTATTTAATAGCCACGTGACGTCAAACATATTTGCGCTAGAGTAAAAATATTATCGTTTAATTAAAGTAGAAGGTTTGAAGTATTTTATGAGACAAAAAACAAAATTTTGGATATTTAGTGATTTTGGGCGAAATTTTACAGATGCATTACGTTAATAAGACAGAAATGGAATAAGCATAAAGACTATCACAAATTTAAACCATACCAAATTATTTTGATAGTTACAACAAACGCGAGTCGATTATTCTAAGGCTTATTAACTTAAACTCTTATAATTTCGAAAACGATACTACTACTATTATTACTACTACCACTACTACCACTACTACTACCACTACCACTACTACCACTACCACTACTACCACTACCACTACTACCACTACTACTACTCCGATCTTTGGGGTCAGGGCTACAAGATTGCCACGAATAAGTTTCGCTCGCCGTCTGCTTCTCTGAATCACGCCCGTCTGTTAGAGATCGCATGGATACTATTTCCAGCTCATGTTCCCATCTCTTGGGCTAAACGTATTGTGCTCCAGGAGGAGGTATTTCTGCTTACCTCTGACGAACTTCTTGTTGCCGTGGAAAAACTCAAGCACAACAAAGCCCCTGGATCGGATGCCTTGCACCCAATGGTGATAAAAGCAGTCGACAGGAATTATCCGAGGTGTTTGGAAATTTTAAACCATTTGTTGATAAATGAAATTTTTCCGCTAGAGTGGAAGAAGGTGGTACGGCTTTTATTGGTAGAGAAGCCAAAATGGGATCCGAACGTCACCACGTACCGCCCGATCTGTCTGCTCAATGTGCTGGGGAAGCTGTTTGAAGTCTGATTCTAAAGCGCGTCTCACCCTTAAAAGACAGTACACGTTAAATGGAGCGCAGTGTTGCAACATGTACTAGTTGCGAATCTTTCTCCGCGAGCGACTCGAGGTGGCCTGAGTCCTGTACTTAGTCCTTCAATTGCTGCTTGACGAGACGGGCACTTTTAACTTTGGTATCCCTCCATGCCTTTGTTACTGTATGACCTAAATTTACAAATGACTCGTCTGTATAAACAATTGATTTCCCCTGGTCCCTAAACCTTTTTACGTATTTTAGATATTTATGTCGCCACCTGAATGCACTTGTTACCCCTTCTTTCATATTCCAACCCCAAATCATGTAAGAACCGACTAAGACTGGCCCTTGAGAAATTTGGTACGGTCTCATCACTGTTGAACTGTGACAAAATTATATTCAGCGTGGGTGGAATATTTGCAAACTGTAAAGAATGAACAATTCGCCGCACTCCACCTTGCATTATTCAATCATATTGCGTTAACCTAGCGTTTTGTGTAGTCCCGCCCTTTTTGCTTGCTTTTTCGATGGCGTTCTAGAAGTCCTTTCATTACTTCCTTTTTAATCCTATACACTACTGCTTCTGAACACTCAATAGCCTTAGCTGTTTCTTTTACTGCCTTACACGCATTTTACTTCAAAAATAATCTAACACATTCATAATTATTTGGCGTTCCTTACTTCTTTATTTACCAACATATCGTCCCTTCCTAGCTTCACCCTCCATAACTACAAATATTTACAAAAATATTAAACAAATAACGCAATACCAGCTCACAGTTACACACACGGCTTCTTTCGAACTAATGTTAGTGCTGCTCCTTATACTATCTTCTGTGTCAGGCCTGACGCTGAATAGATGAATACCTTTTGTTTGCCCTACTGGATAAAAGAAAGAGGTTACTGCCTTTTGGTTTATTTTAAAAACTTTCTCCAACCTTCCTCAACATTTGTTCTCGCTGGTTCCCTGATGTAAACTCAATAACTAAAAAGTTTCACACTGCGTAACTTTTGCAGTGCACATATATAACATTTTCCGAAAACATTTAATTTAAAAAATTATAACACTTAACTGGGTAAACATAGAGAATTCAAAGTAGGCAGGTAGTAGCACTATAGTTTACTCTACCTAAGAAAAAAATATAGGTGCATTCTAGCAGTTAGTTTGTTAGTTAGTGCGTGATGAGTGTAGAAACAGCAAATATCGAACTTCTATTGAAAAAAACGTTTTCTGAAGAAATTTGGACCTATAGAAATGTATAATGACTCTGAAAAGGATATAACCTGATAGAGGAAAAAATTCTACATAGGATAATGTGTTCAAACCTGAAATTTATAACAAATGAATATTATACCATGCTATTAGGAATCTGGCAACAGAGCGAGGGTAGAAAAGGACGCGGCTAATGGCAACTTGTATGCGCTAGATAGAGACAGAGATGTCCCATTTAACTCCATACTGTCTTCTAAGAGTGAAACGCTATATAGAAAGGCTGAGCTTAGAATTGGAGCGCAGTGGACGGCTGGTTGACGCACAACATGGTTTCAGAGCTTCACGATCTACCATTACCGGCCTCAGAAGAGTTCAGAAGCTTGCTGAGAACATGAAATCTCGGCCCAGAGAGCGGAGGCCTCTGTGTACCCTTATCACGCTTGATGTACAGAATGCCTTTAATTCCGCCGCCTGGGGCGGTATTCTCCAGGAGTTTAGTTCTCGGAGTCTGACCCCATACATCTACAACATGATAGCAAGCTGTCTTGAAGATCGATTACTCCTTTTGGGAACCCATAGTCGAATGGCAATATCGTGCGGCGTCCCACAAGGCTTTGTATTAAGTCCTGTATTAAGTGGAATGTATACTTTGATCGGGTCCTGAGGCTAACCATGGCCCAGGGAATCACTCTCGCGGCACATGAAGACGATCTGGCACTCGCCGTTGGTGAAGATGCGACGACATTGCAGAGCCTGGCTAACCTAGTTCTGGCTTCCCTAGACGCTTGTCCGACCTCCAAAAAACTGAAGCTGGCACCACATAAAACGGAAGCGGTTTTGCTGGTGCGCGGCTGGAAGGTTTCACATATCCACCTTCGACTTGGCGATTTGCTTATCACTAGTCAGGATAAACTCAAGTACCTTGGAATTCATCTGGACCGCAATATGTGCATGGAACACCATGGGAGGGCCATTGTGGCAACGTACTCATTTAATAATAAAAAACCACTACTACCACTACTATTACCGCTACAACTACTAACACTACTACTGCTACTACTACTACTACTACTACTACTACTACTGCTACTGCTACTACTACCACTACTACTACCACCACTACTACCACCACTACCACCACCACTACCAATGCTACTACGACGATTACTACTATTACGACTACTACGACGAACAGTACGACTTCTATTACGACTACTACTACGACGACTACTGCGATGACTACTACGACAACGACTACCACAACGACTACTACAGCTATCAGCTGTCCTACTACGACTACCACAACTACAACTACGACTACTACGACTTCTAAGACGACTACAACCAATACAACTACGACGACTACGACGACCATTAGGACTACTACTACGACTGCTACGACTACTACGACGACTACTACTGTTACTGCGACGGCTAGTACGACTGTGACTACTACGACTTCCACAAACACTCCGGCTGCCGGATGCCCTCTAAAGTTCCAGCAATCCTTTATTATGCGTCACGCACATTGTTGTTAGTCGGGTATGCACAAACAGTCACGCAAGGCACCTTAACCTTGAATGCCTTTGTTTGCTCACTGGCCTGATATCTGGTGTGAAGCAGCTTAGCCCCGACCGTCCTTTGTTAAGCGCTGCGCCCGGCGTCACAATACGATTTCTGCAGGTTCATTTTCAAAAAAGACTCAAGGATATTCCATGTCCGGAGCGTCTGGTAGGACCCGAAATACGTCAGTGATCTACAGATAAGTTCCTTACGGGCTTGGCTTCATATAGAGATGTTTTGTTGAAAATACAATTCAGACATGTGTTACTAAAATCTGCTTCATTGCGTCAATTTATTCATTGCATTTTGGTCCATCGACAGTAATTAGTGCATTACTACTGTGTAATAAAATAAAACAAAATTGCAATTTTTAATATAATTTTACCTACATCTACCCCGAGATATCCCACTTTAGATTTGCTTGTTCACAGGATCTCCTCTAATTTGGTAGAGCCCAGGTTGTACTTTACGAGATTAGCACTTTGAATATTTATATTAATATTGTATATTAATTAGTTTACCAAGAGCTTAAAGCAAATCGCTATGTCCTATTTGAATAACATTTGCAACTACTTTAGCTGTTGTGTTATGCTTCCCTTCCTTTTATATAACATTCGTCCTATTACTGGATATTTAATTAAAATATTTTCAAAATTGTATTTAGTTGTGTAATAGTTGTGTGACAGAAACGTTTAAAATATTAAAAAAAAAAAAAAAAAAAAAAAAAAAAAGG
Source organism: Tenodera sinensis (assembly GCA_030765045.1). NCBI lineage: Eukaryota > Metazoa > Arthropoda > Insecta > Mantodea > Mantidae > Tenodera > Tenodera sinensis. The sequence continues at coordinate 157,662,037 of CM060962.1, forward strand.
AGGAAATGCTGAGCAATACTCGTGAAGTAGGTAGTAACGAGGAGAAAAGAAGAAGGAACCTAAGGCATATCTGTTGTGAGAGAAACGGAGTGCAGGATGAGGCACAAAGGACGGCGGGGTTGCAAATATCCAATTCCCCACACAAAGGGGAAACTGACACAGAATCGGTGCTGTTAACTTCAATTTAGTCGTGAGGAAGGTAGTCTAACAAAAGCATCCTGTGGCAGAGGGTCTATTTCATGTCTCAATGGCTACGGATGGCGATGGAGCTGTTGACAGCGAAAATGATTCGAGTTCATGAGCCTGCATGAAAGCACATTTCTCTTCCACGCTGTTTCTTTGTCATGGTTTCCCTTCCCTATCTCGAAAATGATTACACGAGAAACAGTTTATTCCGCAAAATATTTGCTTCACTTAATTTTAGGCTTTTATCTGCAGCATTTCTCGGTAATGAAGACAGTGTAAGAGACATTGTCTTTATGCGAAGCACAACTTTAATAAGAGTTCATTCTTGTGTATATCTCAATAGTGCGCATCATCCTCATTTACTTTCCCTTCGAGCGCGCTTTAAACTGGACGAAATTTATTTGAGCACTAAAGATGATGATCTACTCTTCACGTTTGATGGACCATTCTGTTGATGGTTAATCTTCCTTGGTTTATCTCTGGTAGGACTTCCTTCACGGAATCGTTTCTTAGTACAATGTGTTGCATTTCAAAGTAAATTTTAACACATTTCAGTAGAAATGCACCCCATGCTCTATGAGTCTATGGAAATATAACTGAGTAACCGTATATTCTGTGCATATAAAATAGAATTGCACCACCATGCCATTGTTGGTGAAAATTCTAAGTTTCTGCACCATGGCTGAAGCAATTAATGGCAGTACGATATCAAAGTAGCTTATTTTGTAAAAGTTCGATAATCTGAGAGACCATCGAATGAAAGAGGGCGGTTTGAAAATCCTCAGAGCAAAGAAGAAAGACAATATTGAAGTGAGTTTAAGTTGGGGTGTTTCACGGTACTGATTTCCCTAGATGTGTGCCAAGATACTACCTGCATGACTGCTTGTGTGGTCGTGTGCTCAGCAAACCAAAGGTCCCGGTTTAGATTCTTGTCTGGGGAGGGGGAGATTTTCTTTAATTTGAATCTTTCCCTGCCCTCCAAAGAGTCTAAATGTAGCCATTTGAGAGTGAATGTGAGCATGTTTCGGAATTAGGAATTACGGAAAAAGAGAAAAACAACGTTAAAGAGCCTACATTGAGCAACTATTTCTCAAGCCAAAGTTCCCGATATTACTAAATAAGTTAAACCGGGATATATTATTGAAACAAGAAATGTTGAAAAAGGAGGCATTAACGAGACAAAAATTATCTTGCAAAAATCATATTTCTTGACTGACATAGGCAAAGGCTTCCTATCTTTGTAAATATATGAAGAAAAATGTTCTGTCTGGTTCTAACAAAACACAGAACTTCTCTTTCGACTTGATATTACTTACATAGTGCCACTGTGAAAAACAGCATGCATGTCTGGAAGGATGGAAACAAACAAGCATCACCCATAAATGTTCTTAACTGTAACTTCGCTTTCCTTCAAAAAGGAAGTTCTCTATTTGCAAATAGGAGTTTGAAAAATCTGCTGAGTAGCCATTTACGGCCTACATTTGTTTCCGCCGAAACGAATAATCCAAAAATTATACCGTGAGATTAGTATTATGAAGTTTGAGCTACATAGCTCCAGAAATAAGACATTTCATACCTATCTGGTGGATTATTCATCACGCGTAACTATGTAATTGACCTTCATTTTGTTCACTTGTTTGATCTCTTAGGGTTTTACGTCAATTCGTTCTGTAGAATGCGAATGACCGACCCACTCCGTAAGTTTAGTTAAGTTATGGGCTACATGTTTTGTTTGAAGTGATAAATGCTCAGAGTGGTAAAATCGTTTATGGTGAACTAGCTAGCTTACCAGATGTTTCGCAGTTTGTTTAAAAGTATTGACGCATTAATTAACTTTATTTACCTCCCTCCCTCCCTCGTGGTTTATGTCATTATTTTACAGTGAAAAGAGAATATTTATGGTGAAATTTCCAAATTATCCCTTCTAGCATTAATTTCCCACAGCTCTGACTATTTCTAGCAAAGGATAAAAATTCTACAATATTCACGCAAAAAATGTGAAATACTGAATAACTTCCTTAACCTCCCCCAGACAGTGTTAGAAGTTCTGGAAATTCTGCATTGCCTATACGTATCCTTTGATTTGGAACAACCATTGAGACGAGTGATCGAATAACCTGTCAGATAATTAGAGTAAGTGAAACCTTTGTACCTTCTCTTTGGTACCACAGATATTTCACAACATAACAGCTACCTAAATGTTATATAATGCAGAAATCCTTAACATTTGCGACGAAATAGAAGAGAAGCTATTACATACGCATTTTCCTCAATAATACGGGTTCTGATTAAGTTCTTTCGAAAAAACACTATTCTTTAACACCATCAAGAAAAATCATATTCTGAGTTGTTAATATAAAATAACGGTTCACCACACCCTAATGTTAGCAATTTTCTCTCTTCACACAACTATTTAGTATTTTTACTAACGAACTTGTTTACAACATAAGCACAAAGGCAATAAAGTAGATCGGTCTTGCATGAAGGTACTAGTTTTTTGTAGTGTTTAACGGCCGCTTTTACTACTACGGCACCGCAGGCGATGACACTGATGATGCATGTGATGAAGATGGAGCACCGGTGGAATAAGATGGGGGGGGGGGGACCCGGAAGACCCGGAGGAAACCCGCCCCAGCGCCACTTCGTCCACCACCAATCCCACATGCTGTTGCCTGGGATCGAACCGGGGCCGCTTTGGTGAGAAGCGATTGGTCTAACGCGGCCAAGGTACTAGTATCCAGAGAGTTCAGTGCACATATAAGTAGAATTAGAAACGTTTTGACGCTCTCTAATTACACGCACACATGTGCAGTTGATATATAGCAGCTGAAAAGTAAATATACCATATGGTTCGTCTCATTAAAAATAGGATTATTACCTATTCGGTTATTACCTATGCCTACTACTTGGAATAAAATGCATGGTATGCATTCTTAACGAATCCGTTCGAAATCCTTTTTAATATTTTAATAATTTATGAATTTAAATTGCAAGGCGTTTGCATGCCATGCCTGTCAAATAGAATAGATCTTTGCAATGGTGAAACAATTTCAAAATCGTTTTATTGTTTTTTGAGATTAGCCTACATACACACATATATGTACATGCATACGTACAAATTTTCTCTGTATACAATATTAGTAGGATAACGAAAGCTAAATACTATATAATCTTTACTCGTAAATATTTCACAACTTCAAACGGAAAAGGTATTTTCCTTGCAGTTCGTGGACATACAAAACGAGAGAAAATCGTGCCCAAAATTGCTCTTCTACAATCCAGTATCCAAATCTTGTAGAAATACCACTGCCATTTATGTATGTATATGAAGAGACAGATATCAAATAAGGAACTCTGGACAATTGTTCGTGAAACACTTAACATTTCCCAGAGTCGCATAATTCAAACGGACGACAAAAGGAAAAAATTCAAATTTCTTTATTTAGTTGACTTTGGTAGCCAGATTATGTAGTCTCCCACTCCTACGGTCCAAACCCCGCAACCTTTTGTTTCCTGTAGGAAGGTTTGCTGCCTACTTATAACATTTGCTTACGTTTTTACAACTTAGGTACATTCATATAATGTGGTGTAAGTTTTCAAGCGCAGAGGTATAGCCAGACACAACTTCCATGCCTGTATACCGTTCTAAGTATAAGCACATGTCTATAAAGTGTATGTGATTGCCTATAACAAGCGCGAACTCGTTAAATTGATATCAATGAATAAGGAATATTGTCTTATTAAGATTATTACCTAGGCATTTATTATGTAGCTTACAGAAATTCAGGGTCAATTCTACCATTACCTAATTGTAAATATTGAAGTGTCCAAAGTTCTACATCGTGGCTAAGTTAAGATAAACTTTATTTTGACATATTGATTTCAGATCTACGATGTTCACAAAAAAGCGAAGCACACACGAGCTGCTATGTGTCATGTCAATTGTTTATTATTTTAATGTAAGCTGTATTGAAATCTCAAGATACCTTTAGATAGACATGTTCATGCTTATTTGTGCAGGTATTCGTTCTTCAATATAATTTTATTGAGTAATCTATGTTAGTAGACCTGTCATAAAATGATTATTGCTTGAGACTTGTTTAGCAAGTGAATGAAACGAGGTGAGTAATTTTCTGTGCTTCCTGCTCAATTTTACATTAAATGTATCAGAAATCCTAGTATATGCGAAAATATATCTATAAAACGTTCATAAATAATAATTGACCAGTTTGTTATTCGAAGTTTTGAAATAAATACTTTAATGCGATATCTTTTTGTTTATGTCTTTGTTTTACCATTTATTCAAAATTATATAACATTCCTTCTCAACGAAAAGGACCTTACAGCCTAGTACCACGAAAGTCAAGACTGTCTAGATATGAATACATAGGTTTACATTACTACCAAACAGGTGTTTTATCCCTGAGTCTTTTCTGTTGTTATGCGAGATAATGTTGAATGAGAATTGCTTGAAATTAACAAACTTAAAGCAGTGCTCAATGTGTAACATCTACAGTAAACAAAGCGATAAACAAAGTGATAAATCATGGCAACTCAGTGTGGGCTTTCATTATAAAAAAACTTTAAGTTTCTGTCTGTATTGCCACAATCTCCATGATGTACTGCGTACTTCACTTGTTCAACTTTAAAATTTTTCTCGGGCTCATGAATAAGCCTGTATATTACGTATAGTTGATGGGAACTTTAATGAAATAAGTATAAACATATCTTTAACATATTGAAATGTCTTGGATGCACGATTTTCCTAATATTCATGGTTTTCTACGCGCTTAAATAAAAATTCGGCAAATGTGTTTTGTATTAATTTGTTAGTATGAACCTGAGTTCAGTATCCGGCGTATCCTACGTTCGGCAAAATTTGATTTTAAACTGATGTTACGAGAAACGGTGTAGAAGTGTTATCACCTTATCTGGTGGCCTGTATTTCAACTGCCATAACCCATTACCTATATTAGTTTCCGCTTTCAAAGAGTGAAATAGTTTACTAACGGTGGCCTGTATTTCAACTGCCATAACCCATTACCTATTTTAGTTTCCGCTTTCAAAGAGTGAAATAGTTTACTAACGGTGGCCTGTATTTCAACTGCCATAACCCATTACCTATTTTAGTTTCCGCTTTCAAAGAGTGAAATAGTTTACTAACGGTGGCCTGTATTTCAACTGCCATAACCCATTACCTATTTTAGTTTCCGCTTTCAAAGAGTGAAATAGTTTACTAACGGTGGCCTGTATTTCAACTGCCATAACCCATTACATTAGTTTCCGATTTCAAAGAGTGAAATAGTTTGCTAACGGAGTTGCCCACGCTCGTAAGGTAACTTAACTAGGTATATGAAAGTAAACAAGTGCCTGCCAGTAGGCTATTAGACATAACAGTTCCTCTTCTGAGACTACACCACAAGCCTTTATATTTCAAATGGAACGGCGAAGCCTTCAAACTGAAACCTTTGCAGCAACTTCACTGGCTTCTTGTTAGGAGGCTATATACCAAAATTCAGCAACTGCTTTGAACGTTAAGTGTCCGCAACCGACAGTGGAAACTTAATCAAAATAGCGTGCACATTCTCTTGATTTACTCTTTCACCTTAAGCACGCATAGGTTACTGTATACAGCCTATACACCCGCACTAAAATAAATTGTATTCCCATTTGCGGTTGTTATCAGAGCATGTTACTCTCTAAAGATGAAATTAAACGCAAGATAAAGGTTTATTCTCTATTTTACAATACCAGTCGAAGCATATCTGTTTATCACAGGGGGAAGTGGTAGAGCACAAGGGGAGAAAGGGACTATTATAGTTATAAGTGTAAGTGCCGAGCGCGATTGCGAAATATTTGACTGCATGCTCATATAGACGAGTTGCAAAGAGGGATCATTCTATTTGCCTGGTGTTCGTGTTTAAAGGAGGAAAAATAAGAAATCAGTCTTATTGGCTGCAAACAATGAGATACATTAGGTTAAATCTATACTACATTACTTTTTTATTTATTGGCGTATTATTATGGATATATTATGTAGGAAGTGTTGTGAAACCGAGCGGGATGGCTCAGGCGGTAACCTCTGTGGCTCACATTCGGGAGGTCGCGGGCTTGGGCCTGATGACCCACGTCCGTGACCAGAGGTTTCCCCGGGTCGCCAGGCGAACACTGACAAGGATTTCCATATCCTTCAATTTCCTGCCCCTACATTTCGTTACATTAATCGTTTCATTCCACCCTTCATCCCGTAAGGTTTATTTCAGGGTTGAAAGCGTCGGCGAGCGTTGCGGCAAGAGCACGGCAGGGGCAACAAATGCGCTCTGGAAATCTCGTCCACCGGATTGGAAGGCCAGCCTATTGGTTTCCGGATTCCCCCCCCCCTCCCCCGCTCCATGGGGTGGTGAAAGCCCGAGGGAGGAGGCAAGCCGGTCTCTGAGTCCCCTCCCCTTTAGGAGTAGAACCAAAGAGCAGAGAGAGGAACCGGGCTGAGCCAGCCTCCACTGGGATGCTTTTAACTGGGAAAATGTAGGGGCTCTGCTGTCTGCTCTGTCCTGACACCGTTCTAGCACCCTTGGGAACCATTCACCTCATCCACACTCCCGGAGTTGCCCTGTGAGGGGCACAGGCACAAGAAATTGCCTTTCGGTCGAACTACTAAGTCCCCCTCCGGAAGTTTCATAGAGTCAAGTGTTGTGAATTTCATCCGTCAACAAAATTCGGCCTTGTTATGTAATTTTTGTTTGTGTAATTCCTTGGGTAACTTACCTCAATATCCGGGGAAGATGGGTAATCAATTTTGCAGTAAAGTATTAGCCTTTAACGGGATTTTTATTGTATTAGTTTCTTGCACGTGGTGTCTAGACATGTTAGAGGTCTGCACGTGCTCGGGCCTAATTTGAAAAATGCCTGTCGGGCTCGGGCTTGAAAATTAAGGGAATAAACAACTGAAAATGGATTTTTAAAATCTTTCAGCCAAGTTAGCTGAACGTTTATTTCCAATGCTGTCTTATACCAGCATTAGTGGGTTTTGAATTTTAGTATGATATATCCTTCAGTTTCCGAGTCACGAAATGTTGAATCCTGATTTTATTATGTTATGCCAAATGCTCTACACGACGAAATTTAAAAAATGCCTATTTTTAAGGTGCTATTATATTTATCTGATTATAATGTACAAATCTGCCATACAAATTTGTTTTATTAGCCACAGCTCAAAAACAATACTTTTTAAATTTTGTCGCTTGAAATTTCTAGTATAAACTTTTATAAGCTGCAAGTTTTTTAGTAACTCAAAAGCGTTCAAAAGAAAAAAAAACATATGGCAGATTTAGTTGTTTGTGTTTTGGGAATGATACGAAGAATTGCATGAAAACTGCATCATGTGACATTTTCAAAAAGTGAATATGGTGAAAACATAATTTTCAAAAACCTTAAATTTTAAAATGAAAAACATTGTTATTCTGCATTTTTAGGGTACATTATGCAACTACAAGTATTTGTAATATAAAAACTCAAAACACATTTAGTATTTTTAAAGTCATGGAATACAAATGTAATGTTTTGCCAGATTTGTACCAAATTTCATTCACTTAGGAGGCAAAAACTAATGAATCATATTTCTTGGTCACCTATGTTGAAATGTCGAGAATAGCACAATTACCGCAGCATTTCTTTACTAGGAATTCTAAATTATTATTCTGCTGACACGCTTCAAATGCTGCTACTGATGCTATAATCTTCGCAAAACTTAAAGGCATATGGAGGCGGGGCGTACTGCGGACTCCAGCTGAATCCTACGCTTGCCCCTCCTACCAGCGCTGCCGAATGTGGTGCATGCTTCTCACACAACCTTATGCACAGACCCTCTGCCGGTACACGCACTACGCTTGGCAACAGCGCTCTGCTTGAGCATTGGCCAGCGTTCACATGCCTTTAACTTTTGCGAACGGTCTAGTCAAAGCACAGAATGAGAGTGTTTGCAACTATATTACTTCTCACTACTCGGCCGCAATTCAATCCATTCCACGTATAAAATCTTACACTTTTATCTCGAACCTAAGACGTATTTGATTTGTTTATACTGCTAGTAACGCATGTTTCCTCCTGCTCTGTAAAGTGTAAACACAGCATCAATGTTTATACTGATACAATTACAGTTTGTTTTGGCTGACGCTGTAGTAATGTTACTGCATCATTATTGTTCTGCATTTCTCCAAATTGAAACGTTTATTTTATTATCATGATATGAATCACTATATATCACTATATATATCATACAGCAGACACCAGGGTCATTGCCCATTAGTCAGCATCACCAAGTTGCAACATACAAGTTGTGACACTTTTATTTTTCATAGCCTTTCTGTCTTACAACCAAGTTATATGTAGAAAAAAATATCTCGTCAGCATTTGATACTGGTAACCAAATACATTGAAAGGACTTTTCGTAGAAAAGGTGGTAGCATTCATCAAGTGCGAGTACTGAAAGAAATGTTAGTGCCGCAGGATTAGTTATTCAAGAACGTCGAACCAACCTGAGCTGCCAGAGTGTGGATTCCATTCTCTTTCTGCACGACATGGTGAGTCCTTAGTCCAATAACTTGTAATTAATGTTTACTTTATTTAAAACATGCACATGCATGCACATATCCATCGTAGAAATAATTATAACCAGAGACCGGAACTTAGGCGGAATGCCTTTTTAAATGCGTCAAATTTATCTTCAATTTGAAAGTGAATCTCTACGAATTATATCTTTGTGATTGAAATGCCACAGTTCTATATTGCCTTTTTCTCCCTTTTTGATATGTCTATTTTACAAAATATATGCTTTTTTGTTGCCTTTATTTCATTATTTATTTATTAATTACTAAGCATTTTCTTCAGGTACATTTTATTTCAACAACCGTTAGACCGTGACAATGAAAGTTACTTCGCCGAATGTATATTATTGTCTTTAAGTTGCAGGCGACATAGGAGTCCCTCATTCAATTCATAATTTTTTTTGCAACAATGAGTGCTGCCGCGCAAATAAATGTATAGATAAAGAAAGCACTTGGATTATCACGTGTGTTTATTTTAAAATGCAATAATGAGCAGGTACGGGTCTAACTTTGCTTATCTTTCAGTTTTCATTGCGACGTTGTAGCTAGCAGCAAGGTGCCGAAATTCAATGTTCCTTTACGCAGTAAATTACACAGTTATGTTAATACTTTTGGATCCGGCATATTTTGTACCGACGGTAAAGTACTCACATGCAAAATATACAAGCAGTCAGTGAACTACGAAAAGAAGTATTTTATAACACAACATACCGTCACAATCAAACAGGGCTACAGGCAGAACATTCCTTTGCTTCCAACAGTAATTGCATCATCGAGTCAAAAATCCCAGTTTGCATTCGACTTATGTAGCTTTCTTCAGCGCCAGAATCCCTTTCTGGAAATTACAGAATCCTACATTATCACAGTTTTCGCAGAAGTATACTAACCAATATGTACCTAGCGAGTCAAGTTTGCGAAAATGTTACTTAACCGAATGTTACGATGACACAATCAAAATAACTAAAGATAAAATGAAAAATAAGATGATCTGGGATATCGACGAATATCGACGAGTCAACTGATACCATAGGTCGTTTCATTGCCAATTTGTTAATGGACGATTAGATCCTACAGAAGATGAATCAATGAAATAATTCCTGCTTACTACAGAGTGTCTTGAGAAAGTTAACAATCGAACCATTGCGCAGTTATTCATCAGTTCATTAAATTTGCTGCGGCCTGAAGAGGTTCCATACGACGCCTTACTTTTCATCAGTGACGTTGCATCATATATGAAAATTGCTGGAATAGCGTAACAAGTGTTATTTCCATACATGCTTTACATGACCTGCGTAGCACATGGGTGTCACCTTGTTTCTGGATGTTGGCAAATGGATTTCCAGTATTAACCCTAGAACGCTAAGCCTCGTTATTTTTACGACGCACGATTGGCAATCCTGCTTTTATTCCTATAGTTTTCGCGCCACAATTATTTCTTTTTCAATAGCTTCCTAGCTTTTGAAGAGCTTGGTCAGTGGGTGTGCATTGACGAAATCGGGTGCAACAGTGCATTGTTAGTAAGTGCTTTGTCGTAAATTTTACGACGATTAGTGTTCACGTATCCAGAATTTCATAAGGAAGCAGATTTATTTTTGTAATAATATGAATTAAGGAAAGCAGGACGTGTAATAACAATTCAGGAAAGCAGTTGAATCATTCCTGTCTATCGTTTCAGATGAGTATTCTGCGTGCAGACGACCCAAATTTTGGAAAAAAAAGATTATGGCAATGCTTCTTGAAGAATATAGTAGCCCCCCGATTGATTTTAGCTCCGACGAAGAAATTGATAATGTGGAGTCTGATGATGTAATAATGACTGATACAGATGGTGAAGATATGGCAGGACGAAATATTGATGTGTATGAGCAACGATGAAAATTCTCCTCTAACTAGGCAAAGAATGTCGCCATGGATACTGCAAAGAACATAGGGCAAACCTCTGCACAAATTGATGTGAGGCGAGATAGAACTGTCTTTGTTGTCTCATAACAGTTTAAATGAGTCAAGATAATATTTTATGAGGCAGGCATAAACATTAGTCAGATAATAGTAATGTATTTTGTAATAGAAATAAACAGTAGTAAATTTTACGAGGCTTAGTGTTTATGTACTATAGGAATAGGGTTAGTGTTCCAGGGTTAAGAAGATCTCATCAAGATCCTGACATTTAAGTACATTGCACCAGATGTATATGGGGCCCAACCCATCATAACGAGATGGGGGACATGTATCGCGGCAGTACTTCGTTTAAAACGCTGAAGTTCTTTAAAATATGACGATCAGTTATTGAATAGTGTAACGTATTACTGGGTTTCTCTTATTGCTTGCTTTAGTATTTATAAGTCCTTTTTTCTGCCTATTTTAGCTATTTATAATGTCTTTTTGCCTGCCTATTTTAATGATTTATAATGCCTAAACTTCCCACCTCCTAATTTCTGCTATGGCCAATTCCGGGTAGCTTACAACAGATTAAGTACATTAATATTGTTTTATAATCGTATATTTCCCCGATAAACCCTTAGAAACCCACCAATAACCTTTTCTTCAAACTTGGAAGAAAAGGTTATTTCTAAGGCTTTAACGAGACAATATCATGATCTCAATACAATATTAATATTTATTATAATAATAATAATAATAATAATAATAATAATAATAATAATAATAATAATAATAATAATAATAATAATAATAATAATAATAATAATAATAATAATAATAATAATAATAATAATAATAATAATAATAATAATAATAATAATAATAATAATAATAATAATAATAATAATAATAATAATAATAATAATAATAATAATAATAATAATAATAATAATGATCATCATCATAATAATCATAATGATAATGATAACGATAACGATGATGATGATGATGATAATAATAATAATAATAATAATAATAATAATAATAATAATAATAATAATAATAATAATAATAATAATAATAATAATAATAATAATAATAATAATAATAATAATAATAATAATAATAATAATAATAATAATAATAATAATAATAATAATAATAATAATAATAATAATAATAATAATAATAATAATAATAATAATAATAATAATAATACAATAACAACAATGATAATGATAATGATAACGATAACGATAACAACAACAATAATAATAATAATAATAATAATAATAATAATAATAATAATAATAATAATAATAATAATAATAATAATAATAATAATAAATATAATTAATTAAAATTAATTAAAAATTAAATAATTAAAAATAATAATAATAATAATAATAATAATAATAATAATAATTATTATTATTATTATTATTATTATTATTATTATTATTATTATTATTATTATTATTATTATTATTATTATTATTATTATTATTATTATTATTATTATTATTATTATTATTATTATTATTATTATTATTATTATTATTATTATTATTATTATTATTATTATTATTATTATTATTATTATTATTATTATTATTATTATTATTATTATTATTATTATTATTATTATTATTATTATTATTATTATTATTATTATATTGTCAATAACTGCAGGATAATTTTGTTTAAAAGAAAATTGCACAGTCGGGCCCGGGCCATGGCCTATAGACCATTCTCGGGCTCGGGCCGGGCCCGAGCTTGGTTGGTACCGGGCCGGGCCGGGCCGGGCCGGGCCGGGCCTAAAAAAGTCGGCCCGTGCAGACCTCTAAGACATGTGCAGGAGCCTCAGGGATTTGTTAAGGAGAACATCAGAACAAGTAGCCTCTAATGTGGGAAACTATCACACAAAAATTAGAAAGGGACAGTGGAATCAGACTGAAAAATTCAATGCAACAATCTGGATCTGAGCCATTCATAGTTGAAGTTGCGCAGGATGAAACCCGGCCTGTGGCATTGAATTTTTCAATCTTTTTCTGTCTTTTCAACCTTTAGCTACACACGGCAAATATGAAAGAATAATTCCTTACCATTGATTGACGTCATAGCGGACTATGTTGTCTCAAAAATATGTCATTTACCAGGAAAAATGTGAGCCACGAGGGGAATTTAATGTCACGCCGGCCGACACGTTGCCATGGAGGTTCAGTTAGAGCAGTGAGACGGGGGATATGTCACAGCTAGGACTATGGTATTGAATATTTTATTCTGGTTCCACCTTTCCAACCTTACAGCACACGTGAAAGAACAATTAATTATAAAGTATGATATTTCCTAACGAGTGGGCATGGTTGTGATTTTCAGAACTTCGTGCATCAAATCAGGCCTCATGAAGAAAACTTGTAGAAAACTATAGTAGCGATAAAAATGTTGAAGGAAGGCAAAGGAGAAAAACCGAAATAATAGGAAATAAGAAATAGGGTAAAGGAAAAATTGGTAAGAGTAAAATGAAGGAAAAGGAGAGAAAACAGAGGACGGGGAGAAATAGGCAGCACAAAAAGTGCTATAATCACTAACAGCCCCTTGTCTGAGCAGATCCAGCACTTAACGGGCACACACATCTAATATGGTACTGCAGTTAGGAATAGTGATCCAAGCTGCAATGAGATATTCATCGTCTTGAAAATCCACTCCCAAGAAAACCTGTGTAATAGCTGGATATCTTTAAAACTTCTCTTAGATGGTAGCATAGTGCAGCTATTGCTTGGATCGTTTTTGCTAAACAACAATAGACTTGGAAATTAATTGTTCTTCCAAAATAGCCATGCGTAGGACAAAGTTGCAAAGGGTTAGAACGACACTGAAAAATTCAATATCATAGCCAGCATTTGAACCACGGATCTTCCGGTCTCCGTCCGGCTGCTCAAGTCACTGAGCCACCATGGCCGACAGGACATTAAATTCTCCAACCTACTTGTATTTTTCCCGGTAAAACACAAGAAGATGTAAAATTCATATGAGATAGCTTGAAGTACTAAGTGCCGGACTTCATAGTTTAACCAATTATAACAGGCATGTCAAACATCACGCCGAGGGTGTGAAGAGAGGAGTCTATCCCTCCTTAACTGCAGTAGCACGCGCTAGTAGAACCGGTTTTCGCTTTGTTTTTCCCGTTTTCCGATTTGATCATCACGGAGGGAGGGAAAATAGGGGAAAATTTTTCACGCCTGGTGAGTGCTGTTTGACACCCCTGAATTATAAGATCAATCAAGTGCTTAAGTATGTTATCTCACGTAAATTTGAGATCTCCTTTGGTTTACCGGGTAAAATGCAAATAAGTTGAGAATTCAATGTGTTGTCAGTCATGGTAGCTCAGTGGTTAGAGCAACCGGACGAAGACCGGAAGATCCGTGGTTCAAATCCCGGCTATGCCATTGTATTTCTTAGCCTCATTCTACCCCTTTCCAAGAATAGACTTCTCCGGAACCAGTGAAGTGATAATCTCACTATTTCTGATCACTGTAGCTAATCGCAGTCCATTTGTACATTAGGGTGAGTAAAATTAGTTAAGTACTGGTAATGCTTTAGTGAAGGATTGAAAATGTAACCTAACTACAAAATATATGTCTCTTAAATACATTTGCCCTCTTACCTATAAGTAACAAGAAACCTGTTGGTATAAACACCATAACAAGGTGTTCCCTGTTTTCTACCAAAGTGGCATTTTCTAAATAGCCAAAGAAGTTTATATAATAATAATAAACCTATGAACGAATAACCGGTGCCTTAAGTTCCCATTTAAGGACAAAACCGTCATTCCATCTATAAACTCACGTATGTTATTTATAAACCGAATTTACTTATGGATATATTTCATAACTTCAGAAGTCCTATTGAATTAAATTATAAATAAATATAATTTATATTATCAATAAAACAACTAAATAAAATGTCGCTATATTCTCCAAAAGAACGTTAATCTTTCCTAGCAGGTGCCTCTTTAAGCAGGAAGGCAAACGTCATTGCGGTTGCAGTGTGAATCAGGAAAAGTTTTCAAGCTCTGAGGAACGACAAATATGACATAGCCAAGTAGGAAGAGATTACCAACTTCGCTAACGTTTCAATTTTGTTGGCTACCATCGAAATGCGAAGCCTTTCCCAGACAAAACTTTGGCATGAGTCGCTTCCAAAAGCAGAGAAAAATCCTTGAAATACGACTGAAAATTTTAGAACTAGCCGTTTTTAACTGATCCTACTTTTAGTTTTACTCGTGAATTCCGTTACGACACGCAAACAAATGCTTAAATCAAGCTTCCTTGCTTCTCTCTCCTCGCCTTCCTTCCCAATCTCTATTCAACACACACACTCTCTCTCTCTCTCTTTCTGTTTCTTCCCCGAACCCTCCCCAGCTACTAGTTGTCATTCTTTTCTTTATACCAGCTTAGAGGTATCAATTAAGCATATAGCTTGTGTTGATTCGATTAAACCTTTTGCTAATAAATACCTCGCACAACAATGTCAAACGTATTGGCTGTGTTTTGAATGTTTTTTTTCTACGAGTCAGGATATGCAAAGCCCGGGGTCCAAAGATATGTCATGCAAAGTTTAATTTTTAAGAAAGATTTTTCAACGTCACGTTAACATCAAATTGTGACCAAATTCATTCAAATTAAAGTAGAAATGCATTATAGCAACTTTCACACGGTGTTTGCGTGACAGTTATTGAAATAATAAACTATATCGATTTTTAAGAAGATAGGTAGTTCCAAATATTTGAAACATTTTTTTCGGCGAAACGGTTCTGTATTAACAATAATTGAATGGGACCTATTTGTTACACTCATAGTTAACATATGGCCGAAGCAGTACCTTCCATCCGATATAGGAACTTCCTGGTGCAATCCTTCGCCATGCTCATTGCCAATTGTGCTGAGGTTTAGAGGAAAGAAATTTAGATTTGAGTCCAAAACGTGTAACTTTAAGGACACATTGCATCCTATGAAACAAAACATTTCACATTGTCATGAACCACATCCTCATAGTTTTGAGCTTTCTCATTTCCAAGGAAACTTGAACCTACTGATTTAAATGTCTGTTAGGCTACTTTTTCTCCTTTTGACGGCTTATTCATAAAATATTCATGCATGACTGCTTTAATTTTGGGAATAATAAGAAAACCGTTCTTTTAACTTTGCCTCACTTAAGTTCCTGTTGGTTCTCAGGTAAAACAAAGTCACCTCTGTCCAGCGCTTTTACCAACATTTTTATTGCTACAAAAAATTGTTCATATACGTATGTTTTTAGTGCCAGGAATGTGCTGTTTTTTTTGGGGGGGGGGGTGGGAGGACACTGTTCTTGGATGTAGTGATCCTTTCCATCACGGCTATCCCACTCATATAGGAAGCAGGAGAATTTAGGGTATCCTTGTTGCTTGCCCGGTAACATTCCAATGACTTTTAAGTCATTAAGTTTCCACATATGTGCCATTTGATTGTACTGCAGTCAATAAATTGCAGTATAGCACTCATTACCTCATATGTTTCCTTTGTGTTTCCAGTATTATATGCCACAGGAACAGGGTGATAAACGTTGCCTATATGGAGGAACACTGCTTTTGACTACGTTTGTGTGAGTTAATAAACAGATGCCATCTACTGCATTATGCTTATGCCCCAAAGCTTGAAACAAGCCATTCAGATCACAGCGATATACAATGTCTTCTGTCTCCGCAAAATTTCTTTGCCCTCTTCTAAAAAAACTGATTTTTGCACCTTTATATAACAGGTTCCAACCTTGAAGCTTAGAACTCAGCAATTCTTCATTAGTTTGAGAGAGCTTTAAGACTCGTACAAGATCGTTAAGCTCTCCAAATTTGATTTCTGAACGTGAACATGTCATAGATATACAGCGTTGAAATTTAGGGTCTTGAACTACTAAAGGTATTGGCCGTCTGCTCCTCTGAATAAACAGTTTACTCAACTGGAGCTATTGTACAGGAAGGTTCTTCAAAATGCGAAACCAGTCGCACAGCGTAGGGTAAGTTTGAATACCGAATAGAATGTTTGGTTTGGGCAAAAACCCTTTAATACGAGTATCTATCAAACGAAAGCAACAATCCGTTTGTGGTCTTTCGGTTCACGCCAAACCACGGATACTTCAAATTTCATTGTGCTACTTTTTTTTTTGGTACCAGTTTCTTAGATTCCTGGAACATGAATTATAGCATAAATGTGGAGCCCAAGACTTATTCTGGCCCCCAACTCTACATCTAAAATACGATCCATACGCCTTTCTAACCAACAGTGATAAGCTGTATAGTTGAGTACTGAATGTAAATTCGCCACACACATAACAAAATGAATCCGGCCTATTTTACACTGACGAAACATAATGTACTTAACATAATTTACCTTGCCTGTAGTTCTTAAAACCTTGTGGGCTTCACACTAAAGGTCACTGCAAATATAACACCGCCTGCGGTGCCGTAGTAGTAAAAGCGGGCGTTAAACACAACTACAACAACAACTGCAAATATAACAGTTCAACGAGTGGTACTATACGATAGGTGGAAACCTCTAAAATTAAACAAATGTTACAGTTAAAAGCCCTGGAATTGTGGAATGATCAAGCCTTGCAATGAAGAATGAATGTTAAGTATATATTCAGGTGTAACAGGAACAAACAGTACTCACATCTAGAGAGTGATTTTATTGGCAAAAGGTATTAGAGGGCAAATTCATTGATAACAACACAACGGAAATTTCAAAGGGAATTCATTGTGTGTGATGTTCCAACAGAGATAACAATGTTATTGATAGTAGAAAAGCTCTAAAAACAACTAGCATAGTCCAAAAAGTCCTCAGTGAAGCGCTCTCCTGGCGAGATGCGCACGACCCGTGGAAGGGTCACTAAGCGAGTTTTGGATGTCGGTGGCCCCTCAGCCCCTGAATCTCCCCCACCTAACCTCATCCCTCCTTTCCACCCCGTGACACCATCCGCGAGCCCCCCAGTCGCAGCCCAGGCGGCAAACGGCCCTGCCGCGACGTCTGAGCTCGGCCGGACTCCCACACCTAATCCGTCTGCCCTGAATACCCCCCTCTCTAGGTCCCGCTCCTCTTCCGCCGCGTCAGTCCTATCCCTGCCCCCTACCCCGCCACCTCTCGTCACCCTTCCTGGCTCTACCCACTCCACACCTCCACCTCAGTCAAACCAACAACCTGCTCCCTTGGCCCCTTCCATGAGCCCCGCAGCCGGCCCCTCCTCCAGACAAGACCCGGCTACGGTTCCTGCCCCCACTGCCCCCCCCCCAAGCACCGATCTATGTAAATAAACACCACGTCACTCTGTTCCAGACCCTGCAGGAGTTTGACTCCCTCTATGCCAATGAGGGCTACACAGTGACCAGGGCCCCGCTTTCGCGGGACTTCCTGGTGCGCATGTCGTCCCCCGTGGACTATGCACACATGTGTGCCTTTCTGCGGCAGAAGGCAGTCAACATCCAACTGACGAGGCAGAACGAGCAGCAATCCTTTCGTGCCGTGTTAAAGCACATCTACTACGATGGGGCGGAGGAGGCCATTAAGGCTGAGCTGCGTGCCGAGCACTTTTCAGTGCTGCGAGTGGTGCAACTTAGGCGTTACGACCAGGCCCGAACTCCTCTTCCGTTTTATCTAGTGGACCTGGCGACGGCGGACGACCTGTACCGGCTGGGGCAGGTTGAATGTGTGTTCCACTTTCGAGTGAAGGTGGAGTCATACAGGCAACCGGTCATACCGATCCAGTGTAGCAAGTGCCAGCAGCTCAGGCACACGGAGGCGAGGTGCTTGGTCGCGGTCAGGGTTTGCTCTAAGTGCACCGGCGACCATGACTCTCGTGGCTGTGAGGTTCCGCCCCCCCCTGAGAACGTGCGCGTTATTCCTGCGCCAGGGCCACGGGGCCCTGTCCCGAGTACCAGCGCCATGTAGCGGCGGCACGTAACCTCCAGGGGTCGGGTGGACGCATGGCTGTGGGAGTTGGGAGCCGGGCACGGGGAGTACTGCCCGAGCGGGCTCCACCTGTGCCTAGTGTAGCCGAGGTTGTGGCGCAGGCTCCTGTCGCTGAGGAACCGTCAGGTTCTAGGACGCCCCGCCAGCCCCGTGGAGTGTTGCGCATGGCGCGGAAGGACCGGCCAGACCTTCAAAGACGACCCAGAGACCCACGACTACACCACCAGAGACAGATGTACCGGCGCGTCGCTAGCACCGGCATGGAAGACAGCGACCTGAGGGAGTCAGCGGGACACATCCTTGGGTTGCTGATGGAAGCGAAGTAGTCGGAGGTCCGCTCCATACTGGCGACATACAGGGACTTCTTCCAACTGCTGGTGACACCTGGTTTCCTCTAAGCATCAAGATGGACCATACAAACTACATTCATATCATGACATGGAACGCTAGGGGACTTAGACGTAAAAAGACAAGAGTTCAAGGAATTCATCTCCCGTAATAATATACATATTTCCCTTATCACAGAAACTCTCCTTAAAGACAACCATAGATTAAACATTCCGGGATACACGATTCACCGAACAGAGACAGGTGTGGGGGTGGCACCGCGGTCATTATTAAACACGATATACAACACGACCTGACGCCCCCCCCCTCCTGCGCAACTCCAAAATTTGGAAACCACCAGCGTACTACTTACACTCGACAACAACAAAGTGCTCATAACGGCGGCCTGCGCCCCTCCCGGTACTTTAATCACATCCAATATAACGGACTTAACGCAGCAGCACAATAGGACCCTAATTGCCGGTGATCTCTATGCTAAACACCAAATTTGGGGATACAACGAGACAAATAAAGAGGGACGAGCATTATTACACCTCGAAAACAACTCGGACTTCTTAGTCCACACTCCTGAGGAACATACTTACGTTCTTTATTGCAGGACACACAGATCTGACGTGCTAGATCTAGTAGCCCTGTCCAAAAACTTAACACGCAGAACACATCTTAAAGTTATGAATGAGCTGTCATTTGACCATCTGCCCCTCATAATCACCCTAGAGGGCAATGCAGCTCTAATCCCGCCAATTAAACGCCCAAACTATAACAGAGCGAACAAGGCTAAATTTGCAGATACTGTAAGCAAAAACTTGCCCACTGTCCCACTAAACACAAATGAAAGCACCAACGAAGCGGTCATCCAATTGGAAAAGGCCATAAAAATAGTAACGGCAGCCTCTGTGCCTATGAGCCAGCCTAGGCAACACCAAACTAAACTCCCACAAGACATAACCTCTTTAACAGCCGAAAGGAACAGAGCCAGACGCAAATGGCAAAAAATGCGGCGTTTAACAGACCTCGAGTACGTTAAATACCTAAATAACCTAGTAAGCGAAAGGATCTCAAATCACGTCTCGAGGCAATGGCAGAACACTGGAGAATCTCGATTATGAACGAGACTCCGTGTGGAAAGTAGCTCGCTGCCTAACACGCGATAAAGTGCAAATCCCTCCACTCCATACTCATCGAATCATAGCCACCACCGATAAAGAAAACGCAAATGCGCTCGCGGACGCGCTACAAGAAACATTAACTCCAAACATCACTCCCTCTTGTCCACAATTCACCGCCGAAACCGAGGAACAAACGCGCGAATATAAAGACCAAATAACACACAATAAAATAAGAAAAACATGTCCCAGCGAAATCAAATGGCTCATTAAACATTTACCGAAACGGAAGGTCCCTGGGCCAGACAGCATTCCGGTGGTAGTCTTAGCTAACCTACCCGAAGATGCTACCAAAGTACTATCCAAAATCTTCAACTATGTGCTAGGGAAAGGGTACTACCCTGATAGATGGAAGTCAGCTATAGTCGTACACTTTCCCAAGAAGGGCAAAGATCTCTCGAACCCACAGAACTACAGACCAATTAGTCTACTAAGCGTTCTGGGAAAACTACTTGAAAAATTAATACTAAAACGCCTAAATGCACCATTAATCAAACAAAACATAACTATACCCGAACAATTCGGATTCCGCGCTCGCCATTCCACAACCCTGCAACTTCTGAGAGCCACAGAACACATAACGCATGGGTTTAACTTTCGAAAATCCACAGGCGCACTCCTACTTGATGTAGAACGCGCGTTTGACAGAGTTTGGCACGCGGGCCTGCTCAAGAAACTGAAAACACTTAATATACACAACTCTCTAATAAAACTAATCGCAAACTACCTACACAATCGGACATTCCAGTCCAGAGTAAACAACCATCTCTCTTCCCCCCGCCCTATAAAAGCGGGAGTCCCACAAGGAAGTATATTGGGGCCGAATGTCTTTAATATAACAATGAACGACATCCCGAAAACACACAACACGAACTTATTCATCTACGCAGATGACACGGCAATTGTAGCGCAATCGGAGAAAGCCGAGTTCATACACAGGAGGTTACAAAACACCCTTAACGAGCTACAGGATTGGTTCACCAAATGGCGAATTAAGGTGAATGCCAAGAAAACTCAGGCTATCATATTCACCAAAAGAATCAACCATAGACTAGGTAAACACCAGCTTCCACCACTCACCATATTTGGAGAGAACATTGAGTGGAAAAACACAGTCACCTGGTTAGGGCTTAAAATGGACCAGGGACTCACATGGAAGCAGCATATATTCCAAATAAGGGGAAAAGCGAACGCTCAATTAGGCAAACTCTATCCCCTTATAAACATGAACTCGCAACTAAAACTCAAAATGGGACTAACATTATACAAGACGTTTATCCGCCCTATACTCACATACGCTGCTCCGGTCTGGGGTTATGCCGCAAAAACACACATTATGCGCCTACAGAGACTACAAAACAAAATACTACGACTGGTAGCAAAAGTGCCTTACACTGCACCAGCGGACTTATTACACGACGAATTAAAAATGCACACGATAGAGCAATTCATTAATATGCATAAACATCACAACCCTTTAGTAACGAACCTAGGCAACTATACTATGGAAATTTATAAACACGCTAGACCTCTAGCGCTTTTCGACAGAAATTTAACTCCAAATAACACGGAAGTAGAGGAATTCTTGAACAATCTACTACACGACTAAGTCAGACATTGACACAGGACTGTTCCCTTCTCTATCACAAAACTAAACCTTCCTTTTCCCTGTTTCAGACCGCAGCCTGCCACAGAGCCCTACAAGCCCTCGGCGACTGCCGAGGCGGATCGGGAGAAGTAGGGCCTCCCACCAGTGTCCTACGTCCGCGGTGAAAGCGGACCACGGTATGATGGAGTAGGACACTCCGACGACTAGGCCAATCCAGGATAAACGCACATACGACAATACCTGCCTGCCTCGGGCAGACGAAGTAGAAGTCTAGCACGATAGAATCATCAAGCACGTAATAGTTACAAACAATAGCTGATACTAACGACTTGCAGGTACATACCTGCGCAACACTAGACATAAGCTTAAATATTGCACGAAAAACACATCTTTGGTACCCTAACACTAACATTAGCTCATATCATAACGACTTGCAGGTCTACACCTGTGCATTGCTAGATATAAGCTCTAATATTGCACGAATAACATCAGTTTACGCTAACACTAACAGTAGCAAATACTATAACGACTTGCAGGTAAACACCTGTGCAACGCTAGATGTAAGCTTAAATATTGCACAAATAACATTTTACGCTAAAACTAACATTAGCACGCACCATAATGACTAACAGGCCTATGCCTGTGCAACTTTAATCATAAGCAAGCACAAATAGCGTCTCATATTAACACCAAGTTAACAACGCATGTAATCCTCTTGGTCATGTCCAGGTTTCATGGGCATTTCCAAAAAGCAACTTCTGACTCGCTCGCATGAACTACATGCCAGCTTAAAGCTTTCAAGTACTAACCGGGGTGCTATGCGGGACCCGATTAACGCACGATGATGCACGATAACATTAGCATTGCACGAACTAACACGTGGAGGGGCTTTTTAGTGAGTAACCCTCCCCCTTCAGGGCACAGGGACCCTCACACTGTTGGCCTCAGCATGTCGGCCTCCGCCTGTAACGGGGTTTTCCCCTCCACGGTAATAATAATAATAATAAAAAAAAAAAAATACAAAAAAGCACCTATTTTTAACTAAAGGATATTTTTCATGTTGTATAGTGGTATCTGCTCTATATTTTGATTTGAAATATCTTTACCATATTTTCAAAACCTGTTGAAAACGAATGATACCGAAAGCTTTTCAGTTTACACCTGTGACTAGATAGTACAATGGGACTGCACTCTTGATAACTCGACATTCCGTATAAGTCGACTTTTTCTATTTTAATGCTTCTATTTTTTGTCGTTATACTCGACTGTAATAATTCAATAATATATTGTGATATAAACAGTAAAGGCAAATTTTAATTAGTGTACCTATACAACCTACCGCACTCTCCCTCAGAGGAAGAGAGCTTACCGCGTACTGACCCTCGATATCTAATCAGAGCATAAGTAGGCGGCAGACCATTGTAACGAAACCAAAAGCTTGCCACTAATAATGTGAAAGCTGCCTCTTCCGGAAGTCTCTGCTGTCATCTTTCACCAGGATCCTTCCGAATTGATGCTAATGCTGCGCTCAAATATTTAGGTTGGTTTCCAAAGATAGTTGGTGTGCATCTTCTTTGAGCCATTAACGTTATAGTTTGACCTGCAGCCACATACACAACTGCTCTGCGGCTCTGAAACAGCAGAAATAGGTCACCTGATTATAGTATTTGTAACAAAAACAAGTTATTTCAAATCTCAAAAAATTGCATTTGCATACCACAAAGAATATTCTCAATCGCCCATTTCGTTGAATATATAATTAGCTAAATAACTGATTACATTTTACATAATATACAATGTACACAATCCTAAATAACAAATCACTATACATGGAGCAAATCGGCATACCATATTTCATCAAAACTGCAGTAAATAAACCAATAACCATGTTCTCCTACAATAACAAACCGGTAGGCACGTTTCCCGGCAAGTCACGTGATTCCATCGCTTCGGTTTTCTCCACCGGCAGTGATGTATGCTATTGGTAAGGTTAAGTATTCCATGGCAGTCATAACTTGAAGTTTCAGGGAATGTCCTCAGAAGGCCTCTTTCTTCTGGATGACTTTTGTACAAACTGTAAACAGTGAGAAACAAAGTCTTGATAATTAAACAATCTGGATCTCGTTAGAGCACACAATTTATTGCGCGAATGTGTGTGTATGTCTTTGTGTGTGTGTGTGTGTGTGTGTGTGTGTGTGTGTGTTTTTTTTTTTTTTTTTTTTTTTTTTTTTTTTTTTTTCGAGTGAAGCATTTCCGAGAAACACTTTATTATTTCCGTGAATTTCTCAATGCCCATACTTTTCTCAAATAAGAGCATGTTACTCGTTGTTATCCGGCTCAGGCGGCAACGTCTGTGGCCTGCATTCGGTAGGTTGCGGTTCGATCCCCGTGGCCGCACACTCTGATATGCGTTTTTCCGTGGTTTCCCCGTTTCACTTGGGCGAACGCCAGGGTGCATTATTTCATACCACGGTTTCCTTTCCATCATTTCCTTTCATTCCATTTCCCTATCATCTTTCAGGTGGTGCAGTTCCGGGCATGTAGTGTGGGCAGTGTCGGGCAGATGGCGTGGATGATTGCTCATGGTAACTGCTGTTCTTGGTGCTGGGTGGCGTCTGGTGACCTTTGTCCTCCGGACTCACGGTGTGATGATGGCTGCTTGGCGGGGCTAGCGCCTGAATGAAGACATCTCAGCACTGGTTAGGGACTTCCACGCGTCTCTGGTGGGCCTGTCTAGCTGCGAGTCTGGTAGCACCCCTTCGGTTCCCTCATTCATCCCTGCCTTTTGGGGGGTGGTAGCCACAATATACCTGTGTAGGTCAACGTGAGCGAGATGTCCCCCTGCGTAATGTACCCGTTATCCTTTTGCTTTACCTTTTTTTATCCCTTGGCCTTGCAAAGAGAACGGATTTTTTAAGTGATTGGGAAAACAGCACTTACGCCCTTACCGCAGGCAAGTCTGTGAGTGTAAGGCTCCTACCCTGGATTCGAACCAGGGCAGCACTACTCACTAAAATACCCCACCGGAAGTCTTGAGGTCCAACCTCACTGCTGCAGTAACGCATTAAAGCACTTGCCCATTCTGTGGTGATTATGTAAGCTGCCTGCCAATGGCAGTAACAGCGAGTGATTTCTGAAGTGCCAGAGGACAAACATGACCTAAGCCCTGAATGCTCCCTGGTTGCTAGTGATGGTGATAGTGGTGAGTGGTGAACTCTGTAGTCAATGGTGAATGATGTAGATGGTCAAGATGGGTGACTGGAATGATCATGTTGTGAGTCATGGTGTCAGTTTGGGAAGTTTATAACCTTCAGGTGCCGACATAGCTCGTCGCAGCTGCGGCCGTCATGGATGTAGAAGCTCCTGGAACGTTATCGGAGTGCTACTAGTGTGGATGGAGAGTGTTCATCTGGTGTGGCTGTTGATTTTGCTGGAGTGGTTGGTGTGGTGTGGCAATGTCAGTCTTCTGGTGAGGCGGAGCGGCTGCGTATACTGGTGATAGATGCGGGGAGTGTAGTGATGGCCTCCTTCAATGTGGCTAGGTGGGAGCTGATTTTGAGGATCTCTGAATGGAGATTCTGCACTGTGTGCAGCCAGGCACGATCCCGAGAGTGGGCCTCTGGTGCATCGTCACCTCTCTGTGCTGGTGTTGGTGTGGACGCTGTTGCTGTTGGTTATATAGTCTGAACTGTCTGCGTTGGTTGTACGTCTACTGGAGCTGGCTGTGGAGCGGTGGGTGTTACTGGTGTGCATCTCTGCTGGGCTTGGCGGGGATGGAGAGGGCACTGCGCCTGGCCTGTGTAATGGCCGAACCCATTACAGGTGGCACAGTACCGGCGGTGGCGTCGGAGATCGTGCCCAGTGCACTGAGCTGTAAGGGCCCGGGCGCCGCAGCAGTGATACCTGGGGTCGGCTGTGCAGGTATTATTACCCTTTTGGCAGAACTGGCAATAGGGGCGACAGGAAACCAGACGACCGGTTCGGCTGGCCTCGACACACAGGCGCTGCCCTAACAAGGACAGTTCCACGGCCAGGGCCGCTTCTCGTTCACCCAGATCCAGGAATTCCAGCCGGACCATCGATGTTGGGTCACGGTCCGTGACCATCCGTGTGACCCTGATGGCTGAATTCCACTGTTGCCTGGCGGCGGTCAGTACTTAGCGACACAGGAGGTCCCGTGGCACCCCGCATACCACTGCACTGGGTCGCCAGGCCTGCGCAGTGGGTGGCGGTGGCGTCGGCGTCGGCTGGTGGTGCTGGCTTTGGATCAGTGGTAGCATTGGTTGGAGTTGCTGAATATATGTCGGCAGTGGCGTCAGTTGGTGCTGATGAGTGTATATTGGTGGTGGCGTCGGTTGCCTGTGCTGAATGTGGTGTTGGCGGCGCGGGTGTGGCACCTCTGCGACTGCTCGTGTCGAACAGCAAACCACGAGTGGCGACTGGTGTGCAGGTGCTGACGTCTTCTCCTGCTGACGAGTGGCACTGCTGCGCTCTGGTGGCGAAACAGCGTGGGCCACGGCAAGAGTGTTCGGCGCGACTTTGCTGGTCTTCCGTGTTGTTCTCTTCTAATCTCTCGTGCTGATCACTGTGCTCGAAAAGTGGTAACTGGAAATGGTAAGTGGCCAGCTCTTAAAGCATTTCTCTATCGTTTAAACCTTACTGTATTCCATATTCCCCTTGCAAGTACCAGAAAATTAGCAGTAAGGTAATTTCTGAAAATGTTATGCCGATAAAAATGTGCTACGCATTGGCAAGAAGAGTGTGTATAAGAGTGAGCATGTATTTGCGAACAGAGTTTCTCCGAATCGAGCTATATTAAAAGTCTGTATCCCAATATGTTACGCGACGATCACTTGATGTATCTTCTAAGGCTTTGCGCTACGACCTTATTGTCAAAAATTGATAGACTTCTTAAACGTAAGTACTACCAAAGAAATCACTAATGAACAGATGTTTATCGCATAAGATTTGAGACCGTTTTCCTAAATCAAACGCAACGCATATGTCACTGTAACACAATGCACGTCTGAGTGTTAAAGGGTGCCAAAGTTGTGTAGCAGTTTTTTGTATAGCGCTTATGATATACAAAATATATCAAAGTTACAAAATCCATTAATAGCAAAGGGTTAAGAATATGTACCACAGGTGAAGGGATGCCAGTCGGGAAAGGCACTACCGAGGGTCATTAGCGAACGTCGCAAACATTAAGGTAAATGAGATACAATTAGTTTTGGCAAGGTCTTCAACATAAAGAAAAGGAGCCTGCTATTGTATTTTAGAAAGTATCGGAAACCAGAGGGGTTTCGCCAGAGGGCAAACTCTTCACTTAATGAAGTGAGGGCCATTATAGATGTTTGGGAAGCTAAAAGCATATAATGACTGAGGGACAGTAGGAGAGAGACATCGTTACGAGGGAGATATACCTGTAAGCAACACGGTGACAGCTCGTTCCAACGGTTACGTTAGACTGCATATTTTATTTTATTTAAAATTGTTCAGCAAAGCTTAAACGTGTAAAAATAAAACAAATAAAGTGTTCGAACAAAACTACAATGTCGCTCTCTGTAACCACCACGGATCCCAGAGATTAAGACTCATGTGTGAGCAGCTGTAGGCACAAGTAGTAAGAAGCAGTCAATCAATTGAGTGACATAAAATGCTTCAAATTGGCGCTCCAACGTGTGGCGTGAACTTCAGGGAATTTCAGGAATGCTGAGCGTGAACTTCAGAGAATTTCAGGAATGCTGAGCGTGAACCTCAGAGAATTTTAGGAATGCTGAGCGTGAACTTCAGAGAACTTCAGGGAAGCTGAATAAGGTATGCGGAGAATTTCAGGGAGCTGAACAACAAAGGCCGTGAACTCCAGGGAAGGTGACCCAGGACACAGCAGGAACGAGAGGATCCACATCGAATAGCAGTGCAGCAAGCTGATTAAGGTACTGAGTGAGAATTTTATCTACGTGTTGTAGTATATAGTCAATGTATTTAAGGAACGGGAAAATGATCGAGCAATTAGATATAAATATGGAAGTGCAGAAGGGTGATGAGAGAGTGGGAGAAGGTGTATATAGTAATGTAGATAATGCAAGGGACAGAGTAGCTGATACGAATATACAAAATCAGGGAGAAGAAACAGGGGGAAGCATGGAGACTAATGAAATATTAAAATCACTTATGTCAATGATGACGGGGTTAACAGAAAAGGTAGATCAGAGTCAGAAAGATTTAACGGGTTTAACAGAAAGTCAGAAAGAGATTAAGGAAAAGGTAGAAAAAAGTCAGAAAGATTTAACGGGTTTAACAGAAAGTCAGAAAGAGATTAAGGAAAAGCTAGAAAAAAGTCAGAAAGATTTAACGGGGTTAACAGAAAAGGTTGATCAGAGTCAGAAAGATTTAACGGGGTTAACAGAAAAGGTAGAAAATACGAGGGAGAACTTAACAGCTGACTTAGTCGAAATAGGAAATAAGATTGAGAAACAACAGAAGGTTTTAGAAAATTTCAAGGAGGAAGTTAGAAATGAAATAGAAAATTTAAGAAGTGAGGTTAGAAATAATCAGGAAGAGGTTAAAATTGAAATTGAAAATGTGCAAATTGAAATGAGGGAAAGTCAGGAACAGGTTAGGGAAGAGATTAAAACAGTTAATAAAAATGTAGAGAAAGAAAATAGAAAATTAAGGGAGGAAATAACTACTGAATTAGCTAAGGAAAGGGAAATTAATTGCAAGGAATTAGAAATCTGTGGGAAAAGATTAGAGCAATCAGAGAGGGAAACTAGGAGATTAGCTGTGAGCGTAGATGAGGTAAATGACAAACTGAAAGAAAGATTAAATAACATATGTATGTCTGACAATGTTAGTGATTCTGTGAGTAGTAACACTATTACGGTAACAGCAAGGGACGAAGCGATGCAGAATGCGTCAGCGGACATTCCGATGTTAAATTTAAATGCTGGTACCTCAGGTAATAGTAATACCAATGTTAATGTTAATGGACGCAATAGTCCACATTTGCAATGGCCCAACCATGTTTTGAGTGAAATTTCGCCACCAACCTTTGAAAACGAAGAATTTGATGACCTCAAGGCTTTTATAAATAGCATGCAAGAGTATTTTCTTGTAAAAGGTATTCCCGAGGAATATAAGATGACGGTTGTCAGAAAATGTTTTAAAGGCAACGCTTCAAACTGGTTAGAGTTATCAGTAGGATTAAGTAATGATTATCGGACATTTAAGGAAATTTTCTTAAATAGATATTGGGGAGCTAGCAGGCAGGCAAATATAAGACTGGAACTGAGTAATGGGAAATATAACCCGCATAAAGATCAATGCATGGTTAATTATTTTATGGCTATAGCTAGAAAATGTAAGATGCTTGACCCTCCGATGGGAGAAATAGAATTAATTAATTTAATAACCACACATTTTCCAGAAACAATCCAACACTATCTGATTATTGCGAAGCCGATAACAATAGCGGCAATGATTGACTTGTTAATCGCACTAGAAAGAAACAAGAGCCAAAACGAGGCAAGTAATGAGAGACATTTTGGAAATCACCGATCTTCAACAAAAATTTTCGGGCAGGGGGCAGGTTCAGGTGATGTCAGGAATTCTGATGCTCGGCAACGGTATCATGCCCAGTCCCTAAAAACAATAATTACCACAGGAAAAATAATTTTGAGCCTCAGGATAGGAGACATAATTTTGAGCATCAGGATAGAAGAAATAATTTTGAGCCTCAGGATAATAGAAGAAGGGTTGAGAATTAACCACGGGAAAGAAACCCTCAAATTAATTACGTACAGGCAAATAGATATTACGGAGATAGAAGGGGGGGGGGTACACTAGGAATCGATTTCCTTTGGGAAATAATTATCACCATAATAGTAATTGGTACAGACCGAATTCCCCTAGGCAAGAAGAAAGAAATGGGAATAGCAGAATTTCTCCAAATCCGGAAGAAAGGGTAGACGCTATAAACGCGGTAAAAAGATTGGAAGAAACAAATTTTTACCAGGATTCAAACCCGGGACCTTCATATAATGGGAATGGGACAGGAGCCATTAGTAAGGTTTCGGAAAACTCCAAACCCAGTCAACTTCGCCTTCAGTGAAGATTGGGAATGATGAATGTTCTTATTATGGGAAGTACTTCGAAAATAAGGGACAGAGAAGGCAATGTTTGATCGAAAAACATAAAGAAAATACAGAGAATGAAATTTTAATTGATCCGCCAAGAATAAACATTGGTATTAACGGTAAATTATTTCAGGCTATTATTGATACAGGTGCTAATACTACTGTGTGTTCCCAAAATTTGTTTGAAAATTTAGTAAATAGTGGTGTAAAATTATTATCTTTGCCAGTTTATGGGATATATTGCTCTGTAGCAGTAGGTAAAAGGAAAGAAAGGGTAAAATTTCAAGTGATGGTAAAGGTCGAGATCGCACAGAAATGCGTTGAAATATTATTTTTGGTTGTACCCAGGCTTGTTTTTGACGTAATAATCGGTTGCGATAGTCTTTATGCTTGGAATTCCATCGTAGATTTTGAAAATAGAAGTTTTAAGTTTGAAACAGGACCTGACACCATAATTGTACCATTTTTAGACCATACTTCGAGGATAATTGTACGGGATCAGGTAGAGGAAGAAATGGAGGGGGAAACATTCTTTGTAGAGGTAATAAATATTGGAGCGATGGAATTAGCAGAATTAAAAGTTGGGAACTACGATGAAATAGAGGAAGAAAATATTGTAAGTACAGGTAATTATTTCTGTGATTTTGACGAAGAAAAGAAACCCCGAGAAAACCCAAAATTTAACTTGAAGAATAGTAATATAAATGAGTACGACGAAAGAAATGATTGTGTCAAGATAGAAAATTTAATAGGATCTAAGGTGAACCAAGCTGAGAGACTAAATGAGAAACAAAAAGGAAAATTACGGGAACTTTTAATAGAAAACAGGGAGGTATTCTCGGAAAAGCCTGGAAGATGTAACTGTTACACACATTCGTTTGAACTAGCGAATATTAAACCATATTCCCATAAAGCCAGAGCAATCCCATGTACAATTAGAGAGGAAGTTGATCAAGTCATTAAAACCATGTTAGATGATGATATAATTGAAGTGTCCAACTCCGAGTATATAAATCCATTATGTATCGTTTATAAAAGTGATGGCAAAGTTAGAGTAACGTTAGACGCTAGAAAGTTAAACGTTTATTGTAAGCCAGATCGCTTCAGACCCGAAAGTGTTGAGATCATTTTAAATAAATTGAGAAGAGGAAAATTCTTTTCGGCGTTGGATCTGACGTCATCTTTTTGGCAAATACCGTTAAGAAAGGACTTAAGAAAATATACTTCGTTTTTACACGGGGGAATATTATATAATTTCACAGTGTGCGCATTCGGTATGAACACAAGCAGTAGTGCACTATTAAGAGCGCTGTATAATATTTTTAGCGAGACGATAAAGAAATTTGTGGCACAATATGTTGATGATTTTCTCATATTCTCCGAAAGCATTGAAGAACATATGGATCATTTGCGGTACGTCTTAAGTAAATTAAAAGAGGCAGGCATGACAGTTAAGCCTAACAAAACAGCTTTCTTTGTCCAGAAAACAGAATTTTTAGGATACATTATTTCAGAAGAAGGAATCAGGCCAAATCCCGCTAGAAGTATCAATAAGATTCCCGCACCGAAAAACATAAAACAATTAAGACGATTTTTGGGTATCTTGAACTACCAATCTAGATTTATCATTGATTTTGCTTCGGTAGTAGCTCCATTAAGAAAGGAAACAAAATGGAGATGGGGAACAGAAGAAGAAATGGCTTTTGAGAAAGTTAAAAGATTGTTCGCAACCTCTATTTTATTAGAGAAACCCCGCGAAGATCTTCCATATATTATATTTACCGATGCTTCCAGCCAAGGATACGGAGCTATTTTAGTCCAGATAGACCAATCAGGAAATAAGCATTTGATTACAGTTGCATCACGTGGTCTCTCTAGAACGGAATCCCAAGCTTGCACCACAGAAAAGGAAATAGCCGCCATTCATTTCGCCTTAATAAAATTTCGAGAATATGTATTTAACCGCCAGATAATAGTATACACTGATCATGTAAGTTTAGCCTTTATCAATTCTTGCAAACTGACGAATACCCGAATCTCAAGATACATTCACGAGATAACATCTCACAAGATCGAGATAAGACATATACCGGGTAAAGAAAATACCTTTAGTGATTTGTTATCCAGAATGAAGGAAAACTGGCCCATACCAGATACTCTTAATGACAGTAAACATGACGTCACACTTTTGTACCTGGACACTGCAGAAGGACAAAAGTTATCGAAACAATTAATTAAGATAGCTGAGCTGCAAACTGAAGATGAAGAAATTCAGAAATTAAAGAAAAATGCAAAACCTATCGTAGAAAACATGCCCGATACTGTGGGAATATATAATGGTAAATTGTATAAGTTGCATGGTAGGTTTGAGCCAAAATGGAAAATCATGGTTCCAAAGTCTATACAGAAGATGTTAATCCTAGCATATCACAAAGCACTGGCCCACACAGGAAGTGAGCGGTTAACATTAATAATAAGTGAAAGTTTCTATATAAAGCAACTTGCCCGAAAAGTGAGAATAGTATGTTCAACTTGTGAATTATGCCAAAAGGCCAAGCCCTTCAATGTGAAATATCATATAGAACCGCAGGCAATTTTTAGAGACCGAAAGAATGCCTTAGTGACGGCCGACGCACACGGGGAGATGCCCCGGGGACAATACGGGCGTAGATACATATTTGTACTATATGATGTCTTCTCAAAGTTCATAAAAATTTATCCCGTTAGGAATATAACAAGCAAAACTTGTGTAGGCAAGATCATAAATGAGTGCATTCCAAAAGATGGGCAAATAGAAGCCGTATTAACCGATAATGCTACAGTACATCGTAGCAAAATTTTCAGAGAAACTCTAAGTAGCCACCAGATAAAACTATATCATTGTTCTTATTATTTTCCTTCAGGGAATCCTACAGAACGGATATTAAGAGAAATAGGGACTTTTTTTCGAGTGCTTATTCATAATAATCATCGAAACTGGGTAAAGTATTGTCCCATCATAGAGAAAATTCTTAATAATACTGTAAATACTACAACTGGATTTGCACCGATACAGATAATACAGGGAATTGACCCTGAACCCATTTTTAAAAATACTCCAAGAACGATTGAGGGAAGTCAGCCATTATCAGAGGAACAAAGGGCTAAGATCGTTTTTGACAGATTGCAAGAAAAAGCGGAAAAGAGGAAATCAAAAATCACGAAACGTAAAAATAAATGGAATCCTCAGGTAGGAGATCTAGTCCTCGCCAGGGATTATAAATTATCCAATGCGTTAAGGGGGAGAAGTCATAGATTAGAACTAGTATATAAAGGTCCGGTAATGATTACTGAGAAATTCGGAGAGCATACTTATGAATTAGTGGACTTAAAAACAAACAAATCGATTGGGAGATGGCATAAGCAGCTAATAAGACCGTATAGAAATTCCTCAAATAGTATTGAAAAAAAAATGGTGAGAAGTTAGTTGAAAGAATGGTTGGATCATGAAAATGAGGGCCTAATTGTCTCTATGTAAACTTGTAAATAACTGTAAGAATAACGTAATTAATATTAAGCAAAGTGAATATATCGAAGAAAAAAAAAAAACAGTGAAGTGGATAATGTGCGTGAGGAAAAAAAAAATTAAAAGTGAAACAAGCAGAACAATCAATAACCATAAAAGACTTTTGATAAACATAATTATATAGAATCAGAAGATCAATGAAAGAAGAAAGATGTAAAATAATATTAAATCACTATGTAGTATTAAAAATATAACCCTATGTGTGTTGAGTGCTGATTTGTGTAATGTAAATATGTGAAGGGTATTATATATGTACAAGCTATGTCTTTAAGAATTTGAGTGTAAACCCTTTTAAGCATTTGTATGTAATTGACGAAAGATTTGTTGAACAATCGCGAAATTTTAATAAGAAAATGATTTTCGGGCAAGACATATACCTTATCATATTCTTACATAATATGATAATGTATATGGGGGGCATTTGAAGCAGTTTTTTGTATAGCGCTTATGATATACAAAATATATCAAAGTTACAAAATCCATTAATAGCAAAGGGTTAAGAATATGTACCACAGGTGAAGGGATGCCAGTCGGGAAAGGCACTACCGAGGGTCATTAGCGAACGTCCCAAACATTAAGGTAAACGAGATACAATTAGTTTTGGCAAGGTCTTCAACATTAAGAAAAGGAGCCTGCTATTGTATTTTAGAAAGTATTGGAAACCCGAGGGGTTTCGCCAGAGGGCAAAGTCTTCACTTAATGAAGTGAGGGCCATTATAGATGTTTGGGAAGCTAAAAGCATATAATGACTGAGGGACAGTAGGAGAGAGACATCGTTACGAGGGAGATATACCTGTAAGCAACACGGTGACAGTTCGCTCCAACGGTTACGTTAGACTGCATATTTTATTTTATTTAAAATTGTTCAGCAAAGTTTAAACGTGTAAAAATAAAACAAATAAAGTGTTCGAACAAAACTACAATGTCGCTCTCTGTAACCACCACGGATCCCAGAGATTAAGACTCATGTGTGAGCAGCTGTAGGCACAAGTAGTAAGAAGAAGTCAATCAATTGAGTGACATAAAACGCTTCAGTTGGTGTATAGTGGAAGGAGGTAAACCCAACCTCCCGTCATTCACAAACGTTGGACATCGCTGAGACGAGACTGGAAGATTCGTGGTCCAAATCCTGACTGTGGCATTGAATTGTCCAGTCTCATTCTGCCTTTACAACGTTGTATTACACATGATTAGTCTAAAATTCATTTCCTATGAAAATGTCGCATGGGTTTGTAGCGCTTTAGGTTTACCTCTGCTAGTTTAGCTGTCCAATAAAATTGGCCTGCCCGTGGAAGCCATAGAGAGCAGTAGTGCAGCATTCCTCTGGTGCCGCTCCGCTCCGCCCCGAGCGACTGTACAGTTTGCCGTCACTTTGGAGCAACTTGGCGTTTACATCAAGGATTGTCTACAAACAACTGCCCCATCGACGCTTAGGGCCCAGGTGGGCCGTGCCTTTACTCAAACAATTAGGAAACTGAATATACTCACAATGACGAGCATAGCTCAGCAGGTGTATCCGACTGGTTTATGTTTTTCTACGCGGACAAAATTATTAAAACGATTTCAGAGGTTAGAAACTAACTGCCTAGTTATCGTATTCCAAATTTACCGAATCAGTATTTTAACCGTGCTTTATCATTGCAATAAATATCGTGATTCGTACTGAGTAATTGTATTGGATGTAAATGTAACATAATTCAAAGGTTGAGCAAGTAACGGGTGAAAGGAGATTCATTTTATCCTACAAAACGACTGTGACGTACTTCATGCAAATTGAATATCGTTTATAAAGCTTTTTAACAAATGTTTACAATTTTTAATTTTAATTATAAGTATATTCTTAAGTACTGCTTCCTTAATTTAAATACATTTTTATATGTGCTTTAATTTACAAAGGTTAAATAAAGTTACACTTAGTCATATTTGAGGGTTTACTGTTTCCCCTTATAAATCAGTCGATTTCCTATTTCTTCCTCAAATAATAAGTGCACTCTACATTCTGGTTAAAGGGCCATGTGTAGGGATGTATATATTATTCAATTTTGGAATCAAACGTTGTTCATTATTTACCTCAGGTAAAGAACAGACAAAATAAAAATGTTGTACATGCACTCTTTTTTCCCTTATTCCATTCATCATAGAGCCTTTTCTGTCACAACTAGGGCATAAATATTGTAGCAATAACGTAGTATTTTTTCTCGCTTTATTTTCCTCTAATTGAACACACAAATACCAGTTTTCTTTTACTGACCTTAACACAGTCTTTACTCTTTCGTGATATTACAAGTCACAACTGTTTTCTTCTCGTAACCTAGACTCATTCCTTTCACTGTTTTCCTTCACGTTCTCTGTCTCTCAAACACTAACTCTGACGATAAAATCACTCAACACTCCTAAATGCTACCCTATCTTCCTTCACGATGCAACGACACACACACGCGCGCGCGCACACAGTAAGAACAAACTCCTGTCTTTAACTCTCTGGTGGTTGCTTCGCCTCCTTAAATTGCAGAGATGAGGTAACATGGTCCTTTCTCAAACAAATACCCCGGCAGCAGGACAAATCTCGAATAATCTGGAAAACCCCGTTTTGGTTCTGCCGCTCGGATTGTCGTCAACTGTTCATAACAGTTGCGCGAGGCACCCTGACCTCGAGCGCCTTTGATACAGGCACCGCCAAAGGGGTGGGACAGCTCCACCCCGACCATGTATTGTTGTGCGCCGCGGCCGGCGTCACAATACCAAGATCAATGAGCTTGTAAGAATGTTCTCATTTAAGTTACATGCATGTATTTCAGAAATGAGTAGATATATTTCTTTTGTCGCACTGTAAATACTTAGATTTGTTTTCAGCGCTTGCCAATTGTTATCCTGGCATTGCGTGTAGTAATTCCTTAAAGAATTGCAACATGAAGAACCCATTCAATATTTTTATCAATAACAGCATATATAGGATGGGAATTATTAATGAAGACCAGCAAGAACAACTGAGAAGTTAGGAAGAGAAACGGGTGTAAAAATTAGTAAAAGGCTTTTGGAATGATACATTTGGATGACGGTACCTAAATAGAAGGAGTGCCTGCAGAAAAGTTAAAACCCCCTGAGGCAACAAATGCCACCTAAGTAATGTATGGAAAGGAGTGCATTTGTGTTTGGACTATCTCTTTTTCTTCACTCCAAGGTTTATGCTGTCCGGATGTTCGGTGATTTATTCACTTTCCTCTCCCAATATTATTATATTGTGACCGTGCACAACAAAGAAAGCTCGGGACTGCCCCACACCACTGGCCGTACTACATCAAAGACGCTCAAGGTCAGCCTGGCTCGCGCGACTGTTTGCAAACACGTACAACAATGAGCTCGGTACGTCAAAGAGCTTTTCGAGATTATTCGAGAAGTGTTTGGCGGCCGGCGTATTTGTAGAAGTTCCAGAAAGGTGACGTTCGAGAAAGATCCATTACATCACCCTTGCGATGTAAGGAGGCCACGCGACGAGAAGAGTTATGTATTTTTCGCCAAAGCATGGTCCCTGGCAGAAATGCAACGAGTCAGTACATCAATAAATGATTCCAGGTACACAGCAATACCTGAAGTTGGACTCATGTTTCCGATTGTGCTTATATTACCTTTAACCAAGAGCACGAGTCCAGCTTCAGATATCGCTGTGTATCCAGAATTATTTACTGATGTACTAAGTCTACCAGGGACCATGAGCTGGTGAACAGACTGTAGTTAGTAGTTATAGATACGAGTCGTCGGAGTCAGACAGCTTTTAGTTTTAGTGTGTGTGTGTGTGTGTGTGTGTGTGTGTGTGTGTGTGTGTGTGTGTGTGTGTGTGTGTGTGTGTGTGTGTGTGTGTGTGTGTGTGTGTGTGTGTGTCAGCTGCGTGAATACGGTCGTCATGAGGGAACCGGTACGTCGTGGAGACAGAAAGCGAAGTAGTTAATGAGTATTGAGTGATTGTTATCGTCAAAGTCAGCTATTTGAGAGACAGAGAAAGTGAAGAAAGACAGAAAGACAGAAAGACGTGATACAAGGTTACCAGAAGAAAAGAGTTGTGAGTTGAAATATCACGAAGGATTGTAGACTCTGTTAACGTCAAAAAAGGAGAACTGTACTTATTCAAAAGTTTTTGAAGAAGAAGAAAGTGACAGAAAAAGTAATTGGACTGGACTTTTGTCGATTTTCTCACTGGTGTCAGAAGTGCGATCCATTGAATTGTGAAATTGTTGCAATATTTTAATATACCAGTTTTGGCATATTTTTTTTTCCTTCAGTCTTTAAGCAGGCTCATACCTTTATGTTTATGTTTAAGTTTCATTTATGGGTGTCACATTAATTCCTGTTGTAACTGGATTGTCATTTATGCAGTCCCATTTTGTAGATCTTTTAACTCCTCATAGAAGATGCATTTATAATCATTGTGCCCTGTGTGACTTTTTTATTGGTTTGTTCTTGGTGACATAAGTTCTCATTGCCATAACTTTTATATATAGTTTATCCTTTTGTTTAATTTTGATATTTTGCCAAAATTCAACATACATTCCTTTTTAGTTAAATTAATTTCACAACCTAGCCACTTCAAATGAGGGGTGTGTTCTAATGAATAATTCTTCAATATTTTTGAGCTTATGAGGCTTTTTTCCTTTGAATTACATCAATTTAGTTTCTTTTTATGTTCTGTTTAAAACAGCTGCTGTAGATACCATACTGCACTGTTTATTATCTTCGTATTTTGTAATGTAAAACTTCTGCTTATAATTGCTAATTGCAAGTATTCTGCAATAACAAAGGCGTGGATAATTAAGTATATGAATTAAATGAAATAATTTGGAACCTATAATTAACAGCCTTAGGAGTATTGTATGAACCATGTTCACATATCTTTAAAAATCACATTTGTCATGCCTATTGTAACTGAAAGCATTACAAATAACCACTTCCTCAGTTGAACTTTAAACATGTCTGAAACTTGAGAATAGTTAGTGTTATTTCTGGTTTAAAAGTCAGCTTTGTTTAGGAAGACATAATTAATCTACTTATATTTATGTACATTAAATAGAATCTGTGATAAACTGTACCACGTCTCGCTATATTTGTAATAATTACAGACGAATTAAATATTTACCTCAGGTGGAGATGGCGGTGGCGGTTGCGGTGGCGGTGGGGTTGTGGTGGCGGCGGCGGCCGCGGTGACGGTGGCGGTGACGGTTGCGGTGGCGGCGGTGGCGGTGGTGGTGGCGGTGGGGTTGCGGATGCGGCGGCGGTGACGGTGGCGGTAAGATAGATTTGTGGGTTTAAGGGCGCTCAACTTCTGGGTCATTAGCGCCCTTTTAAATTCATGGTAATAGCCAGATATAAACTTCAATGAAAAACAAAATACTAGTATCAAAGAAAAGATAGAAATAAACGTAAAAACAGCAGCAATAGCCGGATATAAAACATTGTAATAAATAGGTCAAAAGGCATAAACAAATATCTAAAATTTTAAATCCTCAAATTGATATTACAATCCGCTAAAAACTTAAAAACTCTATCAACCGCTGTTTTGTCGTCCGCTACGACCTCTGCAAGTCTGGCAGGCAGCTGCAGAGAATCTCGAAGGTGCGCTAGAGGGCGACACTCCAGCAGCACGTGGGGAACCGACAAAAGGTTGTCACACAGCGGACATACAGGAGCAGGGTCCCTTATAAATAGGTAACCATGCGAAAAATTGCAGTGCCCTATTCTTAATTGAGCCAAACTAACCTCCTCGCGACGAGATGTGCGACAGTTACCCAGTTTATCGGAAGTTCTTTCACTTCTCTAAGCTTATTACCGCGGAGAGCTGACCACTCGTCGTGCCAGGACGACAGTAGCGCTCTCCGCACTTCAAGCCTAAAGTCTTCCGAAGTAACACGTGAGATGGTAATACTGGGTTCTGTAGTTGCCGTCTTTGCTGCTAAATCTGCCATTTCATTCCCCGGCAAACCTACGTGACCAGGAATCCATGCACACACCACGTCAACGCCAGAAGCGTGTAAAACGTGGAGGGCATCCTGCATACGTTCTACAATAGGGTGGGGGTTGTACAACTGACAAAGGCTCTGCAGTGCACTATGGGAATCGCTCAATATCAGGCAGTCACCTAATTTACGACGGCGAACATACAAAACGGCTCGATAAATTGCATAAAGCTCTGCAGTAAAAATGGAGGTGCTATTTGGAAAACCGAATGTATATGGTTCGGTTCCATAAACATAAGCACATCCAACACCGTTGGTGCTCTTTGGCCCATCGGTGTAAATATATCGACGGTCAGTGTAGCCTGACAAAAATTCTAATAAACACGTGCGGATACTTGAAATAGGCATCGTGGACTTCTGATGTACGGCCATCCCAAGATCTAGATGGGGCGTGCCAGATAGCCAAGGGCGGTAAAGCCTCTCGCCCTTGGCGAACATCCTAGACAGTTCCACTCCAAGCTTCACTAGAAGGTCTTGGAAACGGAACCCCGCAGGCTTAGGACTAAGGGTGCTATTCCTATATCGTTCTCTTAGCGTGGTGGTAAAAAAACAAGAAAACGTTGGGTGCTTAGGCATACATCTAAGCGCACAACCATAATTTGCCAAGAGAATCTCACACCGATATTGCAGAGGAGGTTCTGCGGACTCGGCGTAAAGGCTCACCACTGGGCTTGTTAGAAAAGCTCCTGTTGCAATGCGGATGCCCCTATTACGGACCACGTCTAATCTTTTCAGCACAGATGATCGTGCTGACGAATAAACAATACACACATAGTCTAGCTTGGATCGGATGAGTGCGCGATAGATTCGCAACAAAATTGTCCGATCCGCTCCCCACGATTTGCCATTCAGTATTCGCATGATATTTAGGGAACGGTCACATCGTGCTCTTAGCTGTGCAATATGCGAGACCAACTAAGCTTCCTGTCCAGGATCAAACCCAGGAAGCGCGTCTCTTCTGCGAAGGGAAGTAAATCTGGACCGAAGCGGAGCGAAGGTGGTAATCGTCTCCTACGTTGCCAGAAATTAACGCAGATTGACTTCTCAGTTGAGAACCGGAAGCCGTTTTTCACGCTCCATTCTCTAAGGTTGTCCAAACATTGCTGCAGGCGCCGTTGTAAGAACGCCGTGCGCTGAGAAGTGCAATACACAGCGAAGTCGTCTACGAATAGGCATGACCAAACTCCAGGTGGAAGACATTTCCAGATGGAGTTAATTGCCGCAGCAAAGAGCGTGACACTTAGCACCGAACCCTGAGGTACTCCCTCCTCCTGAACAAAAGAAGCAGAAAAAAACCGAGCTGACCCTCACTCGGAAAAAGCGGTCCTTCATAAACTCCTGAATGAAAAGTGGTAGGCGTCCACGTATGTTCCAGGCATACAGGGAACGTAAAATCCCTGCTCGCCAGCACGTATCATAAGCTTTCTCAAGATCGAAAAATATGCCAACGGTTTCACAGTTCTTCAGAAAGCCGTCCATTATCTGTGTCGATATTGACACAAGATGGTGAACAGCTGAACGGCGTCGTCGAAAACCACACTGGATGTTAGTCAGTAGGTTACGACTTTCTAACCACCGCACCAATCGTCCATTGATCATGCGTTCCATCACCTTGCAAACGCAACTGGTGAGGGAAATAGGACGATAGCTGGAGGGAAGATCACGGTCCTTTCCAGCCTTCAAGATGGGAATAACGGTGGCCTCCCGCCAATTTTCTGGGAGTATACTGTCAACCCAAACACGATTGTAGACCTCGAGCAGGAATGCCTTACCTACAGGAGAGAGCTGTTGTAACATTTGTACACGAATACCGTCCGGTCCTGGTGCTGATAATCGCGAAGAATTAAGAGAATGGTCTAGCTCCGCCATGGTGAAAAGGCGATTGTAATCTTCTACGTTTCTAGAACGTAACGAGAAGCCTTGAGGTTCCACCTGAGTTTTAATTGGAAGGAACTCAGGGGAGTGGTTTTCTGAGCTAGACACTTGAGCGAAAGCACTCCCAAACATATTGGCCACTACTAATGAATCAACAACAGCTCCTGTGGCTGTTTTTCGTCCCGCTATTGGTAGTTGGGTCCTTTTAGCTGCAACACGCCTTAATCTATCCCACACAACCGAGGAAGGTGTGTGTCGGTTAAATGAAGCTACAAATTTGCTCCACGATGACTTTTTGCTAATGACTTGTCTGGACCTGGCACGCATTTTCTTGTATTCGATTAGGTTATCCAACGTAGGGTGACGTTGGAAGACCCTGAGAGCACGCCTTCGAGCACGTATGGTATTCCGACATTCCAATCGACGATGGTGTGAAGTCGACCGCGGAATTGATTGTTCAGCAGCACAGACAATCGTCTCCGTGAGATGCTGCACCAACTCATTCACTGAGTCGTGCTCGTTGTACGTAAAGACAGTCAGCTGGGTGTAAAGGTTCCAGTTGGCATGGTCCAATCGCCATCTGGGCATACGTGTGGAACATATAGGTTGCGTCAAGAGACTAATAAGACATGGGAAGTAGTCACTAGAGTGTAAATCAGAGATGATATTCTATTGTAAGGAGACTGCCAGCTGAGGTGAACAAACTGCCAGATCAAGGTGCAAAAAACTATTGTAAGAGTCCGAAATGAATGTAGGGTCTCCAGTGTTGAGGAGAGCCAGGTTGTTACTATCTAAGAAATCAGCAATGAGCGCACCTCTCGCACAAGCGCGACTTGAACCCCAAAGTGGGTGGTGCGCATTGAAGTCTCCCACCAACAGAAACGGTGTTGGCAACTGGGAAACTAGATCTTCTAAATCAATGTGCGAGAAGTTATGGGACGGAGGCAAATATAGATTACAGATGGTGAAATGGATGTTTGGCAGTTTAATCCGTACAGCAACTGATTGTATATCAGAGTGCAATGGTAGAGCCCGCATGTACACGTCATCTCTGACAAGTATCATAGCGCCGCCATGTGCCGGAACACCCTCTTCTGGTGTGACATCACACCGTACTGGGGTGTATCGCATTAGATGGAAAGCGTCTTGAAGACGCAGCTTACTCTCTTGCAAACATGCGACCAGAGGTTCGTTTTCTTTGAGCAAAAGCTCAAGTTCTGAACGTTGGCTTCTTATAGCACGTAAGTTCCATTGTAGGATAGCCATATTACATTGTGTATGGGATAGGTAATTCCAAGGTAACTCTACATTACTTTGGAATAGGCGGTTGTCGAATTAATTTTGCCCTTTTCTTCT
Organism: Tenodera sinensis; assembly: GCA_030765045.1. Taxonomy (NCBI): domain Eukaryota; kingdom Metazoa; phylum Arthropoda; class Insecta; order Mantodea; family Mantidae; genus Tenodera; species Tenodera sinensis. The sequence continues at coordinate 157,704,769 of CM060962.1, forward strand.
CTCTTGGGCTTACATTTTTATCTGACGCTTTTTCGCGCCTCTTTTCCACTGGGGGTCTCCCAGTGTGGGCAGACTCCAGCTCCATGTCCTCTGCCGAGGACGTCCGTGTTCCGGGACTGAATTTTGGTTCGAGAGCTTCGAACGGATTTGACACGGAGACCGGCGAAGATGAAAGACGCCGGTCAGAGTCCACCCCTGGAGATTCTCCAGAAGAGGATATTCGAGACCTTCGAGGAGATGTTCGTGGACTCTTACGTCCCTTCGATGTACTGGGATTGGACATACTATTTTCCTTGAGGAGGTCGGTCCTTGTGTAACTTTTTTTAAACTTGATCGGTGAGGCTTCATATCTTACGGGCTTGCTAGTTTTTTGTGCTGATCCTGATGCCTTTGATGGTGATGTAATGCTGATGTTCTTTGCATTTGCGGATTTTGTAGACGTTGACGTTGACACAGATGTGCATGCCAATGTAGAAGGCTTTGGAATTGAGCTACGGGCTGTGAGTGATTTTTCTGATATTGTTGCCCCATTTATATCGCTGGTTTGTGTTGCGATTTCTCGTCTCGGTGCCGGTTTAGCTACAACTGAGCTAAAGGTACCGGATCTTGGAAAAGAGGGTTGGCGTATTCGCAAGAGCTTCCGGGCTTCTGAGAAGGGCACCTTCTCTCTAACCCGTATCTCTTGGATCGCTCTTTCCTCTACAAAACGGAGGCAATCTCGGGAACTAGAAGGATTGCAGTTCACGCATGACGGTGCTGAATTACAATCACCATCGTGTAATACATCCCCACAGTTATTGCAAGTAGGTAGTCCCTTGCAAAACTCGCTTTTATGTCCAAAGCGCTGCCACTTAAAACATCTGAGCGGCTTCGGGATGAAAGGCCTAACTTCAATCGACTCATACCCTGCCTTAAACCTTTCTGGGAGATCTACCCGATCAAAGGTCAGGAACAGGGTACGTATTGGCTTCAGTTCACCAGCCTCTTTACGCTGAACCCGGTAAACGTTAGTAACGCCTTGTTCCAAAAGATTTTCTTGAATCTCCTCATTACTTAGATCATCCAATGCACGGGTGTTTATCACGCCGCGCGAGGAGTTCAACGCTCTGTGCATCTCCACACTGATAGGATATCTTGCTAGCATATTCGCTTTCAGTATTTTAGCTGCCTGGGTGGATGAATGTGTTTCAACCAGCAGCGTGCCATTGCGAGATCTAGTGCATGACTTCACTGGACCAGCAATGTTATCCAGACCGTTTTGAATGGTAAAGGGGCTTACCGATAGAAAATGTTTACCTTCCTCTTTTCTAGAAATAACTAAGTAGTGAGGACCACAACACGCAACTACTTCTTTTCCACTTGCTTTGCTGTTTTTGTTGTTGTTTGGAGTTTTTGGACTCATGGCGATGATATCTTGCACCATTGCAAATGTCTCCGATGGCATGCTCACTTCCTGGGCGCCACCCAGGCTTAGGTGAGAGTCCTGGCCTGGACATTGCTCACTTCCCAATGTATAGACAGAGGGACCCAATCACCTTCAGGAGTGCATCAGCTCATGCAATGGCCCCTCCCCGGGACTGACCTTTATCAGCGGATACGTACACAGATCCTACATGATAACCAGGGGCTGGGACTTACGCGATTACCCAGTCACCCCCTGCGTCACCCCATCCTCCTACAACCCGCGCGTAGGTTATCCATCAGACTGTGTACAGGGAGGTATCAGGTGGGAGGTCAAACACAAAAGTGGACCAAAGTTGATTGGGCGTTTGGCAGGTGCCCTCTCACCTCTTGGAGGAACCCAATCGAGAGTATGGCTCGGGGCCCCGGGTACGCCAAACCCGTACCTACCGTAGTAGGAGTCCCTGGGAGAGTTTGATTTCGGAGTCCTCTTCTCCTAGATGAGTTGTCGGCCAAGACTAACGAGCCTCATCTACCCGTTTGGAATGTTCTTTGCTTCCCCTCACCTCTTGCCTACTAGTAGTCAAAATGACACTTAGTAGGCCGTCTGGATCGGATACTGAGCCCCTCCGCCACGACAAGGCGACACTCCTTCGGAGGGGACGGTGGCGGTTGCGGTTGCGGTGGCGGTGGCGGTGGCGGTGGGGGTGTTGTTACAGAAAAATCGTATGATAGATTATGATACAAAGGTTAAAAGAAGGGTTTTATATTTTTATACCGCCCTCGAATTTGTAATATATCACTGATCTTATATAGATTGTTGTAACTAAGAGAGCGTACGTTTTGAACGAGATTCCTGAAACAAGAGAAATCTGGTTAACAACAAGATGTCAGATTGTTTCGTGTATTTCTGATTGGCTGGCAGTGGTCGTAACATATAAATTTTCAAGCTAAACTATTGGATAAATATTTAGTTAACGATCTACTTATACAAGAAACAAATCCTCGAATACAGTTAAGGAAACATCTAGATAAGAGAAAATAGAAATAAAGTAGCGCAATTTACCTTTGCGTTCGAAGGAAGCCAAGAATACATTTTCAGTGAACCTGTTTTGCCTTACACCGGGTAAAGAAGCGATTAAATGTCATTTCGTATCGATTTTTAGATGTTTGGTATATTAGTTTTAGTGTTATCCTTTCTGCGGCTTGTGTAGTTTCACTGGTGCTTCCATTTGATTTTGTCCTATATTCATATTTGCCGTCATTAAATATTTTGTAGGTTATACCAGATAAAGAAGTAACGTTTGAAATCAAAGAAAGCTGGAGGCTGCCGATATAACGCATATCTTTACTTCACCATGAATTGTGATAAATTGAAGCTTCACAACTGTATTGTGAATAGATAATGCCCCATGAGAAATTAAAACAACAATGAAAATTGAAACCTAATCAAAGCACTCGAATGATTAAAAATGTGCAGTTACGAACCATAATTGCCACGTGATTGGGCTTGAAACCATAGTGGTCACACTAAAGTGGTATAAAACTGCATTGCACTAGTACCACAATCTGAAGTTTTAGTTCACGTACACTATGTCAAAAGTTGTATTTTGAGGCCATGCTGCCTAAAAATGCTATATTTATATTTTTACTAAATGTGATTTTACGAGTAATGTACTTATATCAAAACATGATTCACCTCATTAACGAGATGCTAGCGTGCTTTAGACTTCGTGCATGGAGGATGGTAATTAATATCGACCATAGAAATAGTTGTAGAATCTGTCCAATTTCTTAGAACAGGAATCAATGGGCACGCATCGTGGCAATCGTTAGAGTCACGGAAGAATGGAAGATAAATTAGTTACCTACCGTGGTCATTTACTGTATGGAACAGTGGTTTATAGACAAGTCGGGCGCTCCTGGTAGGTAGAGTGCTGAGTAAGGTAAATTCTGCTACAGTAGCTACAAAACAAGAATGAACATGAGCCTAGCCAATGCACTGATGTTTCTCTCTCGGCGTTGCCAGTTTTACGTGCAAGGTGGTTTCGGTGTGACAGTCAAATCTTCCATCCTTGTCACCCGCTCGCTGGGCAACTGGCAATGCCGAGAGGGCAACATCACTGTATTGGCTAGGCCCACGTTCATTCTTCCTTTTCAGCTACTATAGCTGTATACAAGGGGATTTCCAAAAACATTTCCAAAACTAAGCGTTGTAGAAAGACATGTCATCAATAAAAATTGCTTGATATTATGGCGGAAAGTAAATGCCATTAGTCTTATTTTATATGGAGAATACTGTGATGGTCATTTTAGGGTAGGAAAACAACATGAAAAAGCAGGTTTCCATTTTAAAATATTCAATTGAGTGTATACATACATACTTATATACAGGTGTCCCAAAACCAGCCACAACACTTAGTATGTCTTGCGGGACGGCAAACTGATTGGTTGTCAAATAGGAACCCCTATCCCGAAATGCTACTGTATTAGGGCAGTCCATATACCAAGTTTACATAAAAAATGTGAAGTGTTTTGAGCGTACACCCTCCTACTTTTTACTTTTGACATGTTTTGATAATGTACCAAATTTCATTACAATTCATTCATATTAACCCGTGCCGCAGTAGACTTTAAGATCTAAATAAGCTTAAGTATCGAAGAAGCGTTTGTATTTTTCTAATGGCATAAACAATTGAAACTATCTGTATATATTTTACAAATACGTTTAATATATTTAAATGGAACAACTTTAAGTATTAATATGTAATACAACATACAGAAGTGGGGATGCAGCTTAAATCAGTACTAGTTTATACACAATTTTCTTCTCTGTGGTTCCTTTCTATAGTCAGGGTATTGTCTGCGGTGATCTTCCCCACATAGCAAAATGAATTGTTTTTGTTCTTCATCGGCCAAAAATAGTAGGTACATTAAATTCTTGCGTTAACTTCATTCTTCTCTCTTCCATATCATTTATCACCATAAGATATTTCATGGTCCCTTTGGTAGTAAGGTAGGATGGTTGGAATCCCAAGAAATCGAATCCTTGTTGTAAAAGTCTTAGTCTATACGTAACTTCTACAGCAGGTCCAAATTCTTGATTGAAACGAACTCATCAATTCCCCAATCTGAAATAATAGACTCAAAGATCAGTATGTTAGTGATGTCTGTAAACCTTCTGAATGACCTTAGATGCATATGTGTTTATTTAAATCTTTCTAATATATTTAAATAATGAGCAATTCTTGTATATACAAGTGCCCCCCCCCCAAAAAAAAAAAAAAAAAAAAAACACCGATAACCCTTAGTAGGTTGTGTGGGATGGCAAATTGATTGGTTTTCAAATAGGAACTCCTGTCCGGAAATGCACGGTTTGGGCGAAGTAGCGCATCGAATTGTGAAATGCGCGTGCGTTCGCAATTCATCAATAAACCTAACATCGAGCTGTCTGCATTAAAATGGGCTTCGAACTGTGTACCTCAACGTCATTGCAGAGCTTATATGGACGGTAGCGAAACCTCATGCACATGACCCAATAACTGTGATTGTCAATCGCTCCCTGGAATCGAGCGATAATGTCCTTCGCTGACGTTATGGAAGTGCCATAAACCATACTCTTCATGGAACTGCACAGAAAATAATCGAGAGGTGTCAGATCTGCCAACCATGCTGGCCAAGGAACTGGTCCACCTTTACCAACTGATCGATTTGAATATGCGACGTTGAGGTGATTGCACACATTTACATTAAAGTGTGCTGGAGCTCACATCGGTCATTTCCACAGCTGTTTAGTGGTGCATGTCGCGCTGCTGTTAAAAACATTACTGTACTGGAGACTACCGAAGTAACGCAGTAGGATACACATCAAGAACTCTATGGAGGAATTTAGCGCAGGCGCAAGAAAGTTGTTATGCTCAGATCGTTCAGCCTAGTACGCGGATGGCTATAGGGTAGCATACCTTCCATATTAAGATGCAAAAATAAATGTTCACAAATTGTCACAAATGGCAGCTGCTGCGCGTGGTGGAGGCTGCCGCCCTGGTACACCAGGACAAGGCTACACTGCGGCAGCTTCTCTGGACATTTTCTACGACCTGGCATGGTCTCCTTCATAAACTTATCTAACTGGAGCTACCTACACGCTTTATACACCTGTACACTCACACCTGAAACACAGATCCTTTGTGGTCTCAGTTGCAGGAAACAGATCTACACGCAGGCCAGTTCGAGGCGGAGTCCCCGAAGGTACTGTGCTGTCCCCCACGCTATTCAGCGTCTACGTGGCCGACATCCCAACAGAGCACGTCAACATAGCCCAGTATGCTGACGACGTGCTGCTATACTCTACAAACAAACACCGTCGCAGAGTCTTCCTCCCCATACAGAGACACCTCCACCTCCTCTAAGAATGGTGCAGGCGTTGGCGATTGTCAATTAATCCGGTGAAAAGCCAAGTCATACTTCTCACCAAACGCCGTTTTTCCTCCAACTTCCCCACATTCACATATCTTGGAAGAAGGATAGAATGGTCGGATACCATCTCCTACCTGGGAGTGAAGCTTGATAAGGGCCTTAATTTTCGGGAACACATGCACGACTGTCGCATTTGGTCTCGGTGTATCAGATGTTGCGGTCTGGGATGCCCATTCTCTTGAAGCTACGCCTTTTTCGAGCTCTCATAATCCTGGTCCTCCTGTACACCTGCGAAATCTGGGGCATGGCCGCAGATACCCATATCCTGCGTCTGCAGCGTGTACAGAATAGAGGACTTCGGATAATTTATTCTGTAAACCGCAGATTCCCCTCGAGACTACTGCACGTGGCCTCGTCTCTTCCGTATGTGGAGGACAGAATTAGGCGCCGGGCAACAAACCTTTACGACCTTATACCACAACATCGGAGCGCCCTGGTTAGGTCTCTTGCGGGCTATAGTCCCAGAGAACGCACGCTTGTGCGACACCGGGTTCCCCGCATGGCTTGCGGGCACCCCTGATAACAGAGGAGCTAATCCAACAGCGCAAGCTGAGCTCCCATACAGTCCTACAGTTCAAGAGAAGCTTGGAATCAAAATTCAAAATTTGAAACCTCCGTATTTGGATTCACACACCAGCAGTGCCCAACGAATGTTTTACACTGAAAAGCAGCCGTGAAAGAGCATAAAGTTGCTACCTCCTTTCTACCCTCAACCTTATCATCACCCGTCACCCTGCAAAACCCCACATCCCGTCAGAAAGTGTAAACAACACCATGTGAAATGTCCCATAATTACTACCGAAGCCATGTCAGAAGTAAGTTACTCTACGCATCTTGCTAGTAACAAACTGTTAACTTTGTACATTCTTGTGGAATTGCGCATCCAATTTGGATCAAACACCATTTATTTGTTCAATATCGGCTAAAATGCCATTCGACATTTTTGTTTGTAATGCTTCTATAAATCACATATTAGAAGGAGTGTAATGACTTCCCTTCCATCCTGCGTGTATATATGAACACACATACACACAC
>CM060962.1:157714180-157946680 GCA_030765045.1 Tenodera sinensis
ATTATTATTATTATTATTATTATTATTATTATTGTTGTTGTTGTTGTTAATATTACCATTACTATTATTTTTATTATTATATTACAGCTATAACATTTAATTAGGTTTCAATAACTGAAGAATGTAATGAAAGTCTAAACAATTGCAGTGTCTTCCTGAAGAAAAAAAAAGAACTTAATGAATTGTGAAGTGAAATAAATATCAGTTGTCAAGACAGGTCAAGAATGCCCTGGGTCATTATCGCTTCGCCTCTTATCAGTGTCACATTTCTTACTTTTCTCTGTTGGAGTCTTTTCTTTGGAAGGAGAGCAAGTGTATTCTCCATGTAATACCACCTTTAGAACAGGGGAATCGATGCCACCGGAACCAGTCCGAAAATTGTGATCTGTTTGCTGCGATCTTTAAATCCTCTTTCGGTCCTCATCTGCGGACTGATCCTCTCCAAATTCAAGAAATCGGAATCTCGATTCATTCTAACTGCTCCATTTCCCTACCGCTAAAGTTCACCTCTGCTGACAAAATACGTATTTTTATCTTACTCCTAATGCTCTTGCTTTTCTCATTTATAATAGGAATACTCTGCTGCGCTTAGGTCATTTTTGTTCTTCTTGGAAACATGTGGAAATTATGTGGGTGACGTAGTCCGGGATGCACTCAGCCTTGTTAGTTCCCTGAGGCGCTAATTGAGAAAGTATTTTATTGCACAGTAGCGGCCGTAGTTTTGAAGACCAAATATATACCGTTCAGAAGGAATGCAGAGATTATTGGAAGCATTGGTAATATCGTTAGTTCTAAAAGACTTCAGTATACAGTCACATAATTGAATTTCCCTTAAATTTGATTATACCTTATAAATATTATCTCAAAACACAAGTGTTCTGTTTCTTCAAACTACAACCTATTAAATATGTCAACCGATTGGCTGGTATAAATACAATAATAATTTATATAATAGCTTCTTAATAATAAGTGTTATTTCAACTTATAACAGCTCTGTACATTAAAATGAAGATAAAACAACATAAACTTTGGGAAGTGTGTTTTACTTTGCTTTCTGCACGGTTGAACCTAATTCACATTTTGGCTTGGCATTATTGAATACTTTACAATATATCTGGTCATAAAAAGACTAAGAGTCAATTAGTGATCCATATGTCAGTTACTGAATGAAAGAGCCTATAAAATACTAATACGTAGAACAAACAAGCATACATAGAGCTAATAATGATCTGACATTGTAATTTCTGCTGCCAGTCGAACATATATCAGGGAGGGGCCCTAATGACCTAGCTGTCGACGGGCCTTTAAACCCTACTCACTCACTCACTATATCAGGGATGTCCAAACCCTTCTCTTTGGAGACGCTTATGTAATGAACGGCTATTCGTCACTCCACTGCTACAGTCGGAGGGACAGACGGTCAGTATCCAGTGACAGATATAAACAGGCGTTTCCATGGAGGTTTCAAGTCATGACTTGAATTTTCTGGGAATATCCTCAGAAGACCTCTTCATTCTGGATGATTTTTGCACAAATGCTATACAGTGAGAGACAAACAAAAACTTGCTAAATAAAAATGTGGATCTCGTTAAAACACACTCTTTTTGTCAAATACCATTTCTGAAGTGTTCTTTATTATTTGTTTGAATTTTCCAATACCTATACTTTTTTAAATCACAATATGTTATTCTTTTTCTTAATCTCTTGGTTTTGCAAAGAGAACGGAATTTCAAGAGCATCGCATAGCAGCCAGCTCTTAAAGCTTTTGGCTATCTCTTAAAACTTACTGTACTCCCATGTTCTTCCTGGATCTACAAGAAAATTAACAATAAGATACTTTCTGAAAATGCTTATGTCGATTAAAATGAAGTGAACAGAGAAATAAACATTTGCAAGAATAGTTTGTATAAGGGTTAGTATGGCTCTACACATTTGCGAACAGAGTTTATCCAAATTGAACTATATTAAAAGTCTGTATTGCAGTACGTTACGCGACGATCACTTGGTGGATCTTCTAAGTCTCTGCACTTTGGCTTTGTTGCCAAATATTGATAGACTTCTTAAACGTAAGCAGTACCAAAGAAGTCACTAATGAACAGATGTTTATCGCATATGATTTGAAAATTCTTTCGTAAATCAAACGCAGCGCACATGTAACCAACCCGCCACTGCAACACAATGCAATGTCCGAGTATAGTGGAAGGAGGTAAATCCAACCTACCCTCTTCCGCAAACGTTGGACATCGCTATTTAATATTCTAAATGTCCGCAGCTGGATTCATTCATTGTTGTGTATTGAGTAAAGTGGAATGTATTTATCTAAGTCTACCTGTTGGCAAGCTAATTTATTTTGAACCTGAGAAGACCATTATACACAACCTAATCATTTAGTTTAATCTCTATAATAGACGCACACTAGTGAAATGAACTTTTTAGATTACCCTTAGGGTTCCGGGATGAAGCTGTGAGCAAAAAGCAAAATAAGTTTTCGAACGACAGTATGTTACAGTGAAAACAATGAAATTAAATGAATAGAACTGGGAGATAAGAAAGTTACACGTGGTACAAATTCAAATTGTTTATGTTCTGGTTAGCTCACTTTATACTAGAGGGAAATGATCGTCCTGAAATTAACTTCGCATTATAAGAGAAAAGTTTATTTTAGTGGGACAGGAAGATTGAGGAGAAATGATCTCTCTTAGAAAAAGGATCCTTGCATTATTTAATCTACATCCTTTTCCATAATTACGTATATCCGGTCTTATAGATGTCTACGGAGTCGAGCATGAAATGTGTTATTTTATTTGTTGTCCCATTCTGACTTGGTCTAGGTTATTGGAGGATAAAGAAGTCCTCTCTGGAGAGTGAGGATTACAGAATCCTCCTCCCCCATGATCTCGTTATATCCCCTTCAGGGGACGATTTGCGGTGGGGCAGGTAATCGCGTGACGGAGCCCCTCGGGATACTGGACCGGCATAATTTATGATTCCTTCATGGGCTTTACCTGAAGGTGACTTCTTCCACTGATAAGACTGATTCTAACTGCGCTTCACGTGCAGGGCCACAATTATTGTCAGTAGAATGCTTTCTACAAACTGTTCGTATAAAAGCTCGCTTTCCTATCTGCTTCCTGCTAATCACTGCTAATATCTTATAAAACTGGTTGCAGTTGGGAGAAAAAAAACTGTGAAATTATATACATTTTATTACTGTTGTTAATTTTGGATATATTTTAAGGATTAAAATTCCAAATTTATGTACCTCTCAACTCCAAAATATGTGCATCTAATGTTATATGCTAATATCCCAAAATTACATTGTTATTTAAGCAATAATATATACCAACAATATCATGCACAGACACACTCAAGTGACATATAACAGCTACGTTAACTTCCCTATCACTTATCATTATTCAGACGCAAAATTTAATGGCAGCTGATAGCTGACCATTACTATTCTATTACCTGTTGTGCAAATAAATTTTACAGTCGCTGATAATATTTATATCACCGACTTTATAACGTAATATCACACAGTGTTTAAATATACAACACCGCAAGCGTGGCAAGTCTATGATTGGAGTTTGTGTCTACCATAATTTTCATAGCTATTCTACGATTTGTTACAAAGTTTATTTCTTACTTAGCATGCATATTACGGATGATCCAAAAGACTGTGAACCGGTTACGCTGTGTTTTGTCTGTACGGTTCCTCTGCGCTCGTCGCCCACTGCCGCTGTCATAGAACAGCATGGATAAAAACATACAACATTTTTAAAACTACTTTTAAAGGTTTACTTACCAATATAATTAAAGCAGATGCTGAAACTGGCCCCTGTCGTTGTCCATATATTTTTGGCACCTCTTTAGGAAATTATCCATCACTTGCTGTAGTTCACGTTGAGAAATGCTGGCAATTTCCTGACGGATATTCTGTTTTAACTCTTCCAGGGTGTGTGGGCTTGTGTTGTACACTTTATGCTTTAAGATACCCCAGAGATAGAAATCGCAGGGGGTTAGGTCGGGGAACAACAGATGTCTACTAATAATTATGTCCTTAAACACACTTTTAATTATTCGCATCGAAAGGTTAGGTGTATGAGCTGTTGCAGAGTATTTTTGAAGAAAGGTAAAATCAAGCTCCCTGTCGATTATTTCTCTAAAAAAAGGGGACAAAATTGTGTTCACGTATGCACGGGTGACAACTGTTGACTCCAAAAAAAATCATAATAAATACACGCTGTGCAGTTGAAAACAAATGCTGAGCCATAATACACTTTGTGACTAAATACAGGACTAAATAATAAAGCACACTGGTAATAATGCAGCCGCACGATATCCCGTCAGCTCAATACTGATTGTGGGCAGAGCAGAGAAAAACAAGTCATGCTTGTGACCTTGTGTACATCAGCTGCTGTTAACGTGTTTCCACGTGCGCAGGGAAAAACACCGCGTAGCGGTTCACCTGTATTTGGATCGCTCTGTAGCATAGTAGATAGGGAGAGCACTGTATCCAAACAAAAAATTCTATGAGATTTCGTAGGAAATACAGTTTAGGGATCGCTCGGACTCAAAGTGCATATTTAGAAAAATATTTGTGTGTGCGTATGTGCGTGCGCATGCGTTGACGCTATTTCTCAGAAACGAAAGACGTGACAGATACAAACCTGTATTTTAATTTGGGTGTTTTCAGGATAGTCCCCCCAGCTCAAAAGAAAAATTTCCATTATTTTCCATTATCCAAAAATAAAGAACCAAAACTAGAATTTAAGACATATAGCAGTCAGTAAAATACTTATAAATAATGCATTGTATATTTGTGTGTAGTAACCGTTTCTACTTCTAAAGAAGTAGTGAAGAAATAGAAGAAGAAAATTATTAAACGTATCTAAATTGGTTGTTCCGTGGATATATGCAAGAGAAGCTTTTCAACCTGTTAGTTGTACATTACTCGTATGAAATTAGTAATTCAATTACCACGAATGTCTAACAATGCCAGTTCCAGGATGGCTAACTGAGGCACATGTAGACTACCTCCTCAATCTAGAGTTACGAAAACTAACGCCCTTTAGCGAAACCTTTCATTTAAGGTTTCCTTATGTAACTATTCCCTAGGATAATTATATCACCTGAGTTCAGTAGATACTTCCGTTTCCCGGTACTTCTGTCATTACAATACTAATTTGATCCATGTCGAATTTTTCGAATGAACACGAACAGTGGTGTAAAATACTATATTTGAAATAAATGGCTCTGAGAATAATTGTAAAGTTGTATCAGGCAGACAGGTATGGTCCTTTTGTGTATTATCGCTTTCCTAAAAATTATTTATAATAATGTTATTCAGAGAGAACATTTTGTGCGTTTACGAGAGTGTGTGTGTCTGCGTGTGTGTGTGTGTGTGTGTGTGTATGTGTGTGTGTGTGTGTGTGTGTGTGTGTGTGTGTGTGTGTGTGTGTGTGTGTGTGTGTGTGTGTGTTTTGTATAAATCTGTAGGGTATCCTCAAAAACTGAGGTTTCAGAATTGAAAAGTCCAATTCGTTCTGATGGACATTGCGTATAAAGCGCCTTGTAATTTTATTTCACAAATTACTAAAACATTCAACACGATTTACAAGGTATTTTTAGTTCTCTGACGCCGGCCTACGGCAGTGGCAACACAACAAAGGACTGCCGGAGCCGGCTTGCCCCACCCCACTGGCGCGGTGCTAACAAACGCGTTCAAGGTCAAGCTTCCCCACACTGCTCACGCGAGTAAACACGTGACTAACAACTATCAAGCGGCAACACAAAGGGTTTTCCAGAGCATTCGAGAAGCGACCGCAGTCGGCTTGTTTGTATACGTTAGAGAAAGCTCTGGCTTCGACATCACCGGTATAAAAGCTTTTGGAGCGCATGACGGCTTGTAGTGTTAAGAGCCGGTCAGTGCCAGTGAACGCAAGGCAGCCGTGAAAGATACGTCACGTCGAAGTGAAGAGGTTTTAACGAGTGTTGAGCGATATTTCGTCGCAGTCAGGTGAAGTAGATGAAGAAGTTTTCACCTAGTCTTCCATTTTTATAATTTAGCCTTATCTAGTATTCAAACCTCGAATCCGTTGTCAGCTACGAAGAGCCTGGTGAGGGTCAATGATCAACTAACTTTTGTTCGAAGGTACCAGGCAGAGAAATAATGGGGCGGGAGTTGGTGAAAACAAAAGACCTGGAAATGGCGTAGCACTGTGAATTTTGGGAGAAAGTGCTGCTCTAAACAGCTTGGTTGCCATGACAACATGACGCCACGAAACGATAATGTATAGTTGGTTTGCACATGTTTCTAGCAAACAGAAAATATTTTTACTTGTAGTGGAAGTAGCAAAGGTATAGCTGAGAAGTTACAGTTTAGGGTAGAGGGGCTGTTTCCTCTTAGCGGCTTTACGCCCGCTAAAGAATAGTAAGCTACTGACAATGTATTCGTGTTAAAGTAACATAGTAGAAGTGGTCTTTTACGAAACTTTTCACGGGTTAGTTTAGTTTTACTACAGACTCCAGTTCTTGTAATAGCATTAAAATATGTCTCAGTGTTGCATTATGAATCCGTGAACAATATAGTCCGTAAGTTGTTGTAAACACCTTTTTCTAGGTGAAGGGAAAGATGTACAGCCGTGGACAAAAAAATCGTCTAATTCCTACTCGGCACAACACCTTGTTTACACCATCCACGATACAGTTGTGTAGCGGCAGCAACAGGTTATCACAAGTTCCAAATCTGAATATTACTAACCCATATGATCAATAATCATAACCAAATACACAACTTCAGCTTCTCTAACTACAAACTATCAACATAAACTACAAATGTTAACGACACAAAACAGGATACAGTTTGGATTGTATGGCACTATTAACTGACACCTTCCACGTGTGTTCACTGTAGCGCTGTGGCAAAATAGAGGCTACTCCTGTGGTGAGAGTAGCAGGTTCGCTCCTGGTATCCGGCATTTCTTCCCCTTCTCTTAATGATGTTGAATCAACGCTTAGTGGCTGGTTATTTTAAATATATATTTCATGCACGACATTAGGTGGAGTTCATAATATGCTAGTTATTATGAACCTTCTTAACGGCTTATTCTAGAGAACAGACATGTGTTGCACACGAAAGCACGTAGTGCGCAAAATTATACGCAAATGCATAAGGCACAACTCTCTCTCTCTCTCTCTCTCTCTCTCTCTCTCTCTCTCAATTAATCATATCACGCTTGACAATGGCAGAACGTGCACACAAAGACATAGGCACAAGGAAGTCATTCTTTGCACTAGTCAAAGTGGGAAGTTTTTGTGCTCGTGAAACTGCAGCTCGTGTTGGAGTCCCTGCATCTACAGCGCAAAGGTGGGTGAGATTAACCAGGGGAGGGGTTGAACACCATCGTCCTGGTTCAGGAAGAAGACGCATGCAGCTTCAGAAGCGGATGCAGCTTTAGTTGTAGAAGCAGCGAGGAAGGCTTTCCAAACTACTTCGGAAATAAAGGAAAATTTGGATTTCCCTGGTCAGCTGAAACTTCTCTGCAACGTTTAAATGGCCCAGGATTTCATGTGCAAACGGCAGCTAAAAGGAAACATCTGACAGACGATCACAGATTGTTTCGCCGTGCGTTCACAGAGGAAAATGCCAACCCCAACTGGAATAACGTGATATTCTCAGACGAGGTGATATTTTCTTCCACACGTAAGCGAAAGGTGACTGTCAATCGTCCAAAGGGGTCCCGGAGCGATACAAAATACGTGGCTTCACAATTTCATTATGGTCGCATAAATGTATGGTGTTGGGGCTGGATATCAAGGGACACTTTAGGGGTGTTGTGGCAGTTTGATAATTTACTGAACAGTGCGCACAGCGCAGTACACTCTTATACTTGAGAATGTTTTGGTTCCCTCTGTGAAAATGAGATATCCTGATGGAATTATTGAATTCGTACAGGATAATCATCCCTTCCACATATTCTGAAAGGTTTCAAATCGGTTTTCAGCGAGGTAGGGCATAACAGTGTTAGACTGGCCTCCCTGTTCACCGCTTTTGAACTTTATTGAGAATGTGAGAAGGGAGCTGCGCTCCAACTGCTTGTAGCTGGGCGAAGGATAAAAGATGATCTCTGGGCATAAATTCAAGAAACATATGACATGTAGCTTCTCGTCCACATTACTGCAGCCATTTAGTTTTACCTATGCCCCTAAGGTTAAGGGCAGTTATATGTGCTGAAGGTTCATACATCCGATACTAATTATGTTTTTCTTTTGTATTTCTGTTTTAGAAGACGATAGTTTATGTACTTACATTTTTTATTTAACACGAGTGTTAGTAGAATAATTGTTTTTGTGTGCATAGATAAGCCCATAACTTCAATGTTATATTAAGTTATGTTAATGCAATATTATGTTTTATGTATCCAGTCATAAAGTTAACAAACAAAAAAATGACAGTGACGCAGGGATTAAATCTAGGAATCTGTGAGTGGAAGCAATGCCTCCTTAACTTTTGGCCACCGTAAGGTTATTCTATGATTTGTTTTCAGTACTTATAAGTTAACCATTGCGCTATCAGTCATAGACCATTACACAGCTATTTCATGTACGTTGTGAATACAGCTTTTACGAAGATATACGAAGCTCTACGATCGATACTTAGAATCTGAGGATGATTTTTTTGACCATGCATGTACATTTTAAACTTTGGGCGGCCCACTGATATAGATATACTCGTTAAAAGAGACAGTAAGTAGACAGGGAAATGATACAATATCGAATTTTAAAAAGTCTTGTCTTACTAGCCTTTTCTGGTTATGAAATATCCCTAATTTGCAATCTCGCTTCTGTTGACATTGTTTGCTTTTCAACAATAAGAATAACATGCGGAACAAAGAAGTACGCACAGATTTTGTTATTTTGTTACGTTCTCTTATGAGCATTATGATTCGGCTGAACATTTAAAACGCAAATTACATCTACATATTGAAAATGAAAAAAAAAAAAAAAAAAAAAAAAAAAAAAAAAAAGAGGCAATAGCTGACGCTTTTTAAGAAAGCAGGAGTCTTTTTCCATGTGCACTTCAAGGACGAGGGAGATTAAATGGGGTTTCCTTTGGTTGATTACTAAAGCAACGTTGTATTTGCGTAAAGAAAATCTTTCATTCAAAGGTCATGAGAGCGAGCTTTAGTTCACTAGAACAGCTAAATCAGCCCATTTGATGCATTCCGGAATATTTACAGTCAAAAAGTGCCATCAAGTTGGCAGAAAAACTTTATTGAAGATTTTTTTTATATTTAATTACAAATTACCCTCGCGATGGAGTGCGACATTTACCTTCGGTGAACACTTCTATCGACACATATTATGGAATGTCTTCCATTTTATGATGACATTATCGACAGGTTTGCCGCTCTGAAATGTAGGAGGATTGACTTTGTTTACAAGTAATCGGTTAGTCGTGCATGACTCTTTTATGGTAAACATTGTCTTTCAGCATGCTTATGTGAACGTATTCACTTACTTTACAAGGTATGAGCCACCACTGGTCGGAGTTAAGTGTTGCAGAACAGAGAAAGTGAAGCGAGACAGTGAAAGGAGTGAGTCCAGGCTACGAGAAGAAAACAGTTTTGAGTTGTAATATCACGAAAGCCTGTGGTCTGTGTAGATGTCAGCAGAAGACAACTGTCTTTTTGTGCAAAAGTTTAGAAGAAAAATAAAGTAATAGAAAAGTAACTGGACTGGACTTTTCTCATTTTGTCACAATATGAACACATTGGAGTTGCAAAGAAGGCCTTGGCCTTAAACGCAGAATGCCACGGAGTAAAAGAGTAATTGTTGTTACTCACAGAATATAAGTAGTTGCTCCACTCAGCAGAGTAGAAAAAGAAGTCGTTACATTTTATTGCAAGTAATACACATAGATGGCCATTATATAATACTTTAACAGACGGGTGCATAACAGCTGGCGGCACATTAGTAGTTGGGCACATTAGCAATTGGACACACTCGTAATTACCTAAAGTTCATGTGGTCCACCCTTTCAGGTAAACAAAGTGGGAGGGGTTGTTTTACGGTCTCGTTGTGAAGGTGACCTTCAGTTTCTAACTGCAAGGTAAGTTTGGTCTTTTTTCCGTTACTGATACGGAACTAAGAGAAACAGAGAAGCATAACATTGCACACTTAACAGTGATCTCGATTCGGCTTGAAATGTCTCGAAAAAACCGAAGATCTAAGATATATCTAAGTTCTTGTCTATGTGCAAAAATTGGGTTGAAAATGAAATTCTCTTGTGAACAAAAATGCCTATAGCACAACAAATTTATGTAATGGAGAAGAAATACGAATTCTTGCTGAATGAAGAAGTAATTAGCCATTAAGAAAAACCAAACTAATAATAATAATAATAATAATAATGATGATGATGATGATGATGATGATGATGATGATGATGATGATGATGATGATGATGATGATGATGATGATGATGATGATGATGATGATGATGATGATGATGATGATGATGATGATGATGATGATGATAATAATAATAATAATAATAATAATAATAATAATAATAATAATAATAATAATAATAATAATAATAATAATAATAATAATAATAATAATAACGATAAGGGTAACGACACCGATGACGATGAGGATGAGGATGTGATGATGATGATGACGATGATGATGATGACGATGACGAGTGAGTGAGTAGTGAGTAGTGGGGTTTACGGGCCCGTCGACAACTTGACGATGACGATGACGATGATGATGATGACGATCATGACGATGACGATGACGACGACGACGACGATGATGATGATGATGATGATGATGATGATGATGATGATGATATAAGGTGTGGGCTGCTATAAGTGATCATCTGCACGTTTTGTGTTCCGTACACAGTATGCTTTGAATTCGCATATTTGACTAAGAACATCTGCAACACAAAATAATAAAATAATAAACATGATCTTGAACAATAAATAGCAGGTGCCTCCCATTACTCCGCAGTGCCCGAAACCAATTTTGCTGGTTACTTGATACATGTGCCCATTAGCTGCTGCCTCTATCTTGTGTGTAATTACTAGTGTGGCCAACTGCTACGGATTCCAACAATTAGAAGAGAGTTGAAACAGTGACAATGGATCATGTATTATACTTGTTTCTTTAATTGCCATATTCCAATAAAATCCAGATGTATGTATAGGTATATAATGAAACAGTGTCCAGACCTTCTCAAAATTTGAGAACTCCTTTTTAATTCTATAGATGTATGCACTGAAGTTTTTGGATGCCAAAAGCTACTAATGACCCTCTTGTAAGCAAATTTTGGATTATTTCCTGTGTATTTTGTCGCAATCATGTTCATAAGTACTACATAATAGTATAAACAGAGAAAACTGCAAACAGTAGAACAGATGTTGGGGATCTGAAAGCAATCATTGCGAGTAGTTGTGACTATTTAATTATACGGGGTAAAACCCCCTGGATAATTCATAAGAGTGGGGAAGCTAAATGGCATTTAGTGCATGAGAAAGCGTAGGCTTTCACGGAAACAATCAATATAACTAGAAGTTATTTCCGGCTGTTATGCCGTGGTCTGCTGGAGTTAGTTTCCAGACGTTTCGTCCACAACTGCGGCAGACATCTTCAGTGGCGCGGTCATAGTCTCCTCAGAGAAATTTGCGTAGCGTGTGAAGTGCTGTTTCCAGTTTTCTTTATTGAACTATCTGCGTAGTGCCGGTACATGTGACCTGACTTATAGATACAATATGCATTAATTGCAATTAGACTAGTCTACAGTGATTTTGCTACTGAAACAGTAAACCAACCCTAATTTAAATGTGTTGATTACAGATATGAAGTCATTTTTGCTCTACCACGTCACAATTTTTAAATAATTACGATTTACACTTTCACTCTAAAGTAAATTGTGATAATGCCATTGCATATTCAGATTAATTATATCATATTGCTGTGTTGGCCTCCTTGATTTAGTTAGTTGTTTTAACATTTCAACTGCTTCTCACCAGGTGTATTCATTTTCCCGCCAAAATTGGTGATTTCCATCAAAGTGGCCTTATTTGTGAAGGAATACAGAAAGCTGAAGTAAAGTAACATATAGTAGATTTAAGTTCATGTAACATTGTGATGTAAGTAAATACATAAAAAAATATATTTTAAGGCTTTTCTGTTAATGTTTTGTGCACTTAAATACCAAGATTCAATATATATTTACATTTGCTTCAGATAACTTTATCAACTTCACCCATGAAGGTTAATGTTTACTTTTATTGACGATAGTGCCCATTTCATTTCAGACGTTCATAACTTAATATGATGAATAAAAGAAGCCGTGTTTACCACCCAGACAACTTCTGCTATATTTGTGGAAAATGTATACCACATAGCCAGCGTAAGAACATGACAGGACAAGTGAAGACTGCTTACAGACATTACTTCGGATGCACCATAGGAGATGAGGCAAAGTCTGGGCACCTCATTTTTGTTGCACAGTATGTTACGCTGGTCTTACACCATGGTTGTCTGAGAAAAGAAGATCTATGTCTTTTGCTGTGCCAATGATTTGGCATGAGCAAAAGGACCACATCTCAGACTGCCATTTTTGCATGACAAACATTTCTGGTTTCTCAGGAAAAAACAAATAAAAAGTTGTATACCCAGACTGTGACTCTGCTTTGAAACCAGTGCCTCATGATTCAGAAAATCCTGTACCACTTCCCCCAAAGATTTCTCCCCTGAAAAAGAAACGCCTCATGAAGAGGAGGAAGAGACAGAAACTACTACTGATGCTGGTACTTACGAAGGCGAATTAGATTCTTCTAAACCTCATTTACTAAGTCAAGAGGATCTTAATGACTTGATCAGGGATTTGTCACTTCCTTAACAGAAGGCTGAAATCTTAGCCTCAAGACTGAAGGAATGGAATTTATTGCAGAAGGGTACCATAGTCACGCATTATCGTGACCGTAATAAGAAACTGACTTCCTTTTATACACAATATAATTCTCTGTGTTATTACAATGATATAAATGCCCTCATCAAAGAATTAGGCTATTTACACCAACCCAATGAATGGAGGCGGTTCATTGACTCATCCAAATTGAGTTTAAAATGTATTTTATTACACATTGGAAACAGTAAACCATCAGTACCTTTAGCTCATGCTACAGGACTGAAGGAGACATATGAACCCATGGAGATCCTCCTACGAGTAATAAACTACGCAACATTTAACTGGCACATTTGTGGAGATCTAAAGTTTATATCAAATTTACTTTGTCTACAGTTAGGCTATACTCAAAATGCACTTCTTGTGTTTGTATGATAGCCGTGATGACAGTAATCATTTTAAGATTCAACACTGGCCTCCAAAAATTGGAAAAGACAGTGTGAAGCACAAGGCGCTCGTGGACCCAGAGAAGGTATTTCTTCCACCCCTTCACATTAAACTTGGCCTAGTAAAAAACTTTGTGAAAGCTATGAAACATGATGGTGAAGGCCTAAGTGAGAAGTTTGGGAGAGTGAAAAGTGGTGCGAAATTGAAGGAAGGTATCTTCATTGGACGACAAATACGACAGTTGATGTGTGAAACTATGTTCAGAGCCAAACTGAGTGGTCTTGAACTCGAAGCTTGGGACCCATTCGTGCTAGTGGCAACTAGGTTTCTAGGAAATTATCGAGCTGATAAATATGCTGAGCTAGTACATAAAATACTTAGAGCTTATCAAAATCTAGATTGCCGTATGTCATTAAAGTTGCATTTTCCGCCTTCTCACCTCGACTTTTTCCCGCCAAATCTCGGGGCTGCAAGTGATGAACATGGTGAGAGGTTCCACCAGGAAATATCAACCATGGAGTCCAGGTACCAGGGTCAATATGGACCGAGCATGATGGGTGGTTACTGCTTGTTCCTACAGCGAT
The DNA here is from genome assembly GCA_030765045.1 of Tenodera sinensis. Classification (NCBI taxonomy): domain Eukaryota; kingdom Metazoa; phylum Arthropoda; class Insecta; order Mantodea; family Mantidae; genus Tenodera; species Tenodera sinensis. Next base: position 157,728,140 of record CM060962.1, read on the forward strand.
CATCCACAAACCGCTATAACAGGAAAAGTAAAGGTCTCAAGCACTTTTAAATGAGGTTTTTGGTGCTCAGTTCATGTTGTAAGTCTGCATTAATGTATTAAAGCATTTAAAGTAACTTAACATAATAAATATTAATTTATTTCACTTGCTTTATGTGACAGTTATTTATATGAAATGTCATATCAGACTTAATAGTTACATTCTCATAACTCAAAAACCTGACGTGCCAGGAGAAATGCATCTTCAGATCTGGAATCAGCGCATCAATTACCATATAAAACACATAAAGTTTCCTCGGTAGCAGACAAAAAATATTTTTGTAGACTAGTGTTATCTATTATTCAGTTGTCACCCACACACACACACACACACACACACACACACACACACACACACACACACACACACACACACACACAAATACACAGACGCACACGCACTGCACTATACAGGTGTAAATGAATAACACCGCACGAATTTTACTGGTAATAGAGGGTTCATAGACAATCAATTTGAGATAGGAGTACTATGATCTAGGATTACAAATTACAGAGCTAAGCCTTAAAATTGTTTGAGCGTATGCGCGCCACTGATCATGTCCACTACAGTTGTAACGCGTGATAAGGGAGCAAGCGGGCGGACTTCGTAGCCTGCCTGTTTAGCGTAGTGGATATGGTGGCACGATGCGAAAGTACGCACCTATTAAACGTGCAGGTTTAAATATCCATCAGCTCATATTTTTTATCCTCTTTCTGCCTTTCTTTCTCTTTCTCTCTTTCTTTCTCTCTTTATTTCCCTCTTTATTCCTCTTTCTTTCCTTCCTTCTTTCCTTCCTTCTCTTTCTCTCTCTATCTCTCTCTCTCTTTGTCTCTCGCTTTCTATCTTTTTATCTTTCTCTCTTTTTCTCTCTCTCACTCTTTCTCTCTCGTTTTCTCTCCCTTACCTTCCTCATTCCCTCCCTCCTTCCCTCCCTCTCTCCCTCCCTTCTTTCCTTTTTTCTTCCTTCCTCCCTTCTTTATTTCTACATAGGCGCATGCTTAATTTAATTTGATTTGTAGGAAACATTTGTGTCGTCTTGTAATTTTTCGTTTAACTAGTATTTAAACTTTTTGTTTCAAGTGTGTTTAACTATTATTTATACTCGCATAACCTATAATAGTAGGTACACGCTGACAACTTCGTGTTCACTTAAATGAGATGGTTCAAGCCTAACTAGCAGCTTACAAACAAGTAAATAATGAATAAGCATTTGAAACAGCTAATGCGGGCAACCAGCGTCTCGTCAGAATCAATTGCTGATGAATATACCATGGTTTGAAGATGACTCCAGAAAAAGAAATCCGTGGGATTGAGATCCGGCGAACGAGGTGGCGAAGGCACGGTAGGACTGCTTCTTCCGATCCAACGATTGGGGAAGACTCTATTTAGGTGCTCCCGTACGGTTATAGCATAATGCGCAGGAGCTCCGTCGTGTTTGAAATGCAGTCGAGATCGAACATCAAGCGGCACTTCTTCCAAAAGGGCTGGCAGTACTTCCTTTAGAAATATTTTATAAGTGTTGCCACGCAATCAAGGAGGAAGAAGGTACGGCCCAATGACATGATCAGAAATAATTTCAGCCCATATGTTCACCATAAACTGCTGTTGGTGGCTCTTCTGAACAGTGGCATGGGGGTTTTCGTATGCACATATTCTTGTAGTTCAGAATCGGCCCATCCGTGGTAAACGTGGCTTCATCGGTGAACAACACCACTGAAAACAGTTCCGGTGGCTGTCTTAAGGCGCATTCGCAAAACTGCAAGCGCAACTCACAATCTTCCGCAGCTAAGGCTTGCACCATCTGCACGCGGAAGTGGTAGAGCTGCTCCTCATGCAAGACTTGCCATACACTTGTGTGGTTGACGCCCATTGTATGTGCAATAGCATGGGTGCTGGTTGACGGTTCTTGTTCCGGTAAACGCAGTACGTCTTTTTCAAACTCTGGAATGCGATGGGTATGTCCTGCACCATAATCTGCTTCATTTGGCACCACAGAACCACGTTCTCGCAAACGCCGATCTACAGATTCGAAAGTAGTCTGATGGGGCTGCCTTCTATTGGGACACCTTTCGCTGTAAATCCGTGTAGCTATTGCAGAACAACCTCCCGCTTCGCCATCTACTAGGTGCATGTCAGCAAATTCGGTAAAAGTGTAATTTTGCTCCATGTTCCCACAGTACTTATTTCACTGTTTCAATGCAATATTTATGTGTGCTGAAGGAAATAGGAAATGAGACGTGGGTGACTCGAGTAGGAAACAGTCAACACATGGTGGTGTTAGTTTTTTCCCAGGTTTATTAAGGTCACCTATTAGCAGTATTAGAGATTTATCATGCTAACACGTAAGTATTCAGGGCCTCTTTTGGAGAGTCGCAGTACTTTGTGTTATTATTTGGTTTCAACGTTTTGTGAACTGTTCACAGCAGGGCAACCGTTAGATTGAAAATTGTTCTTATTGGCACGGTCAGGTATAGCGAACAGACAGCTTCACACCAATGGCAATATATAACTCTCCAGCCTAAGTCATCAGATGTGAGGTTCAGGGCTGCGTTCTGGAAGGCAAACGGCATAAGGGGCCATTACCCAAGCCTCACTGAGTTTCTGGAGTCATATGGAATTGACATTCTATTGGTCTGCGAAACCCACTTGGATGCTGCAACCAACTTCTCGCTGCCGACTTACGTCACCCATCGGTCTGATCGGGTCGGCCGACCGGGGGGCGGTACAGCAATTTTCGTCAAGAGTCATATCACTCATACATCCTTTCCTCTCCCACCACTACAACACGTGGAGGCCTGTGCCATTAGGCTTGCCATTGGCGGTGTGGACACGGTGTTGGTAGTGGCATACGACCCTCCTGATAACCGCTTCTATGAAGCTGACATCAATAGCCTTCTGAACCTGCATCCTGCGGTATGTATCGCAGGCGACCTCAACGCGAAGCATGCACATTGGCATAGCCGCGTAAGCAATGTCAAGAGGCGAGGGCTCTACCGCCCGATCAGCGGCAACCCAAGTGTTCTTGCACATGGACCGAGAGGACCTACGTTCCATCCGGCCCGAGGGAGGCCAGATGTGCTCGACATCATGCTCACCAAGAACAATCCTTTCCCTCTAGACCTCTCAGCGGTCAATGAACTGGACTCCGACCATGATCCTGTCTTGGTGGATTCCAACATTGACCTGCCAGCTCTGGTCACTCCAGACTGGACTTACGAGGTCGACTGGGATGCAGCCATCCTTGAACTTAACCAGTCTGTGGACCCACGTCCGCGTGTCGATTCTATCGATGCACTGGAGGCGGCAGCCACGGCATTCTCCCAACATATCCGGGATGTGGTACGTGCCCACACGCACCACATTCCATCCGACATATCCAACCCTCGAACCATCCCCATCGAACTCAGACGGTTGATCAAAGCCAAAGTAACTGTCCGAAGGCTCTGGAAGCGTTTCCGCCATCCCAGGATACAGGCAGTCTACCAGTGCTTCAAGTCCCTGGCACGACGCCTGTTGCGTTTACACCGCAAGACAGCCTGGGAAAACACGATGGCAAATGTAGATCTCACTGAGAAGCAACCATGGCGGATAATCAGGTCCCTTAGAAAGGACAAAAACTCACATCAGCATCCGCTACATGGCACTCGTGGGAGACTCTCTTTTGAGCCCCAAGAGAAAGCCACGGCTTTCGCAGACCATCTAGAGTCTCAATTTGAACCCTGGGAAGATGTCCAGGACGAAGACTTTACTGAACTCGTGGAGGCGACGGTGGACTACCTCTAGGAGGCACCTCCGCCGCCACGCGCAAAGATCCAAATCCCCTTAGTCACCCCAAGACAGGTGGATTCTGAAATCAGAAGGTTAAAACCTGGTAAATCCCCTGGGCATGATGGCGTCACGGCGCCCATGATCCAGCACCTTCCCCGAAAGGCCGTAGTCCACCTGACGAGGATTTATAATGCATGTCTGCAGCTTCGTCACTTTCCAACTTGTTGGAAGGAGGCGAGGGTGGTGTGCATTTTGAAGCCCGGCAAGGACCCGCTTTTTCCCTTCAAATTAACGTTCCATAAGCCTGTTACCCATCGTTTCAAAAATTTTTGAACGATTATTCCTATCCCGCCTCACTCCTCTCTTAGAGGAAAGGCAACTCATCCCGGATCATCAGTTCGGTTTTCGTCATGGACATTCCACTACACTACAGCTACTGCGGCTGATTGAGAAGGTTGCCCTGGGTTTCCAGGAAAGCTTCAAAACAGTCGCAGTGCATTTGGATGTAGAAAAAGTCTTTGCAATCACATGGCACCAGGGGTTACTGTATAAACTCAGAGAGGTAGAAATCCCTCCCCCCTACCTCACCCTGATTGGTAGCTTCCTTCGGGACCGCTCTTTTCGGGTGCGGGTGGAGGGGAAGCTGTCCTCAGTCAGACCCATAGTGGCTGGAGTTCCGGAAGGTAGCGTGCTATCGCCGTTGCTCTTTGCTGCCTACATGTCTGACCTACCGGTGGAACCGCATACTGTTACGTGTCAGTATGCAGACGACGTCCTCATACTGGCACAGAGCAAAAATGTTCGGTACTGCTTCCCTCCAATACAGCGACAGCTCGATGCTATCGGCAGGTGAAGCGAACAGTGGAGAATGGCCACTAGGCCGCAGAAGAGCCAGGCTCTACTGTTGGGCAAAGTTCGAAACTGGTGGCCGGGTGTATCCCTGGCAATGCGGCGGAGAAGAATCCCATGGGTTAACTCTGCCAAATACCTGGGGGTACTACTTGACCGTGGTCTAACCTTCACTCCACATGTCAGAGCAAAGGTCGGTCAGGGACATGGCGCCCTGAGACCGCTATATCCCATACTTCACTCAACCATGCCTACACACCTGAAACTACGCTTGTATCGTGCGATCGTACCGCCCCTGATTCTGTACGGGTGCGAGGTCTGGGGTACGGTGGCTCGTTCCACCATCTGCAGGCTGCAGGTCGTGCAGAACAGGGCGCTTAGGATAATCTACGATACCGATCGTAGGTTTCCATCACACATCCTTTACACTCATTCCGGCATCCCATCAATTGTGGACGTCGTGCGGGACAGGACTCGCACAATGTATGCCAAACTCACACCTCACCCAAACCAGTTGGTCAACACCCTGGGGCAATACGACCATCGCCTCCCTAGGCGGAGACAGAGCTACCACTTACCCAAGGTCGCCCTTGGCTGGTAAGTACCGCTATCCCTTCACCAACCGCCAAATGTAACCAGTGTTTCCTGTCACTAGCACTGCATTGCTCGACGGTTCCACAAGCGGCCGACGAAGTAAACACTAGGGCAATGGTCGCTTGGATGGCTAGACATCCAAGATCTGACAGATCCCGCCACCAGTGACAACATAGGAACCCAACCTGCACCATCAGACATAGAAAAACACCAAAGCTTGTAAAACCTTGACAACCTATACCACCTCACGGGTAAATCCTTACCATCCGCCTGGGTTAACCCAGGCGACTCGTACTCACTCCTGGACTCCTGGACTCTTCATCAGATGTGAGGAGAAGCAAAAGGAAACAATAGAAAATAGAAAGAAAAAGAAGGGAAAAAATGTACTTACATACGTAAATTGTTACCCCTGCAATTCGGGTCCAGTATACCGGCAACAGGACAAAATAGTATCAAATAAATACCACAGAACCTGACTGATTCACTTCGATTTCTCCTGTTATGTGTCGCTTCTTGGCTTCAATGAGAGGATACCAGATACAGGTGAGTTTCAAAGCATTTTCATTTTTATTAAAATTATGGATATGTTTATAAATTTCAATAACTTCGCGTTGTGGCCGGGCATGTAGTGTATTATTGATGACAGAATGCTCGTGTCTCGGAATAGAATTATATGTTCGCCCTCCGCTTCAGTGGCGTGTTGGGTAACGCTAGAATTGTCTGTTTGTCCCAGCTGGCAGCTTCTTTAGTGTTCGGTGAATCTGGTGTTCATGCTGCGCCAATTCATGCGACATGCACCCTAGACATCACCTGTTTTTAAAAACAGCCTTTAGCTACAAAATGAAAATTGTAGAAGCACTTGTTTCAGACCACTTTGCGGTCCATAGCGCCGCCAATATTCCAAACACTACCGATCCGACTTAACTAAAACAAGGCCAACTGGGATACGTTTGCATCGCAACTATACAGAGCTCTAGAGTTCCCTGTCGACCTGACGAACCATCAAGTGGTTTACCGCACCACCGAAGTGCTCGAAGAGGTCACACAAGCTGCAGTAAACGCAGCAGTGCCGATAAAAACCCCGTGAAACACGTAATTACGTACCCAACGGATTTAATGGCTGTCATACACGAAATAGACTATGAAAGGCGGAGGTGGCAGCGTACAGGCAACCACAGGGTCAACATGGCAAGACGAAATAGCGCAATTAAAACGCGAATAAATGCCCAGACACAGGAGCAGTGGTACCAAACACTACCTCGGCTACAACCGAACAAATATGAGGTCTAGCAACTAGTAAGGGCGCTAAAAAGGCCGCTAGTAAACATGCCGGCACTTAAGCTATCGGAAAACAATAATAATTACGCCGAAAGTGATGAGGATAAGGCCAACGTGCTGGCTGACATCCGCGAAAGAACTTTCACATCCAACGACGGTCAGCAAGACATGCAATTCTACTGTCATCTAGAGAGAGAGAGAGAAAAATGCAAAATACGCTCACCAATACAGCACATAGCAGGTTCAGAAAAACCAAGAAAAACCTAGAGAGATGTGGTGGATCATCCAATACCCCAAGGACCACAAAGCCCCAGGACCGGATCAAATATCAAATTTGGTATTGAAGCATCTCACGGTAAAAGCACTGCACCTCCTAAGCGAAATGTGATGGGATTGAGCTTATACAAGAACCTAATTAGGCCGGTAATGACATACGCTGCCAGCCCCCCCCCCCCCCCGTGCGGCCATTGTACCAAAACGGACATAATGAAACTATGCCCTGAGAATAATTGCGAAAGTTCGCATCGAACATATTCCACGAGGACACAAAAATGCACACAGTAGAACAGTTTATTGAAAGGCTTCCAGCCAACATGTACAAGCAAGCAAAGAAAAGTCACAATACGGCCATCAACACATTAGGCATATACTATCCAACGGCAGGTAAACACAAGAGGCCACTATCGCTGTTTGACAGGACCATCCCCCTGAACAGACTCAGTACAGACGATGACGAAGCCATCTTACAGTTCCTAAACAACTTAGTCCCACCGTAGATAGATGCCCACAAGTCCCAGGAAGGATGACTCCCCTTCGTGAGCAGATCGGGGTGTATTGGGCGCCCCCCCCCCCCAACGCTAAGACGACCTGGCAGACCACAAGGACATGAGCGGCAACATAACATAAGAAAAAAGAATAACTTCAATAATAAATAAAATAAGAAAAAAATAACAACAATAGTATTTATCGATATTGATTCATTTATTCATGGTATTTATTCATTTATAAATAAATGAGTAACCCCCCTCCTTATGTACCCACCATTTATTTGTATGTTTCAGGAGCATGAGCGACCAGCTGAAGCACAACTAAGATCAAGCGGTTGAAGCCTCAAAATAAAGATAAGTACCCACATATATTCTTATGACCATGACATACCACTACTGACAATAGGTACCAGATCTGGGCTACGGTCAAGGTCAGTGCCTAATCCCCACTCTGGCTGCATACTCCCTTGTAGATATCACTCATTAATATTCGGTTTGCTTGAACGGTACCCGACACTAATTACCACTTTTCCTACCCATCACTGTAGCGTAGCTAGTGAATGGTAGGGGGCGATATAGATCCATTTCGGATGATCACCACCAGGTGTGGCTGAGGCGGAGCCATAGCTAAACAAAAAACAAAAGTCACCACCTCAAACGCTACACGAGCTCCGAGGAGACTAAGGCGGCGCCACTGAAGATGTCCACCGCAGTTGTGGACGAATCCTCTGGAAACTCTCACTCCAGCAGACCACAGCATAACAGGCCGAAATAACTACTAGTTATATGCAATTCAGTGCCACTGGAGTTTAAAAAGTTTACGGTGCAATGCCAAGTAAACTAGCTAGTAACATTATAAGCCTCGAAGTAGCACTACTGACCATAATGACGAAAGCAAAGTAGGCTCTAAACTCAGAAAGGAATTAATGTGAGGACATAATGTCTAAGTCAACATTTTTCATGTTAGAGGATGTAAATGAATGGACATTGTAATGGCTGTGGGGAGGAGTTTATGTACATAAAAGGCTAGGTGGAACAATCAACCAAACAATGCATAAAGCTGAGCAGATAGATGACAAGTGTTTGTTTTGATTCCCTAGAGTCATAACCAGTCATGCAAGAGTCAGGGCACGGCTTAGCGCACGCAACGTACACATGTTCTCTAAGCTTATTAATTGAGCAACCATTACATCACGACTATTGCTTATACAGCTCTTCAGTGCTATACCTTCATTCTACATTCATATCTCTTCATTTCACTAAATAGTTTTAAAATCCCTTTGTAAAGAAAGGTAATATTACTCCCTTTAAAAGTAATATATAAATTTCTTCTTTGATATACTACAGGGAAAAAGTCTTACAACAAACCTCCTCTATCTAATGCATAACCATTGCATATTTTCTTTCTCTCTCTATTATTTGCTTTATTTCTTCCACTTGTTTTGGAAGAACTTAAATATTTCTCACGATTGAGTTCCGTAAATATTTAATTACAGACATAAAAAAGCACATAGGAGGCTAATAGGACAATCGGCTGTTTCAAAAAGCAGGATTAAAATATTCACACTTACAGTTTATATTCGAGTGAACTCGTGAGAAACAAAAAGAACGGACACTTGTAATGAACTCTGCATTCTTATAATTGGGGTTCAGTTCGGCTTGAAGATACACTGGCTGAGATCATGGTCTGATCCGAAGAATTTGGAATCATTTTGTCGCAAATTGACACTAAGGACCGTTTCCAAAATCCTGCCTTGTGCTCAGCTTTTGCCTTCTATCTCCTCTCCTCTCTTTCATGTTGCCAGCTTCTCATATTCCTCTTCCAAACTTTTGTATGAAAACACAGTTCTCTTCTACTTACATTAACACCCGTGGTAGTGGTGGTGGTAGTGGCATGGTGGTGGTAGTGACGTGGTGGTGGCGGTGGTGGTGGTGTTGCTGCTGCTGGTAGTGGTGTGGTGCCGGCGGTGGCGGTGGTGGCGGTGGTGGTGGTGGTGGTGGCGCTGGTTGTGGTGGGGGTGGTGGTGGTGGCGGTGGCGGTGGCGGTGGTGGCGGTGGTGGTGGCGGTGGTGGTGGCGGTGGTGGTGGTGGTGGCAGCGCTGGTAGTGGCGGTGGTGGCGGTGCTGGTGGTGCTGGTTGTGGTGGGGTGGTGGTGGTAGTAGCGGTGGTAGTGGTGGTGGTAGCAGCGCTGGTAGTGGCGGTGGTGTTGTGGGTGGTGTTGTTGGTGGTGGCGGTGGTGTTGGCGGTGGTGGTGGTGGAGGTGGTGGTGGCGGTGGCGGCGGTGGTGGTGCCGGTGGTGGTGGCGGTACTGGTGGTGGTTGTGGTGGTGGTGGCGATGGCGGTGGTGGTGGCGGTGGTGGCGGTGCTGGTGGCGCTGGTTGTGGTGGGGTGATGGTGGTAGTAGCGGTGGTATTGGTGGTGGTGGTAGCAGCGCTGGTAGTGGCGGTGGTGGTAGTAGTTGCGGTGGTGGCGGTGGTGTTGGCGGTGGTGTTGGCGGTGGTGTTGGCGGTGGTGGTGGTGTTGCCAGCGCTGGTAGTGGCGGTGGTGGTAGTGGCGGTGGTAGTGGTGGTGGTAGTGGCCTTGGTGGTCGCGGTGGTGGTAGTGGCGTGGTGGTGGCGGTGGTGGTGGCGGTGGTGATGGTGGTAACCTTACTCAGACCATTCACTGTCTTTTTCACATTTTCTGTCTCTCATACATTAACTCCAACGATTTAATCATCCGACGCTCGTTAAAACTTCATTTCGACGCGACGTACCTTTCAGAACGACAGTACCACACACACAAACACACACACACACACACACACACACACACACACACACACACACACACACAGACACACACACACATCAGTCTCACAATCCCTGACACGCTGATCAGCTCATTACTGTCTTCTTCTGTTTCGTCGCCTCCTTCTTTAGCGAGGACTACGTACCATGGACCTTACTCAACTTCCTCAAGCACGCCGGTCAACGGATGCCCCTCGAAGGTTCCAGCAATCCTGTGTTATGCGCCGCACCTATTGTTGTTAGTCGCGTATACACAAACAGTCGTGCTAGGTAGCCTGATCTTGAGTGCCTTTATTTGCTCGCCGACCTGGTATGTAGTGTGAAGCAGCCTAGCTCCGATCGTCCTTTGCTGTTCGCCATGCCCGGCGTAACACTATATAGATTATTTAAAAGGCGAGGTTTCTTTTTTCGCCTACTGTTTCATTGTAAAAATCAAATAGTCTCTTAGGTACAATAATGACAGTGATAACGAAACTCATTTTCAAGAATTTATCAATGGAATTTTATTCTTGAATATCCCCTATGTGACAGTCCCGAATATACTCCTCGTATGCTCAATCGTATGTTTTCTGAACTCACATATAAAAGCCGAATACTGGACATTGACGCACCAAGAAATGAACAAGAAATAACGCAAAACTAAATGCTTAGGATACTAATGATCTCAGCAGTTGTGCGCTCTGATGCTGTACCACCTCTGCCATGATTAAATTCAACACTGAGCTCTTCATCACTCTCAATTTTGATATGGTGTGAGTCAACAGCATACGAAAAATGTGTGAGAGCCGCTTAAAACAGAGATCTTATCCATAAAACTCTTGAGAACTGGGTCAATTACAGACGCCTTTCAGCAAAAATATACATGTCCAAAATGATATTACAGAGAAATATCAAGGAGATAATGAGAAGTTACCAAAATACAGACGGAGCTACTAAACTTGGCTCGGAGTAGACCAAAGTATATTCGGGATTTTATTATAAAGCAAAAACTAAAAATACCAATTTACGCGGACTTTTACTCTAAGAGGTTAAAATATGCTATCTTAGTGCCTTTCTTTCATTTTTTTACAGCTGCTGCGGTCTTACTGTGCCAAAATTTCCAAAGCCTACGACCTAGGGCATCTCCAATGCTTAAACTTCTTGTTTGCATTGCTGTCATGTTTCTTTTCCATGCTAATTTTGGCCAGCCACTATTTCTCTTTCTGGTTGATATAGTTGTTTCGACTGTCGCTCGCTCATCTTCCCATATCAGTATGTGTCCCAACCATTTTAATTCCTTCATCTCAATTATTTTAATTCCGCCTTCTTCTGCCTCCATTATGTTTCTTCTTCTTCTTTTTCTTCTACTTCAACCTACAGGCTTTAGGCCTGTTGTGGCTCCTTCGTTTGTTGAATCTATCTTTTTGCTGGTCGGCCAATGCTTCTTTTTCCAATAGGTACATATTCAACAGCTATTTTCGGAATGCTATCTTGGCTCGTACATTGTACGTGTTCCCAACATTACAGTTCCTTACAGGCTACTAATTATGTTTCTAATTTTGTCATTTTTTATATGTTCTAATTTTGACTTTTTGACAATACTGCGTAAATATTAAGGCGCTTAAAGCAAAAACACTAATAATTTCGGAAGTACATAAAGCCAAGAAGCAGATTAATTTGACAGTAGATATATTATGATTTGAGCTAACATGTCTTCCGTGGGATATTTCAGATTATGATTTTCCAATTTTGCAAAATGTTTTACGCGGTAATAACCGAGCTAAGACGGTAGCGTCTTTAGCCCGCATCCGGGAGGTAGCGCCTTCGATTCCCGTGGCCGCACACTCTGACATCTTTCATACCACACTTTCCTTTCCATAATTTCCCTTTATTCCGTTTGCTTATAACCTTTCAGGTGTGCGTTCAGGTGAGTGTTGTTGGCCGTGCCACACAGATGGTACACTGCTGTTCTCGGCGCTGGATGGCGTTTGGACGGCCGCTGTCCTCCTCAGGGGGAGAGCACACCTGTGCGACACCGGACCCGCGGTGTGTGGTGGTGGAGCCTGGCGCTGGAATGTACCTGTTAGGCCCTTCCGCCCATCTCTGTGGCCTGTCTAGTTGTTACATTGTGTCACCCTGTGGTTCCCTCACTTCAACCCTGCCTCCTGGGGGTGCTAGACACAACACGTCTGAGATGGTCGCGATGCACGTGGTGTCCCCCTTGAGGTTTACTCGTTACCCTATACCCTGTACACAATCACAAAGTTCTACAATTATTCTTTACATTATAAAGTATAGCCAGCTGAGGAAAATAAATCAAAATAATCTAACTGTTATTAATAAACATACTTTATTTGACATCGTTATTATTATTATTATTATTATTATTATTATTATTATTATTATTATTATTATTATTATTATTATTATTATTATTATTATTATTATTATTATTATTATTATTATTATTATTATTATTATTATTATTATTATTATTATTATTATTATTATTATTATTATTATTATTATTATTATTATTATTATTATTATTATTATTATTATTATTATTATTATTATTATTATTATTATTATTATTATTATTATTATTATTATTATTATTATTATTATTATTATTATTATTATTACTATTATTACTATTATTATTATTATTATTATTATTATTATTATTATTATTATTATTATTATTATTATTATTATTATTATTATTATTATTATTATTATTATTATTATTATTATTATTATTATTATTATTATTATTATTATTATTATTATTATTATTATTATTATTATTATCATTATTATCATTATTATCATTATTATCATCATCATCATCATCATCATCATTATTATTATTATTATTATTATTATTATTATTATTATTATTATTATTATTATTATTACCATCATTATCATTATAATTATCATTACTATTATTATTATTATTATTATTATTATTATTATTATTATTATTATTATTATTATTATTATTATTATTATTATTATTATTATTATTATTATTATTATTATTATTATTATTATTATTATTATTATTATTATTATTATTATTATTATTATTATTATTATTATTATTATTATTATTATTATTATTATTATTATTATTATTATTATTATTATTATTATTATTATTATTATTATTATTATTATTATTATTATTATTATTATTATTATTATTATTATTATTATTATTATTATTATTATTATTATTATTATTATTATTATTATTATTATTATTATTATTATTATTATTATTATTATTATTATTATTATTATTATTATTATTATTATTATTATTATGGTTCCAGTGTACCTATTTCCTAGTCATCAAAATAATCCGCCATTAGATTAATCGATGCAAGGCATCCGCTCAATACACTTAAAATTTCTATCGCAAGAAAAATGTGTGGTTACAATGGACTCTTATAAACATTCTGTTCCACAAAAGGTTTACAATCCTTAATTTATAGTATGGCTAGCTGGTATTGAATACTCTACTTTTGTGTCAAATTCTAAAAAGTAAATTACATAGCACTTTCGCACCAAATGGCATGTGGGATCTTGTTCTATGTAGTTTTGGAAAATGATACGAGTATTGTGTACAAACTATGGGTACAAACCTTACAGCTGCAGCATTTTACGATTCGAATCTTGTATAACGTTGCATATAGAGAGCGAGTTCAGGTAAGGATTTTGCCACATATAAAACCAATGGTAGGGTGTGTTCGCAGATGAAAAGCAAGCATATGTCTCTGGAAGAAATGGATTTGTATGAAAAGCATTTCTCTCTGAGATTTTCGCGCGAAGGCTGAATGCTATTAAAGCAATGCCACTTGTTACAAAGGTTGTCTTATCGCATGTCACGACATCGTAAAGATAGCAAGCAATCACACATAGCATGTTTGGGAGAAAAGTATGGAATGGATACCACGTACTTGTGTGTATAAGATCATACATCTTCCTGTTGCTGTTTGATGGCAAAACGTATATTTCTTTTTACTTTTTCTACTGCGTATACTAAACAGAGGAAGTATTGTGCTCCACCTAAAAATTCGATGTCGAGATTTCACCGGAAATATGTTTTGAGGCCCCCTGAATAAAAAAAAATACAGTTTTAGAAAAAGGCCCGTGTGTGCCTGTCAGTTTGTGGACAGCATAATTCAAAAATGAAAAGTCGGTTGAAAACCAAAGATGGTATTGAAGTTTAACATATTTTAATGATGCATTTTGAACAAAAGCCCTTCACTCTGAACTACCCTTACATGGAAAATTTTTCGAAAATTTCGATTATCTCGAAAATAGTTCTAACGATTTTGAACAAAATGTCATATTTTTAAGATATTCTTATGACAAATGAAATGTATATTTTGAATTTTCTAGCTATAACCCATGTAGTCCTGTTTGCTGTGGATGACCTTTGTATAACTGGTAAACCGTACGAGTTAGACCAAATCTTACTGCACAAAAATGTAGATCTTGCTAAACACAATTTATGCGCAAATAAATTTTTTTGTAGAGTGTGCCATTTCGGAGATAACTATTCCTTGTTATATGTGTGAGTTTTAAAACAAACTTTCGTCAAACGGAACATCGTTATTCATTTTTTATATGTTACCTTTGAAAAGAGAACGGAATTTAAAGGCTTTAAAAGATTTAACTGTCGCACAAAGCCTGCTGTATTCCTATATTCCCCTTGTACCTACAAGGAAATGCGCAATAAGGTAATTTCAGCAAATGTTTATCTCGACTAACGCGAAGAAGATATAGGAATAAGAATTCGTAAGACTGGTTAGTGCAAGGGTAGAGAAAGTCACGTGAGTGCAACACATTATTTTTTAAATTTTGTCATTCCTCCATTACCTGTATTACATGGTGTTGTAGATGTGGATACCTTGATCAGTTTGAATGCTTCAATAAAGATTTGGTTTTTATTTTTCCCTCATTGGCTACCTTCAAGCAGATATTCTTATTCAGCAATTCTGTCTTCATGGTGTTCGCGTATGCCACTGTTCGGTAAAGCAGCATGCTAATACAACGCCAGACAATGCCCATCTCAAAAGAATGACGTTAGTATCTCTGTTTCCTGGTGCAAAAATCGTAGTCGGAATTTCGATTAGGGAAAGTTGCCTGCAGAATTATTTTCGGTATTTTTCCTATCTTTAAACAAATATCGAATAATTCTTAGTTCAATACATCCCTGAGCTACTTTGAACATCTTCCTACGAAAATCTTTGAACTTCTCTGAAGAAGCAGTTTCACTGCAGGCGCAATGAGGGTACAGAAAACCGAAGAGTCAGATCTTTAACTGGTGGTTGCTATATATGGGCGTTTGCATGACATGAGAGGTAACAATAAAAATATACTGCCTTGAAAAGATGTAAAAGGATTGAAGAATTCAAACCAAGGAGAATGAGTGAGTGAGTGAGTGAGTGAGTGAGTGAGTGAGTGAGTGAGTGAGTGAGTGAGTGAGTGAGTGAGTGAGTGAGTGAGTGAGTGAGTGAGTGAGTGAGTGAGTGAGTGAGTGAGTGAGTGAGTGAGTGAGTGAGTGAGTGAGTGAGTGAGTGAGTGAGTGAGTGAGTGAGTGAGTGAGTGAGTGAGTGAGTGAGTGAGTGAGTGAGTGAGTGAGTGAGTGAGTGAGTGAGTGAGTGAGTGAGTGAGTGAGTGAGTGAGTGAGTGAGAGTGTTTAAGGGCCCGCCGACAACTTGGTCATTAGGGTCCCCAAACCAAGGAGATCAAAATTGGGCTTCTTTTTAATCAGATAAGTATAATTTGATTTTGTATAATTATTCAAATTAATAATTATTATAATTTGTACATTGCTGTAGTGATGTTATAACAACCAACTGTTGGGGTAACTTGGGAGAAATAATTTTTCAGTGAATGTTACAAAACACAAAATATTGATTTTATTCCTAGAAATATCGACAGTGCTTCCCCAGTTTAACAACTTTCTTGATCTCAGTCGAAGTCTATTGTTATCTTCAATGATCATACGAATTATATTGATTGTAATAAACTATTTCTGTAGCTACCAGTAATGCTTAATTTGGTCTTTTTTATCGCTACTCTATGGTGTTCGTTTCTGTGGTCATTTTCCAAATGCGATCGAGACTTCTGTATTAAAGAGAAGGTACTAACAACTTTAAGGAAATTCTGATTGTGATCAATGTAATTGTTTTGTTTCTTTGGTATTACAGTATTCGATTTTCCTGTGTAATGAGTTAAATGTTATTTAATTCTGAACCTAATGTTACACAACATTTGACGTGGAACTCTTCTGACGTCATTTTACTGCCTATCCGGTTACAAAACAACACCGGCAAATCCGACACATTGTAAAGATTGTAGTACGGAAACGGTACGTTTACGGACATGGATTCCTATTTAAAATATTGTCTACTCAGTCCCCCCTACTAGCCCTAGAAATTTGTAACCTGAATTTCAGAACACCCGGTATGTCTCAAGTAATGTTTGTGTGTGGGTATCTTTGTTCAGCATGTAGATGATATCCGTAGTCAGTTGCCTAGTATTATGATCCAGATGTAATTACCGCTGCTTGCTCAACTTTTTTTCCCTTGTACACATGGATGGTAAGGGACTGACTCTGTGGCAGGACGATTTATCATCAGGCTATTGTTTACGTCACACCTGGTGCTACGAAGTACGCGACGAACACGCGCTGTTTTGTTCGGCTGTAGGAGAAAAAAACAACAGCTGCATCTTTCCTTTAGTAGCACCGAAAATTTTTCACTTAAAAAAATATATATCAGCTTAGGGCACCACTGGTCAATATCGCTTTAGATAGGCTGTTTCCAATCTTCAACCAGATTCCACATAGCCCTATTATTAGAGCTATCAGAATCTAAATACGGCTCAGTAGAAATACATTTTAACAGGAGCTGCAGTACTATTAAACAAAAGGGGATGGAATTTTAAAAAATTCTCACCTTCTCTTAGGAATGTGATTCCTTGTATCCTGATTTTGACTACACTTTTCTGAATATGCAGAATGTTTACAGAGTAGTTTTTGCTAAATTGAATTGCATTTATTGACTTCGCTTTACATAAACGTTTACAACATTCCTCTACCTGGGTCGGCTGATAAGGCACGGGCCTCAAAATAAAAAAAAAAAAAAAAATAAAAATAAAAATAAAAAAAAAAATAAAAAAATAATAATAATAATAAACCATGCAATTTTTTTACTTTATTTTTCAACATAATCTCTAGAAAGGCTAATACATTTGTAATTTCGGTGTTCTAAGATAATTAAACCATCTCTGTAGTGCGATTTATCATAGTCCTCAAACTAGCTGTTTACCGCATTAGTGACCTCCTGGTTGCCGTGACGTCTTCGTCCCCCAAGAAGGTTCGGGAACAGATGGTAGTCACTGGGTACTAAATCTGGCGAATAGGGTGGATGTTCAAGCAATTCGAACTTTAATTGGCATTTTTCCCATTGCAATTACTGAGCAATGGGCCGGAGCATTGTGAAGAAACAAGATACTTTCTTTGCCAAATGAGGTATTTTTCTTTTCACCTCATCACTCAAACGTTCCAGTAAGGTTTCGTAGTAGTCACCGGTGACACTTTTACCCTTTTCCAAGTAATCAATAAAAGTTATTCCCGGTGCATCCCAGAAAACGCTCGCCATAACCTTGTTAGCTGACAAAATTGACTTTGCCCTTTCTGGAGTTGGTTCACCTGGCGCGATCCACTGTTTTGACTGTGATTTACTTTCTGGAGTGTAGTGATGTATCCAAGTTTCATCCATGGTAATAAGCCGCCTCAAAAACTCAGGTATTTTTACGGTAGAGCTCCAAGTTCGTAACAGAAATAGTTTTTCTTTGCAACTTTTGATCAGGAGTCAACAAACGCGGCATCCATCTTGCACAGACATTGTGAAAGCCCAAAAACATTACTTAAAATATTACCTGCAT
This sequence comes from Tenodera sinensis, assembly GCA_030765045.1. Taxonomy (NCBI): domain Eukaryota; kingdom Metazoa; phylum Arthropoda; class Insecta; order Mantodea; family Mantidae; genus Tenodera; species Tenodera sinensis. Next base: position 157,746,177 of record CM060962.1, read on the forward strand.
GTTCTTTTGATATGTTTACAGCCTCTGTTATCTCAAAAAACTTAAGTCTGCGGTCTTCCAGTACTAAACGATGATTTCTTTCAATGATCTCTGGAGTTGTGATTTCCACAGGGCGTCCTGGTGCTTGTACGTCCCATTTTAAACTCTGTAACCCACCTTTTAATCATTGTATATGAAGGGGTAGAGCCTTTCAATGTACTGTCCATTTTCCCTTGATTTCTTTAGGCGTTAAGCCTTTCAAATGGAAGCATTTAATCACTGCTCGTTTTTCCAAATCCTTCATTTTCGAGAAACGTCCATTCTTGTCTTATTTAAAAAGTTGCCATTGAAAAACTAAACAAGCTATTGACCTGTAACTATGAATACAAGCTAGTCTAGAGTTAAATCATATGATGCTATCCGTCAAACTGGCCCAGTGGCACCATCTCTATGTGAGGCCCGGGACACCACATACGACCCTCGTATTTGGAGTACTTACAAGTTATCCTAGGGTCCCATTCAGCTGAACATCGGGGTTATATCCTATTTCTCAAATATTAATTTGTAAATATTTAATTACTTTTCACTAATTTGATGCTACCCCCACTCTCCGCTTTAATGCCTGCTACATGATTTATTATATCTCCCATTTTATTCACTTTCCCTTTTTCTCGGTTTTTCTCTTCAGCTCCTCTCTTGAAACCCTTATTAAGTAATTTTCTTTAATTATAACCACTAATCTTGGGTATCCAGTTTCAATATGTCACTATAACCTTACTTTCATGTACGAGAAGTGCATGCATTCACCGCACTCCTTCGCTTACGGTTTACACAACCTCTTCTTAGCCGGGTTACTCTAGGGGAAATGTCCCTTTCTTTCTCTCCTGCTTAGTTCTTACTTCCCTTTTGATCGACCAATAATGTCATTTGTCTCTTTTTCTATAGCCATTATTGAGTTCGCTCTTTTCTTCGCTATTTTTGCGCTTACTCTAAACTGTGCGATTTTGATAGTTATTAAACACGCCGCAGTCTAATAACTATTCCCTTTAAGCCAAGTGTGGGATAAGCTCGGAAAGGTAGATTCAGACTGAAAAATCCCGGATTTGGCATTGAACTTTTAATATTTTTATACTGTAGCCTGTCTCACCAGCCAATCAAAATTACATTAGAATTACCTACTTTTTCTCAAAATTCGTTAGTATACTTATTTGACACACTACCGAGAACAACCACTCCACGGTCATGTGTCAGGCTTACATTCTAGATCTTCCGGACTCGATTCCCTGCGGACGGGTACTCTGAACTAGGGCTTTTTTTGGGGGGGGGGGGGGGTTGGTTTACTCAACTGTAAAGTGGATAACGAGAACGTATCCCAACCTCGTCTCGTTGTGTTAGTGAATGAAACGTGAACAAGCTAACCCGGTTCCATAGGATAACCTGTATATAACCCACCTCGGTCCAGTAGCATACACTGTCACCAATCCAACTCGCTCCAGTAGAATACACTGTCACCAAGCCAACTCGGCCCCGAAGAATACACTGTCACCAACATAACTCGGTCCCGTAGCATACACTGTCACCAACATAACTCGGTCCAGTAGCATACACTGTCACCAACATAACTCGGTCCCGTAGCATACACTGTCACCAACATAACTCGGTCCCGTATCCATACACTGTCACCAACATAACTCGGTCCAGTAGCATACACTGTCACCAATCCAACTCGCTCCAGTAGAATACACTGTCACCAAGCCAACTCGGTCCCGTAGAATACACTGTCACCAAACCAACTCGGTCCCGTAGAATACACTGTCACCAACATAACTCGGTCCAGTAGCATACACTGTCACCAACATAACTCGGTCCCGTAGAATACACTGTCACCAATCCAACTCGGTCCAGTAGAATACACTGTCACCAACATAACTCGGTCCAGTAGAATACACTGTCACCAACATAACTCGGTCCAGTAGAATACACTGTCACCAACATAACTCGGTCCAGAAGAATACACTGTCACCAATCCAACTCGGTCCAGTAGAATACACTGTCACCAACATAACTCGGTCCAGTAGAATACACTGTCACCAACATAACTCGGTCCAGTAGAATACACTGTCACCAACATAACTCGGTCCAGTAGAATACACTGTCACCAACATAACTCGGTCCAGTAGAATACACTGTCACCAACATAACTCGGTCCAGTAGAATACACCGTCACCAACATAACTCGGTCCAGTAGAATACACTGTCACCAATCCAACTCGGTCCAGTAGAATACACTGTCACCAACATAACTCGGTCCAGTAGAATACACTGTCACCAACATAACTCGGTCCAGCAGAATACACCGTCACCAACATAACTCGGTCCAGTAGAATACACTGTCACCAATCCAACTCGGTCCAGTAGAATACATTTGTCACCAACATAACTCGGTCCAGTAGAATACATTATCACCAATCCAACTCGGTCCAGTAGAATACACTGTCACCAACATAACTCGGTCCAGTAGAATACACTGTCACCCATCCAACTCGGTCCAGTAGAATACACTGTCACAAATCCAACTCGGTCCCGTAGCATACACTGTCACCAAGCCAACTCGGTCCAGTAGAATACACTGTCACCAAGCCAACTCGGTCCCGTAGAATATACTGTCAACAACCCTAATCGGTCCAGTAGCATATACTGTCAACAATCCAACTCGGTCCAGTAGCATTCACTGTCACCAAGTCAACTCGGTCCAGTAGAATACACTGTCACCAATCCAAAACGGTCCCGTAGCATATACTGTCAACAACCCTAATCGGTCTAGTAGCATACACTGTCACCAAGTCAACTCGGTCCAGTAGAATACACTGTCACCAATCCAACTCGGTCCAGTAGCATACACTGTCACCAATCCAACTCGGTCCAGTAGCATACACTGTCACCAATCCAACTCGGTCCCGTAGCATATACTGTCAACAACCCTAATCGGTCCAGTAGAATATACCGTCACCAATCCAACTCGGTCCAGTAGAATACACTGTCACCAATCCAACTCGGTCCCGTAGCATACACTATCACCAATATAACTCGGTCCCCTAGAATACACTGTCACCAATGCAACTCGGTCCCGTAGCATACACTATCACCAACATAACTCGGTCCCCTAGAATACACTGTCACCAATCTAACTCGGTCCCGTAGCATACACTATCACCAATATAACTCGGTTCCCTAGAATACACTGTCACCAATCCAACTCGGTGCCGTTACATAAATTGTCACCAATATAACTCGGTTCCCTAGGATATACTGTCACCAATCCAACTCGGTCCCGTTACATTAATTGTCACCAATATAACTCGCTCCCGTAGAATATACTATCACCAATATAACTCGGTCCCTTGGAATACACTGTCACCAATCCAACTCGGTCCCGTTACATAAATTGTCACCAATATAACTCGGTTCCCTAGAATACACTGTCACCAATCCAACTCGGTCCCGTTACATAAATTGTCACCAAAATAACTCGGTTCCCTAGAATACACTGTCACCAATCCAACTCGGTCCCGTAGCATACACTATCACCAATATAACTCGGTTCCCTAGAATACACTGTCACCAATCCAACTCGGTCCCGTTACATAAATTGTCACCAATATAACTCGGTTCCCTAGAATATACTGTCACCAATCCAACTCGGTCCCGTTGCATAAATTGTCACCAATATAACTCGCTCCCGTAGCATACACTATCACCAATATAACTCGGTCCCTTGGAATACACTGTCACCAATCCAACTCGGTCCCGTTATATAAATTGTCACCAATCCAACTCGGTCCCGTAGCATACACTATCACCAATATAACTCGGTCCCCTAGAATACACTGTCACCAATCCAACTCGGTCCCGTTACATAAATTGTCACCAATATAACTCGGTCCCCTAGAATACACTGTCACCAATCCAACTCGGTCCCGTAGCATACACTATCACTAATATAACTCGGTCCCCTAGAATACACTGTCACCAATGCAACTCGGTCCCGTAGCATACACTATCACCAATATAACTCGGTCCCCTAGAATACACTGTCACCAATCCAACTCGGTCTCGTTGGATACATTGTCACAAATATAACTCGGTCCCCTAGAATACACTGTCACCAATCCAACTAGGTCCCGTTGCATAAATTGTCACCAATATAACTCGGTTGCCTAGAATACACTGTCACCAATCCAACTCGGTCCCGTTGCATAAATTGTCACCAATATAACTCGGTCCCCTAGAATACACTGTCACCAATCCAACTCGGTCCCGTTACATAAATTGTCACCAATATAACTCGGTCCCCTAGAATGCACTGTCACCAATCCAACTCGGTCCCGTTACATAAATTGTCACCAATATAACTCGGTCCCCTAGAATACACTGTCACCAATCCAACTCGGTCCCGTTGCATAAATTGTCACCAATATAACTCGGTCCCCTAGAATGCACTGTCACCAACCCAACTCGGTCCCGTTGCATACATTGTCACCAATATAACTCGGTCCCCTAGAATACACTGTCACCAATCCAACTCGGTCCCGTTGCATACATTGTCACCAATATAACTCGGTCCCCTAGAATACACTGTCACCAATCCAACTCGGTCACGTTCTATACATTGTCACCAATATAACTCGGTCCCCTAGAATACACCGTCACCAATCCAACTCGGTCCCGTTGCATACATTGTCAATAAACATAACACGGGCCCGTTGCATACATTGTCAACAACCCAACTCGATCCAGTAGAATACACTGTCAGCAATGCAACTCGGTCCCGTTGCATACACTGTCAATAAACATAACACGGTCCCGTTGCATACATTGTCAACAACCCAACTCGATCCAGTAGAATACACCGTCACCAATCCAACTCGGTCCCGTTGCATACATTGTCACCAATATAACTCGGTCCCCTAGAATACACTGTCACCAATCCTACTCGGTTCCGTTGTATACATTGTCACCAATATAACTCGGTCCCCTAGAATACACTGTCACAATTCCAACTCGGTCACGTTCTATACATTGTTACCAATATACCTCGGTCCCCTAGAATACACCGTCACCAATCCAACTCGGTCCCGTTGCATACATTGTCAATAAACATAACACGGTCCCGTTGCATACATTGTCAACAACCCAACTCGATCCAGTAGAATACACTGTCACCAATGCAACTCGGTCCCGTTGCATACACTGTCAATAAACATAACACGGTCCCGTTGCATACATTGTCAACAACCCAACTCGATCCAGTAGAATACACCGTCACCAATCCAACTCGGTCCCGTTGCATACATTGTTACCAATATAACTCGGTCCCCTAGAATACACTGTCACCAATCCCACTCGGTCCCGTTGCATACATTGTCACCAATATAACTCGGTCCCCTACAATACACTGTCACCAATCCAACTCGGTCTCGTTCTATACATTGTCACCAATATAACTCGGTCCCGTAGAATACACCGTCACCAATCCAACTCGGTCCCGTTGCATACATTGTCAATAAACATAACACGGTCCCGTTGCATACATTGTCAACAACCCAACTCGATCCAGTAGAATACACTGTCACCAATGCAACTCGGTCCCGTTGCATACACTGTCAATAAACATAACACGGTCCCGTTGCATACATTGTCAACAACCCAACTCGATCCAGTATAATACACCGTCACCAATCCAACTCGGTCCCGTTGCATACACTGTCAATAAAGATAACACGGTCCCGTTGCATACATTGTCAACAACCCAACTCGATCCAGTAGAATACACTGTGACCAATGCAACTCGGTCCCGTAGCATACACTATTACCAATATAACTCGGTCCCCTAGAATACACTGTCACCAATCCAACTCGGTCCCGTAGCATACATTGTCACAAATATAACTCGGTCCCCTAGAATACACTGTCACCAATCCAACTCGTCCCGTTACATACACTGTCAATAAAAATAACACGGTCCCGTTGCATACATTGTCAACAACCCAACTCGATCCAGTAGAATACACTGTCACCAATGCAACTCGGTCCCGTAGCATACACTATTACCAATATAACTCGGTCCCCTAGAATACACTGTCACCAATCCAACCCGGTCCCCTAGAATACACTGTCGCCAATCCTACTCGGTTCCGTTGTATACATTGTCACCAATATAACTCGGTCCCCTAGAATACACTGTCACAATTCCAACTCGGTCACGTTCTATACATTGTTACCAATATACCTCGGTCCCCTAGAATACACCGTCACCAATCCAACTCGGTCCCGTTGCATACATTGTCAATAAACATAACACGGTCCCGTTGCATACATTGTCAACAACCCAACTCGATCCAGTAGAATACACTGTCACCAATGCAACTCGGTCCCGTTGCATACACTGTCAATAAACATAACACGGTCCCGTTGCATACATTGTCAACAACCCAACTCGATCCAGTAGAATACACCGTCACCAATCCAACTCGGTCCCGTTGCATACATTGTTACCAATATAACTCGGTCCCCTAGAATACACTGTCACCAATCCCACTCGGTCCCGTTGCATACATTGTGACCAATATAACTCGGTCCCCTAGAATACACTGTCACCAATCCAACTCGGTCTCGTTCTATACATTGTCACCAATATAACTCGGTCCCGTAGAATACACCGTCACCAATCCAACTCGGTCCCGTTGCATACATTGTCAATAAACATAACACGGTCCCGTTGCATACATTGTCAACAACCCAACTCGATCCAGTAGAATACACTGTCACCAATGCAACTCGGTCCCGTTGCATACACTGTCAATAAACATAACACGGTCCCGTTGCATACATTGTCAACAACCCAACTCGATCCAGTAGAATACACCGTCACCAATGCAACTCGGTCCCATTGCATACACTGTCAATAAAGATAACACGGTCCCGTTGCATACATTGTCAACAACCCAACTCGATCCAGTAGAATACACTGTGACCAATGCAACTCGGTCCCGTAGCATACACTATTACCAATATAACTCGGTCCCCTAGAATACACTGTCACCAATCCAACTCGGTCCCGTAGCATACATTGTCACAAATATAACTCGGTCCCCTAGAATACACTGTCACCAATCCAACTCGTCCCGTTACATACACTGTCAATAAAAATAACACGGTCCCGTTGCATACATTGTCAACAACCCAACTCGATCCAGTAGAATACACTGTCACCAATGCAACTCGGTCCCGTAGCATACAGTATTACCAATATAACTCGGTCCCCTAGAATACACTGTCACCAATCCAACTCGGTCGCGTAGCATACATTGTCACAAATATAACTCGGTCCCCTAGAATACACTGTCACCAATCCAACTCGGTCCGGTTGCATAAATTGTCACCAATATAACTCGGTCCCCTAGAATGCACTGTCACCAATCCAACTCGGTCCCGTTGCACACATTGTCACCAATCAATATGTCACAAATAATAATAATAATCACTATTAAAGATCGTAATAAAAATAATAAAAAATAACAATTAATAATAATTAACAGTGATAAAATAACAATATCAATAATAACAATAACTAATAATAAACAAATACAGCAATTAACAAACGAAGAAATGTCAAAATGAAACATTACGTGCACTCATGCTTGCTCTCTACAATCTGTAATTCAATGTTATGCAATAGCAGCGTACAAGGGAGTGAGTTTGTTCCCTTAAAAGTAAAGATCCTGTAAGTGGAAAGAGGCTTTTTCACACGCTGGTTCAATTGCCTCTCACCTCAAGTCCCTCAGTGGGAAGCCACTGGCCTCTCTTCCGCCGTGCACTTCTGCAACTCTTTTAATGCACGAAGGGTTATCTACTTACGGTTGGGCCTGTTGCAGTGGGCCACCTGGTATATACACACAATTTTATTAATTATAATTAGAAATATCATGTAATGTATCCTATACAAATTTATGTGCTAAGAAAAATTAATATTTTTAGCCATACCTCTTATTCAGCATTGTAATAAAGAGCCATTGCCATTCGCAGCTTATAGGCTTTGAGGAATCACTGGTTGTCTTGAAGAACACTCCTATACCTTGAAAACTCATCTCTATTTCAACTGACGTCATGGGCGCATACTTCAGGTGACCGAAGTCCGCTGGTGGAAAACCTTCTTCAAAACAACTAAAGTCAAAATGTTCACTATGCAGAACTTCCTCAATTTGAGATAACGGCTGATACCCAATGCTCTTTTTCATTTTCTCACAATACTTCTTGTCCATTTTTTTCCACGCACTTTTACAAATGTTCCTCCACACCTTTAATATTTTTGATAACCGCATGTATACTCTCATCTCTTTTTTCTAGTCGTGGTATCGTTTCTGCCAAAATTGAAAAGTAGGCACTGATAAATCCCAAACTCCCCTAAGTAAGAGAATCATCCAGTAAGTCTTGAGCAATAGTTACAGATGCAACATTTTCTCTATTAAAGCTGTCAACCACGGACTTCACTCCATCAAACTGTTCGCAATAATAAGCACATGCACTGATCCATATCCCCCTTCGCGTTACTATCGGTTGAAGAGGTTAGGTGCAATTGCACGGAAATGTCTTATTCTTGAAGGAGCTCTCAGAAAATCCTTTCTTTCGTTTTCTTTCTTTTTTTCTTTCTTTTTCTTAAGATTTGATATGGGTTTGTTAACTTACGGATATTTTTTATATGCTGGTTCACAAACTCTATGAAGGGCATGCGCTATGCAGTTACGTGAACTACTTTAGTTTAAAATGATTTAATTGCGGTTCCCGATTTCGCCATATATTCGGCTGCATCTGCTACGAAAAGTAAAACATTTCCATGTTTTATGACCTGTGGCCACAAAAGAAACATGCTTTGATCAAATAGCTTGCATATACATTGATGGGTTAACCTTCTCAATTACTGCCCCCGTAAGAAGAAACAATTTTGGAGGAGGGTCAACTTCTAATGTGCATATAAGAATATTTGCAATGTAATGCCCCTCTTTATCACTTGCCCGGTCTATTGAAACAAATCTATTATTTCCCACAGAGTCGCGTGTTCTTGCTGTTGTGTCTTCATAACAACTCTACAAGTAAACTTTTCTAAGGATAGATTCATATGGTATGTTCTGTTCCGTATATTGCTGTAGTGTAGCGTTATTTTTCCTAACGGAACATTGGCAGAAACCAACACTCTACAAAGATCTCTATTAAAAACAGATTTTTTTGGGGATTACCCCGTGCTTTGACTAAGAAGTAACTGGGTTGTCCTACTTTCCTTTGTACCTGCAATAGCCTTAATGTGTTTTTCGCGCCCGATATGCTGTTGCGCGGTAAAAGGCTTATCTGCACTTTAATTTCACACAACCTGCAATTTTTCCATCAGTAGAAGACACATTGTTACCAAGCCCAGTCACTAATTTTGTCTACTTTCCTTCACTTTTGGCATTTTTACGGCTTCACTTGTGAGAAGTAAAATGTTGACTGGATGGTGGATGCAGTTGTAACAGTAGATAGGTGCAAATTTTGTTTTTCTTAACATGGAGAAGCAACATCATTATCTACATTGATAACAATAACTGCGTGAACACGAATCTAATGGCCCGTTTAGAGACCATAGCAATACTAAACACAGCAGAATTCAGTAAGAGCCTAAAAAATTACTATACATGTGAATAGCTTAAAAAAGTGCGTTTAAAAGCGAGGAAAATGCAATAACAAATGCATTTCCTGAAACATGGCCAATAGACATTAAAACCCCCAAAAATTAAAATAAATGCAAAGTAAAACTAGTCCATATTGGCTCATTTTTAAGAGAAATGTATTTATATGGCATTCTGCATTGCTTGTGGTGACTCAGAAAAAAATGACATTTCATTCAGTTTCGAGTACTAGTGATGGGTAAAGAAAGTTAAAGTGTGACGAAATTCAGAAATAGAGTTCCATGGTCAGTGACACTCGAGACATCCTGTCAGAGCCACTGCTCCAGACATGCTGAATCGCTTGGATGCTGTTATTGTGCAGACTGGCGCATCGCAACGTGACAACTGACTACAGTTATCGGTCAGCTTTGGAAGTGCGTGTGCAACGACCGAAACGCTCGGAAATTCAGACATGCCCACGATAGGTTCCACGAATGCTCACGGCAGACCGCAAGATTCAAAGAATGGCAATTTCATCTGAATTGCCAGACTTCCAACTCTTTGGGCCGCTTAAGGATTCTCTACAGGGGACACACTTTGAAGATGTGGAGAGTGTAATTCATGGCTACGAGTACAGAACAAGAACTTTGACATAGGGAATACATGCTCTCACACAACGCTGGCAGCCCGTAGAACGTGATGAAAACTACGTAGAAAAATTGGACATGAACAAGAAGTGTTAATGTATATTGTAACCAAATTATAACCCTTAAGAATAAATATACTCAGAGAAAAAATTTGAGGCACTATATATTGAACAACCTTCGTACTTATTATTGTTTAACTAACCATCAACTGATATCGTGGGATTCATATCACCTGTGGTATTATTACTTTTTTATAAATAATGCATTGTTTATTTACCATGCGTATCATTCTTTGTAACCCATGTTTGGTATGTTGCTGACTATCAGACAAGGTGGAAGTACTTTTTTGCTTGTATATTGTTAACCACTGCTCCTTTGTTACACTGCCGGCGCTATTCTGAAGACCCCGCTCCATCTTGAAATTAAGCTTTTTTTATCTTTCTTCTTCCCTATAGACTATGTTCTTTGTCCTTGTTGACTTTTTAAAGAAAATATACTCTATAGTTTAGTTTTGCTTTTAACTGCACACACAAGAAGTTCAAAAGGTTCAATCATGAACAAACATTGCAGATTTTTAGCGAAATCTGTGAAGAGGAAGAAAATAAAATGTATGAGGAATTTATGATTGAAAGCGACTGCGAAGCACACAGTGTAAAAAGTGTGAACTTGGATGTAGAACGTGCTAGAAAAAGGAGTAATCCGAAGTTTTCATTTACATGAAGTACGTAAACCTGAAAGACAGACGGATCTTCAGCTTTTGGTTTTGATGAAAACATTATCCAGTTTATCAAGACCAAAAGAAATACATGGGTCACACTTCTATTTAACATGCGTCTGCCTAGAATTGACCAAGACCCCAATAAACCGAAAATAATGTTGTTTTAAACATGGCAAAGATTGGAGTGGATTCCTTGAACCAGAGAGCAGCAATATAAATCCTACGTCAAGAGGGAATAGCTGGTGGCTAGCGGTGACATTCTTTGCCATGATAATATTGGAGAATATGTGATAATACACTTTATAGTATCAGAAATTGAAATGAAACAGTCACAGTTTCATTACTTACCTTAGCAAGTTCACTAATTCAACCTCGGTTTATTGGAAAAATAGAACTCGCAGTTGGAGACAGTTGGAGAATTTAGTCCGCATGCTGCCATGGTAGCTCAATGATTAGAGTAACCGGACAGAGACCGGAAGATACATGGTTTAAAGCCCAGCTACGCCATTTAGTTTTTCAGGATGATTCTACCTTTCCAATCTTTGTCCTACACATGACTAGTGCGAAAGACCATTTGCTTGCCAAAAAAATACTGCATTGTTTCAATGCCAATGGACTGGTTTCTAAGACAAGAGAGCTTTGTTTTTATACAACAGTGACATACTCCACACGTAATCGGGTTTGAAATCAGTATTTCAAATGCTTTCCTTTATACTATTTCCATTATGCTTTTATAGCATTGAATAATATTGAAATTATATTATGGTTTTACAATGCGTTCTTTTAAATATCGGAATAAACAATATGCATATTTGACTTGTTTATGGTATCAGTCTGCCCGGCCCTTCGACTTACATCACAGCTACTTCAACCTACCACTTGGTAAACAAAGGCCTTTCTAGATAAAATATATACCTATCGTCGGTAACCTAACGAGCATAGAAACATCACTTTCATAACCTTTGTAAGGGCAGCTGTTGTCCCTGTATTACACAAGGTTTTTTAATGTTTTGATATAGCAATAATAAAATATCAAATATGGGTATATTTGTAAAGTTCTTAACAAGAACCACATGGAAACGCAAAATATATATGTTGGATGCTCAATTTAAAATAAAGGATTTCGAATAGCTTCTGATTTAACACCAAGTGATATGGTTATAGGAATGCTTAAGCAGTTGGTTTCAAAGTGTCTATACTCTAAACCAGCGTTGTTCAACATTTGCGAAAGAGGGGAGGTTGAGTTTACCTCCTCCCACCATACGCGGACTTAACTCTCTTTACCCCCAGACTGCAATGTGTTGCAGTGGTTACATATACGTCGCGTTTGATTTACGAAAGCACTTTCAAACGTGATGCGGTAAACATCTGTTCATTAGTGACTTCTTTGGAACTGCTTGCGTTTAAGAAGGTTATCAATGTTTGTCAACAAAGTCGAAGTGCATAGCGTTAGAAGATCCACCAAGTGATCGTCGCGTAACATATTGCGATACAGACGTTTAGTACTCGTAGTTCAATTTGGAGAAACTCTGTTCGCAAATAAATGTACACCTATACTCACTCTTATACGCACTATTCTAGCAAATGCTTATTTCTCTATCTACTACATTTAAATCAACATAAGAATTTTCAGAACTTATCTATTTTCTTGTAGGTGCAAGGGGAACACCGGGAATGCAGTAGACTTTGAGCAATAATGAAGTGTTTTAAGAGCTGGTTAATATGCGATGGCTTTGAAAATCCATTCTGTTTGCAAGCCCAAGAGATAGCAAAAACGAATAACACATTCCTATTTGAGAAAAGTGTGAGTATTGGCAAATTTAAACAAATAATAAAGAATATGTCGGAAATGGTTCACTGAAAGGAAAAAAGAACTCTTTGAGATAAATTGGGTATTTTAGCGAAATCCACATTTTGCATTTCGTAAGCTTTTGTCTGTCTCTTACTGTTTACCATTTATGCAAAAATCGTCCAGAATGAAGAGGTATTGTAAAGACACTCCCAGAAAATTCAAGTTACGACCTACAAACTGCCATGGAATGGCCTGTTTGTGTCCGCCACTGGATACTAACTGTCTGCAAGTTTTACATTCCACAGGGAAGAGCTGATTCACCTCCTGCCTGAAGGAGAGGGTTGGAAATTAGCCGCTAATTAGGTAAACGTCTCCAAAGAGACAAGGCTGGATATCGCTGCTCAAAACATCACTACAAAGCTTGTAAAAGGACGAAGTCCATGGGTTACTGACAGGCAGGTAAAAGCCTAATAGGGTGCTATGCGCAAATGCCAGAAGACGTAAGAGGCGGGGTAGTTTGTTACCTGTTAGGCCCCTGTCTATAGACCAGTTCAAACACCAGTAAGTAACTCTGCAAGTCTTGTGACCCAGCACTATTTCTGAGATTCGCAGGCAAGGGACACCGAATGTGCCTTACAACCGTGTGGATACAAAGTACAACAAACATTTCTCTAATCTCACTAGTCCTTAGCTAAGTGTACTTTCGCTTTTTCCCTTGTCTCGTCCTCCCTACGCTTCCACTCAGAGCCGGGAGCAAAAAGACTTGCTTGCTGATGTAAGTTTCGACCTCACGGTAAGATATATTCAATATACATGTTTAATAATTGAAACCAATGTAGGATTTATTAATAAAACTGAATTACACATTATAATTAAAATGTGTATTTATATTTAAAATCTATTTCTATTTCTACCTATTTGCAACAACGATTATTCTTAACAAATCAGAAAGACAGTGGAGCACTGTATTTTATTTTCGGTACTTGTCACACAGCATTCAGTTGTGCTATAAGCTTCACTTAGAATTAAAAACGAATAGTTATGAAGCGAAAAGCTTTTAAATTACCTATATAGGAATGAAAACGAAAAATGGCGAAGGTCAATTAGAATGTCAGCTGAGGCCTTTACATGAATTATATCTATGCGAAATATTTTATTGGTCCTTTTTCGCAGGGGCATACCAAAAAAGAAACAAGGGTACTGCGGTATTTTTATTTTATTTTTATAGGGTGCTTTCATCGTCCTGGTTCGGTATGAATTTTCCCCACTGGCTTAGTAATTGAAAATGTGACCAAAATCATAAAATAACAAGCTGGGAACTTTGTGTTTCAGAAAAAATCTCATTATTTGAGGAGAACTCGTTAGACGGAAATGTTACGTATGCAGTGTTTGCTCTTTCTGTTATACATGACCTGAATTGGGTTGCATAACCGTGCAATCAATGGCAAGGGAATAACATAGGAACGGAGTCAACACGGTGCGGACTATGCTTTTGTTGCAATGAACCTCAGGCTAGATTCAGGGCTCAGCAGTCTTGTTGCTTTCGTTATGTCCTTTCATGTTACATACTAGTTCACTGGTACCGTCTCCAGGTATTCACCTTCTAACTCCAATGTAATTTATTGCACTTTCAAAATGTGAATAAACTTCGTGAGCGTGCATGGGTGTGACGTATAAATACCAAACTCAGTAGCTGAATTCTACATCTTCCAAGATTTTCAAGGACATTGTCCCCGAACCCGAAACTACTATTTAGATTTAACATTTTTCTCAAAAATACCTAAGCTATTTTGAATGAAATGCTACCTGTTCAAGATTTTTGGATGCCAAATAAAATGCATATCTTAAGTATTCTGTCTGTAACGTCCTCTTCATTACGAATGGATATGGTATACTTTGGTATACATAGTAGTGCTCAAGGCACAGACACAGAGGCACAATGACCGAACACACAAGTTATATTTGTAGCAAAATCCTGGACCCCAGGAGTATGCTTATTGATTTAAGGCAAGAACAAAACATGACCAACATATAGGACTTCCTGAATGAGATATAGCACGAGTGGCCAACCTATTTTGTGTATAGAACTTTTAAGGGCCATGTAAGTAGTTTTATATTAATGCATATTTTGAAATTGAGTAAAGTATTATATACATATTAATAAATTACTCAGACGTGTGTAGCTGTAGACTAGTATATTACACATAATACATATTTTAAAAGTCACGCAGTTATTTTTAGTACTCACTGTTGCAGTTTAAAGAACGTCATACAATACAGATTTTTTAAAATGTAATAAAAACTAACAGACTGGATTATAGTAGAAATACTCCTTATTACACTGTTTAATAAGAATATTAAAATTACATTTATTTATATTACATTACATTTGAAGATCTGTAATGCTAATGTTACTTTTGAACTTTCTTTTCGTTTACAATTTCTCAATGTTAGATGTAATTCTTTATGTGTCAAGAACACGTATATTAACAAGTTATGGTTCTGTAATAATTGAACATATCTTATACTTAATAACACTCATGACAGAGAAATTTTTTCACAAATATATGTGAAGCAAATTCTACATGCGACCTTTAGAGGAACATCGTGAATTTCAGAAAACTGGTCAGAAAGGACATATTTACGAAATATAGCTCAAATTAGAAATTTAAATTTAATGCAAAGTTCTGAGATATTTATGTTTCTATTTTTTCGGTTTGTAAGGATAAGGAGCATTTATAAATCCAGATCCTGAAAAGCAAAACGGATTTAAGAATAAATCTAAATTAGCCTTTTAAAATTCGAAAGAGGAACAGTATGTAATAATAAATAGGTTTACATGGTGTCCTGGGTTCTCGGATTAAGTAGGTTTAACTTTATTTTAATTGGTCTTTTTTCATCGAGTGAATTCAGTTTATTTGCCAGTTTATTGTGCAAATATATTTCTTAGTGTATGATAGTGCGAAGACTTACAAATTCTGTGAAAACTTGGATGTAGGCTCATTAGTCGTTATAATATTAGATGTATGAAAGTCATCGTTTTGCCCATATACTTGAGCACACAATCAAAGTGGTAACATTTTAGTTTCCTAGAACGGGTCATGTCCTTGACTGTGGTCAAGAATATTCGTATATTGAAGCGATTATTCCGATGGCATAAAAAGAAATGGTTAAAACCAAATATAATCAAATTCCATGATTCTGGCCCTAGAGACAGGTAAAGAGTACCATTTGAAGGTGCGCAGAAAGTCATGCAAGCATTATCAGTTTTGTAAACATGAGTAAATAAACAACGTACAATGATTACACAGTCATTCTTCCAAGATTCCCCTAAGAAAATATAAAGCATCAAGGACTGAGATCCTTTGTTAAAGTTTGGACTCAAGTTTGGGAAAGTCCTTTTGTATTTGTGGGAGACTTTACCTAAAAGTATGGATAATAAAGCGCATCCTAAGAATCAGAGAAAGCCGCTGCTAAGGTTTAAAAATTCAAACCAGGACCGATAGACAGAAACCTGAGGTTAGCAGAACAAAATCGAGACGACGGGAAAATAGAAAGTTACCACGGCCGCCTTTGGTCAGTATATTGTGTATTGTGTAGATTTAGTCGGTTCGCTCACTTCTGAATCGCCAGAATGAGTGTGCGTAAAAGAAAATATGTAACGTGCCAAAAATATAATAACCAAATAGAGTACGGGAATAATATAATGTGTAGATCACGCATAGAGCACGTCTTGTCGGTTCGGCACGTCACCCGATGGCTTATTGTGCGTCAGGTACCGGGAGGAAGGATGAGATGAAAGTACCCAGCGGGCAGCCAGAACGCACCACAGGCAGAACTAATACGGTGGGTTCCTAAAAGGTGCAGGCCGTTCTTCAGCCCGATAGAGATCCAGGTCACCCCCTGGCGGGCGGTCGGCCAGCCAACTTCAGCGCCCCCTCAGCCAAACACCGTATTTCCAGAGCGCAAGTTCCACCGCAGCGCATCCTACCAGCGACCCTGCCGACACTCACAACCTAGAAAGACGAAATGGGCAGAGGGTAAATTGAATGAAATGAAAGGAAGTGATTTGGGGGATCCAAGGTAACTACCCTTCCCAGCATTCGCCTGAATGACCCGGGGAAAAAGCCGAAAAAAACGAAAAAAAAAACATGGGTCAGGAAGGTCGGCCGCGGTAATCGAACCCGCGACCTACCGAATGTGGGCCACAGATATTACACCTGAGCCATCCCGCTCGGCATGGAGGAGTGTTAAGAAGTAAATAGTGCGCTAAGAGAAATAATAATTTTAATGTTACCACACGCAAAACAAGAAACAAAAACAGTACAACGACGAAGTGCCGAGCAAGGGAACGGTGACGCGGCACTTAAAGAACAAATATACACCCGCGAGAGGAGGAGTGAAGGGACAGAACTACGTGTAGGTCAGGAAGCAATGTTCATAGTTGTGTTCCTCAAGAGAGTCCGAGGTTTGAGGAATACGTACTCGCGTGGTTACGGGAGAACGAATTTGGACACAGTTTATCGGCAGTCCCCAGGAGTTCTACATGGCCGACTATACACTAAACAGCTGACGGAAGTATCACAAAGAGCAGTCCTACCAACGTACACAATAAAGCCATTTCTAACCTCAAATATCACAGGGTTAAAGTAACATGCTTTCAAACGATAATAATGCGTGAACATCGTTACCACAGAACACATGATGAACCTACTCACCTTCGGCAAATCTTGGATAAAATTACTTACGAGCGCTAAATATCGTAATATATACGAGATGCACTACTGTGTAGCGAACATAAAAATAACAACACTTCTGTAATTGCAAATACTGGTCTAAAAGAATATAAGAGAAAATCACGCAAAAACGAGCATTACGTCCACTGATTGATTAATTAATTAATACGGCGTCTAAACAGAATCTTGTTTTCAAATCTATCGGTGGGCCTTTCTGCAACGCGGTCATAAACAAGGTCTTCTGTGGCAACATAACAGACGCAATAACACTAGCGATGGCCATAGCTTTACCATGCGTACATGTGACGAACAGTTGGCGGCACTAATGCAACCCAACGGATGGAATATCACCAAATATAATCCGACTGCACCATAATGGGGGGAAAATGTCAAGGTTGTTTTTTGGGGTATCTCAATAAGCTGTGCCTAATATACACCAGAATCCTGCAGGGGGCATGGTGGTTAACAGTATTAGCAAAGAGTGCATTCAGAGTATTATTTCCACGCACCGAACACCCGCCTTCATGTCTCCTAGGCATACTCCCACGCATACCCATTTCATTACCACCCACATCACTTCGTACTCAGTACCTCACACAAACGAGGCTCATAGAACAGCCAGCCATAGATACAATCTCTAAAATATATACCCATAAACGGAGCAAATATTGACAGAAAACCTGTATGTTTTCTTCAATAAAACCGAGTTGCCTTATAAAAGCCAGTTCCAACTTTCAGTTGAAACAACAATTAAAGTGATATCGGATTAAAGATTTATGTAAATTGCTTTTAAATCAATGTATCTATCCACAAAGTTATATTTTTATATGTTTTACAAGCCAGTTTTGCAAAAGCTTATTTTTTATTTACTGGAATGTTACTCCAGATAAAAGTTTACAAATATGGCTTCATTCTACATCTTTATAACCGAGCGAGACAGTTACACAGTAATGTGTGAGGCTCAAATTCCGGAGGTCGTGGGTTTATCTCCGTCTCACTTGTATTTTTTTTTTTTTTTTTTTTTTTTTTTTTTTTTTTTTGGGAGGGGGTGAGGGGATTTCCTGACTAATGCTGGATAGGTTACTTTCATCCGCCACATTTCCTCCTACTCCATTTCACTCCACTAACCTTTTCATTCATCCTTTCATCCATTTGGTCAATTTCAGGGTGGAAAGCATCAGCGGGAATTCATGTGCAGCATGGTGGGGAGGAAGTGCTCTAAGTAACTCCGCCCCCTGTCACGAAAGCCGGGCTCCGGATCGTGTCCTCACTGCGGCTTTAGAGACACGAAGGGTCCCTGTGCAGGCTGTGCTGTAGGCAAGCCGGCGGGGGACTGGTTTACTGGCTGGTGTTGGGGAGTTCACACCTTCTGCTGAGCGTACGCTCCTGTAGTTTTGCGGCCCTTTGTTTCCTCTCACCTTATCCCTCCCTTCCGGGGGTGCCCCTTTCAGGGCACTGGCACAAAAGATCACTGAGTTGAAGTAACCAACTCCCCTTCCGTGTCTGTTCTACTACACATAATACTACATTTTTGAAGTTACACAAAGGATACAGGAGGCTGAAAGGACAGTTATATCTTCAAAACGTACGTTACTGAGTCATGGCTTTGAACTTCCATATTCTCTCTATGACATCACGATGAACAACTGTCTCAACACATAAAGAAATGGAAGAAAAAAAATCTGATGTGTTACATTCACGCGACTTTCTCTATTCAGTATTCAACAAATTGTTGTTACAAAAGCTTATTATTGTTACTACCTAGTGTTAATGGAGATAAATATTTGCAGAAATCGATTACTACATATTATTTCCTTGTGGGTACAATGGGAATGGAGAAATATAGTTGATTATAAATAGCCATACCCTCTAATCGCTAGCCGCTATATAATGGCTTTCAAATGCCGTTGTTGTTTAACTGACCAGAAAGAAAAAGAATGACTTCGCATTTGACAAACTTAAAAGTATTGAAAAATTAATAATAAGTGATACTTCAGAGATGGTTAACTACTCATCATAAATTGATTTCTCATAAATTGTGCCCTTTAACTAGAGCTACATTTTTTTTGCACAGACTTTGCCCAATTCTTACAGTTTACGATTTATGCAAAATGTATTAAGAATGAACAGGACTTCAGAGACTATTCCCAGGAAATTCAATATGTGCATTTCACTTGTCATGAGAGTATCTTAAAGTGATGGTGTTTTGAATCAAAACAGTTAGAGCCCATTTTGAACAATTCAACATTTCTTTAAGTTTTTCCTTGTAAAGAGTAGTGTCGCTTCCTCGAAAGATGAACTTAAATAGTAAGTTTGGTATTAAAGCAATTTTTCGTTTTGGGTTAAGCTGCTGACCCGCACACACCCACGCGGTCAGACATACACATATACGCTGGCGTGTATACACATGGACTTTTTTTTCTAAAAAAGCAGTTTTCTGATACAAGGGACCTCAAAACGTGTATTATCCAGCGTAATCTCCATATCGAATTCTTAGGTAGAATGAAATATCTTCTCTACATACTATTTACGTGGTACCGAGCAGGATGGCTCAGGCGGTAACGTCTGTGGCCTGCACTCGGGAGGTCGCGGGTTCGATCCCCGTGGCCGCGCACTCTGCCATGGCTTTTTCCGTGGTTTCCCCATGTAATTTAGGCGAATGCTGGGGTGCATTATTTCACACCACAGTTTTCTTTCCATCATTTCCCTTCATTCCATTTCCTTATCATCTTTCAGGTGTAGTTCCAGGCATGTAGTGTGGGCAGTGCCGGGCAGATGGCGTGGTTGACTACACATGGTAACTGCCGTTCTCGGCACTAGGTGGCGTTTGGCTGGCCCTTGTCCTCCGCGGGAGGGGGGGGGGGGTAGGACGTTCAGTGTGTTACCGGATCTGCGGTGCGATAGCGGCTTGGCGGGGCCTGGCGCCGGAATGAAGAGATCTCAGCATTTGTTAGGGACTTCCCCGCATCTCTGTGGCCTGCCTAGCTGCGACTCTGTGTGGCACCGCCATGGCTTTTTCCGTGGTTTCCCCATGTAATTTAGGCGAATGCTGGGGTGCATTATTTCACACCACAGTTTTCTTTCCATCATTTCCCTTCATTCCATTTCCTTATCATCTTTCAGGTGTAGTTCCAGGCATGTAGTGTGGGCAGTGCCGGGCAGATGGCGTGGTTGACTACACATGGTAACTGCCGTTCTCGGCACTAGGTGGCGTTTGGCTGGCCCTTGTCCTCCGCGGGAGGGGGGGGGGGGTAGGACGTTCAGTGTGTTACCGGATCTGCGGTGCGATAGCGGCTTGGCGGGGCCTGGCGCCGGAATGAAGAGATCTCAGCATTTGTTAGGGACTTCCCCGCATCTCTGTGGCCTGCCTAGCTGCGACTCTGTGTGGCACCGTCGGTTCCCTCATTACATTCTTGCCTCCTGGGAGGTGGTAGCCACAATAGATCTGTATAGGTCGAAATGAGTGTGGTGTCCCCCTCTGTGTCTGTACCCTTTACCTTTACCCGTTTACCCTTTACGTGGTAGAGCAAGTAAAACTCAAACCAATAACTGATGGCCTTCCAAGGTAAATACACTGTGAGAATAAAACTTGTAGTTAATGACACTGTATTAGAGCAAGTCACGAGTTTTAAATACTTGGGAACACACATGATCTATAAGTACGCAAATGGTTTTAAAAATAAACCACTCATGTTTCAACAGATATGTTGCGCAGTAAACCGGAATGTGAAAACTAAAACCAAAAAAGAAACTCAAATGAAGTTTTACATAGTATTGGCCGTGCCTTCTTTCCCTTATGCATCTGATACATGAATAGTAACGAAAGCCCATAAAAAGAAGATTTAGGCTGCTGAAATAAGATTCCTAAGATCAGTAAAAGGATGCACTCTTTTAGATAAAATCCGCTAGGATAAAATAAGAGAAGAATTAGAAATAGTTTCTCTGGAAGAACAAAATAGTAAGTTGCAGAAGTGAAAGAAAACAGCATGTTGAAATAATATCACAAAAGCGGATCACATGAAAAGCATTTTACTGCAGGCCTAAAGCAAGAAGACATTCGGGAAGACCAAGGAATCGATGGCCAGATATATTTTGAAGCCAGAACAAGCATTTGTGTCTCATCCTTGAAGTGCAGTATAAGAAGAGAAAGAACAAGCAAAGGAGCTAATGCTAAGAAGCATTACTTGAATCAGTCTGTGCGTTCTAAAGTGATCTGTTGTTTTGAAATAGTCTTTACATATGCCTTTATGGCTTTCCAGTCGTACAAAATTATATCTAAATCCGTTCCCAGTGAAGAAAACTTTGCAGAATGTATCCAGGAAATTGAAGATACATTTTAATAGTCGTGTAAGTACTTTAAAATATATGTACCATTTATTTTTAAAAATATTACAACTCTAAATATGTTCCTTTCACAGGATAGTTTGTTATAGCGAATTTTTAAAGATATTCGTGACACATTTTTGGAAGATTTTAATTTAAGTTCAAAGTTTGATATATATCCAGGATTGCCCATTTCATCCGGCATTGGGATATGTAGATAAACCTTCGTGCACAGCACAGCGGCGCTATTCTTGTGAAACGGACGCCAGTGGCGTGAGTGAACTTTGTTGTGCTTTTTATGTATGTATGCATGCATGGACGGACGGACGGACGGACGGATGGACGGAAGGACGGAAGGACGGAAGGACGGACGGACGGACGGATGGATGGATGGATGGATGGATGGATGTGTGTGTGTGTGTTTGTGTGTGTGCGCGCGCGCGTGCGCGTGCGTGCGTTTACATTGCATGGTGTATCTCAACGCTAGCTTCAAATTTCTTTATAAATGCCAGAACAATTTTGGTATAGTCCGTCACAAAACGAAGCCGACATCAAGTCAAGTGCGTGGCACGGTTCCTCAATACCTTTCTCCTTACGGGTATTTGACGTCACGCCGCTGGACAAGTGTCGATGCCACTTTTTCTTTTTCTTCCTTGCAGTAAAGCGAGTTGAAGTTTCGCCTTGTGAAAGGGCAGTTTTCTTATAATTAAAGCCGTAAAGTGTAAAACTCTACATACAAAATGTTGCGGCTTATATTTCTTTACTAGGTTGACAGTGCCTTAAGCTAAGATAAATTAAATCAAAGAAAGGACTTCATAAAACAGTAGAACAACTTTACAAACCCCTCATGCTATGAATACTTGAGTTAAATGTGAACTCCTATCATAGTTCACTAAATATGGACCTTACTGCAAATATCAAAAGGACTCTTTCGTGCTCAAAATCTTTTAAACTACCAGATTTTTAAGCTATGTCACCCTTTGTAGCCGTGGTTGCTCGAGCGTATGACTTTGGCGTGCCGCCGCGCAGAAGTTCACAATTTCGAGTCCCGCTTCTGATATGAGTGTTGATGCGGTATTACTGCTTCCTTACTCTCGTTCCGCTATACTAATCGGAATACTGTTTTCAGATCGTTTCTGTGCCGCGACTGCTCTGCATGGACCTTAATTTATGGGCATGCGTGAGTACTTTCACATAAAAACTACAACTCTCGCTGAAACACTTTATTTTCAATCAAAGTAATGTTTGAGGTTTGCCGATCGCTATAGAAATTGTTACTTCGTTAGTGCGTCTTTACTAGGACCGAAGATTATTTACTGTAGAATGTAACGTGATGGCCAAGAAAATTAAAAATGCACGTATATGCAACTCCGCCGACGACTTCTAGGCACCTATGAACTGTGTCCTCATACTCGAGGGTCCTGAACGCAAGTCTGTGTGACTGATCTGGTCACTCGGGGACCTCGGAGGCAAGTCTGTGTGACTGATCTGATCACTCGGGATCTCGGAGGCAAGTCTGTGTGACTGATCTGTTCACTCGGGGATCTCGGAGGCAAGTCTGTGTGACTGATCTGATCACTCGGGATCTCGGAGACAAGTCTGTGTGACTGATCTGATCACTCGGGATCTCGCAGGCAACTCTGTGTGACTGAATTTGTCACTCGAGATCTCGGAGGCAAGTCTGTGTGACTGAATTGCTCACTCGGGGATCTCCGAGGCAAGTCTGTTTGACTGAATTGGTCACTCAGGATCTCGGAGGCAAGTCTGTGCGACTGAATTGGTCACTCGGGGAACTCGGAGGGAAGTCTGTGTGACTGAATTGGTCACTCAGGGATCTCAGAGGCAAGCCTGTGTGACTGAATTGGTCACTCCGGGAATTCGGAAGCAAGTCTGTGTGACTGAATTGGTCACTCGGAGATCTCGGAGGCAAGTCTGTGTCACTCAATTGGTCACTCGGGATGTCGCAGGCAAGTCTGTGTGACTGATCTGATCACTCGGGTATCTCGCAGGCAAATCTGTGTGACTGAATTGGCCACTCGGGGTTCTCGGAGGCAAGTCTGTGTGACTGAGTTGCTCATACGGGATCTCGCAGGCAAGTCTGTGTGACTGATCTGATCACTCGGGATCTCGGAGGCAAGTCTGTGTGACTGATCTAATCACTCGGGATCTCGGACGCAAGTCTGTGTGACTGAATTGGTCACTAGAGATCTCGCAGGCAAGTCTTTGTGACTGAATTGGTCACTCGAGATCTCTGAGTCAAGTCTGTGTAACTGAATTGGTCACTCGGAATCTCGGAGGCAAGTCTGTGTGCCTGAATCGGTCACTCGGGATCTCGCAGGCAAGTCTGTGTGACTGATCTGATCACTCGGGATCTCACAGGCAAGTCTGTGTGACTGATCTGATCACTCGGGATCTCGGAGCCAAGTCTGTGTGACTGAATTGGTCACTCGGGGATCTCGGAGGCAAGTCTGTGTGACTGATCTGATCACTCGGGATCTCGGAGGCAAGTCTATGTGACTGATCTGAACACTCGAGATCTCGGAGGCAAGTCTGTGTGACTGATTTGATCACTCGGGATCTCGCAGGCAAGTCTGTGTGACTGAATTGGTCACTCGGGGATCTCGGAGGCAAGTCTTTGTGACTGAGTTGCTCACTCGGGATCTCGCAGGCAAGTCTGTGTGACTGAATTAGTCACTCGGGGATCTCGGAGGCAAGTCTGTGTGACTGATCCGATCACTCGGGATCTCGGAGGCAAGTCTGTGTGCCTGATCTGATTACTCGGGGATCTCGCAGGCAAATCTGTGTGACTGAATTGGTCACTCGGGGATCTCGGAGGCAAGTCTGTGTGACTGAACCGATCACTCTGAATCTCGGAGGCAAGTCTGTGTGACTGATCTGATCACTCGGGTATCTCGCAGGCAAATCTGTGTGACTGAATTGGCCACTCGGGGTTCTCGGAGGCAAGTCTGTGTGACTGAGTTGCTCATACGGGATCTCGCAGGCAAGTCTGTGTGACTGATCTGATCACTCGGGATCTCGGAGGCAAGTCTGTGTGACTAATCTAATCACTCGGGATCTCGGACGCAAGTCTGTGTGACTGAATTGGTCACTAGAGATCTCGCAGGCAAGTCTTTGTGACTGAATTGGTCACTCGAGATCTCTGAGTCAAGTCTGTGTAACTGAATTGGTCACTCGGAATCTCGGAGGCAAGTCTGTGTGCCTGAATCGGTCACTCGGGATCTCGCAGGAAAGTCTGTGTGACTGATCTGATCACTCGGGATCTCACAGGCAAGTCTGTGTGACTGATCTGATCACTCGGGATCTCGGAGCCAAGTCTGTGTGACTGAATTGGTCACTCGGGGATCTCGGAGGCAAGTCTGTGTGACTGAATTACTCACTTGAGATCTCGCAGGTAAGTCTGTGTGACTTTAATTGGTCACTCGGGGATCTCCGAGGCAAGTCTGTGTGACTGATCTGATCACTCGGGATCTCGGAGGCAAGTCTATGTGACTGATCTGATCACTCGAGATCTCGGAGGCAAGTCTGTGTCACTGATTTGATCACTCGGGATCTCGCAGGCAAGTCTGTGTGACTGAATTGGTCACTCGGGGATCTCGGAGGCAAGTCTTTGTGACTGAGTTGCTCACTCGGGATCTCGCAGGCAAGTCTGTGTGACTGATCCGGTCACTCGGGATCTCGGAGGCAAGTCTGTGTGACTGATCTGATCACTCGGGGATCTCGCAGGGAAAGCTGTGTGACTGAATTGGTCACTCGGGGTTCACGGAGGCAAGTCTGTGTGACTGAATTGGTCACTCGGGGAACTCGGAGGGAAGTCTGTGTGACTGAATTGGTCACTCAGGAATCTCGGAGACAAGCGTGTGTGACTGAATTGGTCACCCCGGGAATTCGGAAGCAAGTCTGTGTGACTGAATTGGTCACTCGGGGATCTCGGAGGCAAGTCTGTGTGACTCAATTGGTCACTCGGGATCTCGGAGGCAAGTTTGTGTGACTGAATTGGTCACACGGGGATCTCGGAGGCAAGTCTGTGTGACTGAATTGGTCACTCGGGGATCTCGGAGGCAAGTCTGTGTGACTGAATTGCTCACTCGGGATCTCGGAGGCAAGTCTGTGTGACTGATCTGATCACTCGGGATCTTGGAGGCAAGTCTGTGTGACTGAATTGCTCACTCGGGATCTCGGAGGCAAGTCTGTGTAACTGAATTGGTCACTCGGGATCTCGGAGGCAAGTCTGTGTGAGTGATCTGATCACTTGGGGATCTCGAAGGCAAGTCTGTGACTGAATTGCTCACTCGGGATCTCCAGGCAAGTCTGTGTGACTGATCTGATCACTCGGGATCTCGGAGGCAAGTCTGTGTGACTGATCTGATCACTCGGGGATCTCGCAGGCCAGTCTGTGTGACTGAATTGGTCACTCGGGGATCTCGGAGCCAATTTTGTGTGACTGAATTGCTCACTCGGGATCTCGCAGGCAAGTCTGTGTGACGGATCTGATCACTCGGGATCTCGGAGGCAAGTCTGTGTGACTGATCTGATCACTCGGGATCTGGGAGGCAAGTCTGTGTGACTGATTTTATCACTTGGGGATCTCGGAGGCAAGTCTGTGTGACTGATCTGATCACTCGGGATCTCGGAGGCAAGTTTGTGTGACTGATCTGATCACTCGGGATCTGGGAGGCAAGTCTGTGTGACTGATCTGATCATTCGGGGATCTCGCAGGAAAGTCTCTGTTACTGATCTAATTATTCGGGGATCTCGCAGGCAAGTCTGTGTGACTGACCTGATCATTCGGGGATCTCGGAGGCAGGTGTGTGTGACTTTTCTGATCAATCGGGGATCTCGGAGCAAGTCTGTGTGACTGATCTGATCATTCGGGGATCTCGCAGGAAAGTCTCTGTTACTGATCTAATTATTCGGGGATCTCGCAGGCAAGTCTGTGTGACTGACCTGATCATTCGGGGATCTCGGAGGCAGGTGTGTGTGACTTTTCTGATCAATCGGGGATCTCGGAGCAAGTCTGTGTGACTGATCTGATCATTCGGGGATCTCGGAGGCAAGTCTGTGTGACTGATCTGTTCATTCGGGAATCTCGCAGGCAAGTCTGTGTTACTGATCTGATCATCCGGGGATCTCGCAGGCAAGTCTGTGTTACTGATCTGATCACTCGGGAATCTCGCAGGCAAGTCTGTGTTACTGATCTGATCACTCGGGAATCTCGCAGGCAAGTCTGTGTTACTGATCTGATCACTCGGGGATCTCGGAGGCAAGTCTGTGTGACTGATCTGTTCATTCGGGAATCTCGCAGGCAAGTCTGTGTTACTGATCTGATCACTCGGGGATCTCGCAGGCAAGTCTGTGTTACTGATCTGATCACTCGGGGATCTCGCAGGCAAGTCTGTGTGACGACGGACCTGACCACTCGGGAGTTTGGGAGGCAAGTGGTTGCTTTCCGCTCTCACGATGAGTCACCTTCCAATTTCCCCGCATTTTCCCCTTTAGAATTCGCGCCAAACTCAGCGTTATGAAGCTATCAATGCCTTTCACGTCTTAATTGCCTTCTACAGTGGCAGCGGGGTTTCCCTGAAGTACATGTGACCATCCCTTGTTTTCCTGGTTCAGCACACCTGCACTAAGCGATTTCCAGGATAACTGGTCTTACAGGGCTTTAGCCTGTTGCCTGGCGCTTGCCACTAATTACCTGGCTGTAACATCTTGTCTCCTTTCTGACAATGTTAACCCTGAACGATATTCCCATGTCCGTACCTTTAATACATGCGATGATTTTAATATTGCCCGATTATTTAATTCTGCCATGGGAAGCGATATTATTTCCATAACTGTGGTGTTCAGAATTTCGGCTTCAGTGTTTACGGGTATTGTGTATATATGTGAAAAACAGGAAAGCACGGAACAAAAGGGCAGAAAAACAAGGGAAAACGGAGAAGAAAAAATGAAAAAAGAAGTCTATCTTTAAAAAAACTGCATTAGAATAAGGTAACGGTTTACCTATGAAAGTGAAGGAGATTGAAGTTCCCTTCTTCCTTACTTCTACTTTATCTAGCACCTACTACATGTGCTAGGTAGAGAAAGCATGTATATTTTCAACCCAAATATAAATCTAGTTTTTCACATTCACATAACGTATAGGAATAGGAGGAGGAGTAGGACAGATGTGGAGGGGGTTAGGCGAAGCCAGGTTTTTTGTACCTATGCCCACAAGGGAGGAAGCACTAAGTGACGGGAGACACCGGACGGCCATATCCAGGCAAACGGTACGGACAGTGACTGAGGTCCTTAAGGTTTGCCAAGTTTGACGACACCTCGAGGTCTTTAGGTCTCTCGGGGCCCTTTTAGGGGGACCTCGGCGGGGAGCAACGCCCACATATGCCAACCCCCTACCAGAATTCCGGGGACAACGCGGTGCCGAAAGAGTTCCTGTGCACATACCATCTCTACCAAGGTGCACCTAATGCCTTCACTGACACTTGCGACCCTGAAGGAACAAACTGGATGAACGATGAATGAAATGATGAATCAAGTGAAATGGAAGGACAGGAAATTTGGGGTATGTAATTATCCTTCCCAGCATTCGCCTAGGGACCCGGGGAAACCTCCGAAAGGACCCGTGGGTCAGCAAAGTCGGCCACGGGAATCGAACCCAAGACTCACCGAATGCCAGCCTCTTAACATTACCACGGAGCCATCTCTCTCGGTGCCACATAACTTTATCTACCCCTTTTATATCGATTGCTTCCAAAACTATTCTAAACTATTTCCAAAACTATTTTACTCTCTACTACATATAGCAGGCAGGTAAGTATTGCATTCCACCCAAGAGATCTCACTGAAACTTCATGTTCTGGGACACCTGAAGCTTTTAAAACATTATGTGTGCGTTCTTTAACGACATAAACCAAAAAACGAGTGGTACCCAAGTTCAGCAACTTTCAAGGATACGACACGAAGATCTTCGAAAAAATCCCCCACCTCCAACCTACCCCTTACATAGAAAAGTTCAAACATGGTTTTCTTAAAAATGACTCAATGCGTACGACTAAACCGCACCCTTACTAGTTGCAAACTGGGATTTCATTCGGGTTAGAAACATTACCTATGAGGTATTATGAGTCTATGAGTTTGAAATTGTGATATTTAGGCTGTTCACGTGCTATGCAGTTTTGAGTGGTCGGCTTTGTGCTCGTACGTTTTGGTTTATGTGAAGTTGCTCGCTCTTCCTATTCTTACGATTCTACAACGTGTCAAGGATAAATCGTTCCATTCACACCTTTACGTTGATGATGTGTTACACTCAGATGACTTTCTCTACTCTTGTACTGTTCTTAAAACACTTATTCCTCTATCTTCTTCATGTTATTCGAGATAAATATTTCCAGAAATTATTGCTTGTATTCTTGTAGATGCAAAGTGAATATGAGAGAAAATCCAGTAGTTGGATAGCTGTCCTATTTTAGTGTTGTCATAAAGACACGCCAGCTCATAGATCTGTAGAAAAAGACAGCTTTAAGTAGGAATGATAAAAGATACAATATTTATAATGTAAACATTTTGGACAAAGTATAGCAACGTACAAAAGTATTATAAAATTTGCAATAGGACAGCTAACTATTCTACAATTATTTATTTTATTTAGGATTGTGTTTCAGTAAATCGTAATTAGTTACTCCTAGATATAAAACTCTTCTTATTAAGATTACAACAAAATGGTATGTATCTTCTAAACTTAAGCGAACAAGAAATACGTATATATATAACGAAGTAATATGTAAGATTACTGATTCCTTATAGCAGTATCGTGAAAATCAAATGCCTTGTCATGGCCTACAGTAGGCCTTGAGCGATAATCAAATATTCAAAATCTGGTCTCTATATGAAGGCTTTGAAATTCCGTTCTCTTTGCATACCTGAGATATAAAAAGGTGAACAACGATCTTCCATTTGAGAAAAGCATAAGTATTGGAAGACGCACACAAATAACAATCAATATTTCCGAAATGGTTCACTCCATAAAACAATTCTTTTGGACGTAATTGTGTGTTTTAACGATGTCCACACTTTTTGCACAATAAGAGTTGGTCTATCTCTTACGGCTTATCAGTTATCCAAAGGTCAACCAGAGAAAACAGGACTACACGAGCTCTAGCCAGGAAATTAAAAATATACGAGTATATTTCATTTGCCATAAAAATATCTTAAACATATGACTTTTTAATCAAAATCGCTAGAGCCATTTTCAAAAAACAAAAATTGTTGAAAATTTTCCATGCGTAGTTTCGGATGGAGGAATTTTGTGTCGCATCTTCGAAAAATATTTAACTTATACCGACTTTTCCTTTTTGAGTTAAGCTGTTCACCAACTCGTCACAGAAATTTGGATGGAATAGAGTACATCCCCTACTTACTGCACGCAGTAGAACAAGTAGAAATGGCCTGGGGCAAGGAACTTCCCTCTTAGAAGATACTCTCTCGCCAATTAACCTTATAGCTCCGCAAGGAATTGTAGCTTCGATGCATTTTAGCACTCCTTGATAGTTTTTTTAGAAGCACATTCAGTACTTCTGCAAATTATACGTCGATGTGTAGTTTATAATATTTGAAATTGCTGTTCCATTTTCCATCATATATAAGTTACATGCCGATTGTATATGCATTTGCTTTATGTTTCAGTTCAATGGACACTGCTGTTTCTATCGGTGCAGACCTTGTTAAACTTCCTCTAATGGTTTCAACAAGAATGTACGTTTGTACCTCTGCTTCCAATATGGATGATTGGTTTCGTTTGACCTTTAGTGACCCATTGAATGGGGATAACGATGTGTGTATTGATTAAGTGTGCAGCGTTTAGCAAACAAAGCACTCTCATTATAACAAGTGAAATCATTCCCAGAAATCTGTGTTCCATTTCAATATTTCTGTTGCCACGAATATGCATCAGTCTATTGGATTAGTAAGAGATATTAATTATGTTGCCATCGTCATTATTGGAAAAATAACTGTGAACCGTTTGGTAGCAGAAACAGATTTCATTGATCTTACACTTTTACTTAAAATTAGCAGAATTTCAGCTTCGCTTCTGCTACTGGAGAATTGCAAAGACTATTCTTACTACCATCCTCCCAACTTCATCACCGTCGTTTCTTTCTTATTCATCAATGCCCCATCTGCCTCTCTCTCTTTCTCTTTCCCTCACTCTCTCTCTCTCGCTCACACACACACACACACACACACACACACACACACACACACACACACACACACACACACACACACACACACTTACTCTGTGCCTTAATTTCTCTCCTTTCACTTGTAGCGATCTACATACTCTGTAATGTTTTGAAAACGTTAACAAAATTGTTTTTCTGTGCCCCATCTGCCTCTCTCTCTTTCTCTCTCCCTCACTCTCTCCTTCTCTCACACTCTCTCTCTCTCTCTCACACACACACACACTTACTCTGTGCCCTAATTTTTCTCCTTTCACTTGTAGCGATCTACATACTCTGTCATGTTTTGAAAACGTTCACAAAGTTGTTTTTTTGTGATGTTAAAAATTAAAGTTAAAACGTAAGTAAACGGTTTAATAGCACTTAAATATACACTTTTCACATTGCAGAAAAGGAAAACTGCATTTTAGACCAAAAAAATAAAGCTTTATTCTAAGAAAGAGGTACGCCTTTTGACTACCATGTATACTTATTTATTCCAATTCATAAGGCCAGTAGTTTGATTCCATTTTATTTATTTTCTGTATCATAGTTTTATTTGTGAAACTTTTATGGCAACAACTTCAATAAGAATGCTTTATACCGCAATCGGTTTCTTCTTCTATTCCTTTGTGGCTTAAAAACGCCTTGTGTATTCTCGACTGGCAGAATTGTAGTCGATGCCATGCGACTGCAACTAAATTCCCTTTGTATACGAGATGGCTCCTCAGACTTTAGGTTCATCTGAGGCTCGCGTACTGGAGGTTCAGGGCTCAATGCCTGGTCTACCTGACTCTTTTTCCGCCAGCTCAAAACCACCAAAAATAAATAATGCTCACATTCAAGAGGTACAACGTTCGAATGTCAGTTTACATAAGTTACCCGGGGAAAGCTGTTTCCAGGATTTACTTCATTTTGAAGGTGAATGTAAGGTAACTCAGTTCTACACCCCACTCATGACAGGTATAACGGGCAGAAGTGGAGGACACAGTGGCCAGGCGATAAGCCTTGGATAGCGAAAGGCTGTTGCGCTAGGGATAGATGATGGTGGAGGTGGTGGTGATGGTGGTGGTAGTGGTGGCGGCGGTCGTGGTGTGGCGGCAGTGGCGGTGATGGTATGGTGGTGGGGGTGGCGGTGGTGTGGTTCGTGGTGGTGTGGTGGTGTGCAGGTAGTGGTGGTGGTGGTAGTGGTGTGATGGTGGTGGCGGAGGTGGTGTTGGTGGTTATTGTGGTGGTGGTGCCGGTGGTGGTGTGATGGTGGTGGTAGTAGTGTGGTGGTGGTGGCGGAGGTGGTGTTGGTGGTGGTTGTGGCGGTGGTACTGGTGTAATGGTGGTGGTGGTAGTTGTGTGGTGGTGGTGGCGGTGGTGGCGGTGGTGGTGTTGGTGGTGGCGGTGATGATCTTGGTGGTGGTGTGGTGGTGGTATTGGTGGTGGTGGCGGTGGTGGTGTTGGTGGTGGCGGTGATGATGTTGGTGGTGGTGTGGCGGCAGTGGTGGTGGTAGTGGTGGTGGTGGCGGTGGTGGTGTTGGTGGTGGCGGTGATGATGTTGGTGGTGGTGTGGTGGTGGTATTGGTGGTGGTGGCGGTGGAGGTATTGGTGGTGGTGGCGGTGGTGTGGTGGTGGCGGTGGTGGTGTTGGTGTTGGTGGTGGTTGTGGTGGTGGTGGTGTTGGTGGTGGTTGTGGTGGCGGTGGCGGTGGTGTGGTGTTGGTGGTGGTGGCGTGACGGTGGGGGTGTGGTGGTGGTGGAGGTGGTGGCGGTGGTGTGGTGGTTGTGTGATGGTGGTGGTAGTAGTGTGATGGTGGTGGTGGCGATGGTGGTGTTGGTGATGATTGTGGTGGTGGTAGTGGTGTCATGGTGGTGGTAGTGGTATGATGGTGGTGGTGGCGGTGGTGGTGTGTGTGGTAGTTGTGGTGGTGGTAGTTGTGTGATGGTGGTGGTAGTGATGTGGTGGTGGTGGCGGTGGTGGTGTGGCGGAAGTGGTGATAGTGGTGGTGGTGGTAGTGGTGGTGGTGACGGTGGTGGTGTTGGTGGTGGTGGCGGTGGTGTGGTGGTGGTGTTGGTGGTGGTGGTGTTGGTGGTGGTGGTGGTGGCGGTGGTGTGGTGGTGGTGGCGGTGGTGGTTTGGTGGCAGTGGTGGTGGTAGTGGTGGTGGCAGTGGTGTTGGTGGTGGCGGTGATGGTGTCGGTGGTGGTGGTGGCGGTTGTGGTGTTGGTGGTGGTTGCGGTGGTGTGATGGTGGTGGTGGCGGTGGTGGTGTTGGCGGTGGTTGTTGTGGTGGCGGTGGTGTTGGTGTTGGTGGTGGCTGTGGTGGCGGTGGCGTTGGTGTGGTGTTGGTGGTGGTGTGACGGTGGGGGTGTGGTGGAGTTGGTGTTGGTGGCTGTGGCGGAGGTGTGGTGGTGGTGGTGTGATGGTGGTGGTAGTAGTGTGATGGTGGTGGTGGCGGTGGTGGTGTTGGTGGTGGTGGCGGTGGTGTTGGTGATAGTTGTGGTGGTGGCAGTGATATGATGGTGGTGTTGGTAGTGGTGTGATGGTGGTAGTGGCGGTGGTGGTGTTGGTGGTAGTTGTGGTGGTGGTAGGGGTGTGATGGTGGTCGTGGTAGTGGTGTGGTGGTGGTAGTAATGAGGTGGTGGTGATGGCGGTGGAGGTGTTGGTGGTGGCGGTGGTGTGGTGGTGGTGGCGGTGGTGGTGTTGGTGGTGGTTGTTGTGGTGGTGGTGTTGGTGGTGGTAGTGGTGGTGGTAGTGGTGGTGACGGTGGTGTTGGTGGCGGTGGTGGTGGTGTTGTGGTGTTGGTGATGGTGGTGTGGTGGTGGTGTTGGTGGTGGTGGTGTGACGGTGGGCGTGTGGTGGTGTTGGTGGTGGTGGAGGTGGTGGCGGTGGTGTGGTGGTTGTGCGATGGTGGTGGTAGTAGTGTGATGGAGGTGGTGGCGGTGGTGGTGTTGGTGATGCTTGTGGTGGTGGTAGTGGTATCATAGTGGTGGTAGTGGTGTGATGGTGGTGGTGGCGGTGGTGGTGTGTGTGGTAGTTGTGGTGGTGGTGGTAGTGGTGTGAGGTGGTGGTGGTAGTGGTGTGGTGGTGGTAGTGATGTGTTGGTGGTGGCCGTGGTGGTGTGGCGGAAGTGGTGGTAGTGGTGGTGGTAGTGGTGGTGGTGACGGTGGTGGTGTTGGTGGTGGTGGCGGTGGTGTGGTGGTGGTGTTGGTGGTGGTGGCGGTGGTGTGGTGGTGGTGGCGGTGGTGGTGTGGCTGCAGTGGTGGTGGTAGTGGTGGAGGTGGCGGTGGTGATGGTGGTGGCGGTGATGGTGTTGGCGGTGGTTGTTGTGGTGGCGGTGGTGGTGTTGGTGTTTGTGGTGGTTGTGGTGGCGGTGGCGTTGGTGTGGTGGTGGTGTTGGTGGTGGTGTGACGGTGGGGGTGTGGTGGAGTTGGTGTTGGTGGTGGTGGCGGAGGTGTGGTGGTGGTGGTGTGATGGTGGTGGTAGTAGTGTGATGGTGGTGGTGGCGGTGGTGGTGTTGGTGGTGGTGGCGGTGGTGGTGTTGGTGATGGTTGTGGTGGTGGCAGTGATATGATGGTGGTGTTGGTAGTGGTGTGATGGTGGTAGTGGCGGTGGTGGTGTTGGTGGTAGTTGTGGTGGTGGTAGGGGTGTGATTGTGGTCGTGGTAGTGGTGTGGTGGTGGTAGTAATGTGGTGGTGGTGATGGCGGTGGAGGTGTTGGTGGTGGCGGTGGTGTGGTGGTGGCGGTGGTGGTGTTGGTGGTGGTTGTGGTGGTGGTGGTGTTGGTGGTGGTAGTGGTGGTAGTGGTGGTGGTAGTGGTGGTGGTAGTGGTGGTGACGGTGGTGTTGGTGGCGGTGGTGGTGTGGTGGTGGTGTTAGTGGTGTGGTGGTGGTGTTGGTGGTGTGGTGGTAGCGATGGTGGTGGTAGTGGTGGAGTGGTGGTGGCGGCGGTGGTGGTGTGGCGGCAGTGGTAGTGGTGGTGGTGATGGTGGTGGTGGCTGTGGTGGCGGTGGTGGCGGTGGTGGTGGTGTGGTGGTGGTGGTAGTGGTGGAGTGGTGGTGGCGGCGGTGGTGGTGTGGCGGCAGTGGTAGTGGTGGTGGTGATGGCGGTGGTGGCGGTGGTGGTGGTAGTGGTGGTGGCGTTGGTGGCGGCACTTTTAACATTGGAAGTGGCATCTGGTTGGCACATGACAAGAGGCAACAAAATATGTTAATGCAACACCACCTATCTTCAATTACACAATATTTTACAATCCTAGAAATGAACGAATGGTAAAGAGGCAGTAAAATTATTGTAATAAACATTCTCACTCATCCTATACTGAATGTGCTCTTGAAACGAATTATTACTACTATTACTACTAGTGCTGCTACTACTATTCTTCTTCTTGTACTTCTTTTTCTTCTTCTTCTTCTTCTTCTTCTTCTTCTTCTTCTTCTTGTTATTATTATTAATTATTATTATTATTATTATTATTATTATTATTATTATTATTATTATTATTATTATTATTATTATTATTATTATTATTATTATTATTATTATTATTATTATTATTATTATTATTATTATTATTATTATTATTATTATTATTATTATTATTATTATTATTATTATTATTATTATTATTATTATTATTATTATTATTATTATTATTATTATTATTATTATTATTATTATTATTATTATTATTATTATGATCTTTTTCTGCAGCTAGCATTTTCGAAAACAAACCAAACATTAACAGTTAGTACCTTAAGCAATTAAGTGTTTAAACGGATAAGGCTATTTCTCAACTTGGCATATAGTAAATTTAATTGTTTGTACGTCTGCATTTTCTTACTAAGCTATTTGTATTAAAAATGGAAAATAATTATTTAGAAAGCTGAATCAGAATTTAAGAACTCTAAGTCAAGGATGGAATCAAACCAGGAACTGTGGCTATAAGTAGGAAAATCAAAGTCGATTTGCTGGTCAGTTTGAGGGTTTATCGGGATACTTCTGTGGCATGGACTTAGCGGTGTGTAGAGAGTTTAAGTGGAGAGTAGGCAAGTGGCAAGCTCAAATTCTTATGTTTGATTTTCAGGCTTTTTCACATACGTCTTACATCAATTGTGTGAGAGAAGAATAACCAAACATAAACTACTTACTTACAACTTTATATTGTATCCGCGCAATCCATCACTCCGCTGGCTTTGTTCTATTATGTGCTGAAAATATCCCTTCTGTGTCACTATCCTGTTTATTTCTCTCCGCCATCTTTCTCCCAACATTTCCCTCTTTACCTCTCTCTTTCCGCTCTCTGCTATTCCCTTTTTCTCATTTATACTCCCTCATATAGTCATTCTCATTCTCTCCTTTTCTTTCTCTTCGTACAATTTAAATGTAATGTTTTGACAATTAATAAAACTAAATTTTCTGTGGTATATAAACTGTGACCACCACTTCTCCCCCACTTATATATTATACTTATGTGTATGTTTGTGTATATGTGTGACGTTACTTTTGTTTATTTTTAATGGTAAAGGCATAGCAAGTGAAAAATAAGATACAAATATTTTATGCTGAAATCAGATTACAGAAAGGATTGAATACAGTCGCATACTCTTAAGAAGAATATGAAATATCCAAAAATAGATATGGCCGTATAGCTATAATTTATGATTTATCATTCTTAAGTTTGTAATATTTGAGCTCATTAGATATTTATTATTACCTAGAGTAAAATAAATATTAGTGTTATTTTGAGTCCATAATGTTTATTCCAATATCAACAAAGAAAGGGTGATACGACGTTTTCGCGTTTATCAGCTGTCTGTCTGGTTGAGTTGTTCCTCATTTAGATTCACATAGATATCTCTCTCTGCTTTCCTTCATTTTTAATGAAACAAGAATTGGGGAGAACTAAAAGAAGCAGCAGAGGCAAAAGCAGAAGGGTATTTCAAGACAGAACATCAACACATTGTCGAGATCTGTGCAATGCAGTGGATTCGCATTTCAGAAGGAATACTTTTCAGACCTATGGGCTTTTATTATATAATGCATTCTTACATTAAACTTTTTTCTGTTACTCCTCGTACATAAGGTATATAAGCTCTCTTCGCATCAGTCGTAAGGCACGCACATGGAGTGTACTTAACATGGCAGTTTTTATAGCTGGAGGGTGATGTGACAATTATTTGTTTTTAATTTTAAGCTGTACTCTACAAATGAACAAGTCTTACTTCTCAGTCAAGAAATCAAAGACTCCTTCAATAGAAAAGAAGATAATTTATCAGTTTTTATTGATTTCCAAAGTACATATGATTCTATATGCAGAACAAAACTACTAAAGAAAGTAAAAAAATAGGGATACAAGTGCTTTATTGCAACCAGATATAGAAGAAATATATCCAAATACAAACAAGTACACCGTGGCTTACCACAAGGCGCAGTTCTCAGCACAACACTTTTTAATATATTTATTAACGATCTGCCACAACAAATACAAAAACCAGGTGTGAAGTGTGCACTATTTGCTGATGACTTAGTAATGTGGACTTCAAAACCAAAAAGCAAAAGTACAGAACTAGAAAAAACCATGCAACAATCCTTAACCAACTTAAAAAGGTGGAGCAAAGAAAATTTAATGAGTGTTAATACAACAAAATCAAACTACCAAATCTTTTCACTAAGAAAAAAAAAACAAAACAAAAAAAAAGACAAAACTAAAAATAAAACTAAATTTTGAGGGTCAACAATTACCAGAAACAAAGGAAGCAAAGTATTTAGGAGTTACATTTGATACCAAACTTACATGGACCAAACAAATAGAAAATGTAATACAAAGAGCAGAGAGGCGCCTTTCACTATTAAAACGTCTAACAGGAATGAAGTGGGGATGTTCCAGAGCAACTCTTAACACAACATACAATGTATATATAAAGCCATTATTTACTTACTGAAGCGAAGTTCTTGTAACAGCTAACACACACACAAAAAAAAAAAAAAAAAAAAAAAAATTCAAATCTTTCAAAACCAAAGTCTGAGATTAATTACAGGTGCTATCAAAACCACACCAATAGCAATAGCAGCTATGGAAATACTAACCAACCAATAGCCCATTGAATATGAAATAGAAAAAGCGGCTCTTATTCAACACCAAAAGTTGATCAGACTCCCATTCAATGCATGGCACAAGAGAAATTTTACACATACACTAAAGACTCAGGAGAGCTTTCTTTCCAAAATTCAAGACATCAGGAAGAATGTACACCTTCCTAATTCAAAGGAAAACTTCATATCTAAAGTCAATCCGACACATACATTAGACATCACATATTATTTATACCTGACAGAAGAAGTTAAGAAAAGTGATACTCCAACTAGTGTTCTATGGATCGAGATCACCTTCAAATATGCCCGGCCACTTCTAGTGCCCCATCCATCAGTGAAAAATATTGGAGAGCAAGAGGATTAGTGACTTCATTGTCAGAAATCCAGCATTAGCTAACAACAACCAACTAGTGTTCTAAAATATTTGGCATTTGAGACAATCCATACTAGATTTCCAGAACATGAATGGCTCCATATTTATACTGATGGATCATTGATATCAAACCAAGATGGAGCAGGTACTGGAGTCACATGTCACCTCTTTTCCTACTACAAATCTTTAAGTTATGGAACTACTAACTTTGATGGAGAAATTGAAGCAATTCGAATGGCCCTACAAAATCTTTTGTACAGAATTTCACATTTTAAGCTAGCAGTTATTCTCTCAGATTCCAGGGCAGCAATTATAGCAATTAATTCCAAGTTGTCACCAAAAAACCAAACAATTATAGAATGTTGGAAAATCCTTACCCATCTAACAGCACTTCAAAAACACCTAGTCTTCCAATGGATACCAGCTCACTGTGGACTGAGTGGTAATGAGAAAGCTGATTTTCTTGCAAAAAAGGGTACCAGCGGTGTACAAAAATCTATAGTTAATCTACCATTTTATGCAACTAAAAGATTAGTCAACTCTGAATTCAAAAAAATTATTACTACGAAAAATCAAAGAATAAAAGATGGGAACTACCAAACATTTAAACAGTAATTCCTGAGTATCCTCGAAAAACAGCAGTTGCAACCTTCAGGTTGATTACAGGACATGATTGTCTGGCAAAACATGTGAACAGAATTGGAATATATTCTTCACCACTCTGTCCTCTATGTGATTCGCAAGAGGAAATGGATCGAGATCACCTTCAAATATGCCCGGCCACTTCTAGTGCCCCATCCATCAGTGAGAAATATTGGAGAGCAAGAGGATTAATGACTTCATTGTCAGAAATCCAGCATTAGCTAACAACAACAACAACATTAAACTTTTTTAACATTGTAATTATCAGTTTAAACTTTATGTATACCAAGTCCTTTAAACCACTCTCTTCAAGATTTTATTAAATATCAAACTTAAGGGATTTGAAAATGGATTCCGTTGAAGAAGACAATACACAGATTGCCAATTTAATACAGATTGTCAAGCCAACCTTTTGCTGTAGGATAAAGCAATACTTTAAAGATTCTCTGTTTGTAAATAAAGAATTTAATATTTGATCTTGAAAAGTATTGGAGTTATAGACTTAATGAGCGTTTTAGGCTTTTTCTTTTCTTAGTTCATTTCCAGAATGATGCACAAGTGCTTAAGACATGGACGTTCTCTTTATCATTTCGATTACGTACCATACTTTCAATGGTTCTTATGCGTTCTCCGAAATGTCTAGAGAGCTTTTGCCTCTCCACTTTTCAAGAGTACTCTGCGTTCTCTTCTTCTACTCCTCAAGCTTTTCTCGTCATTGACCGCGCTGTTTTTAAAAAATGACTGCGCACCTGTTTAAAGTTTCCTTACGTTTGAGAGTCATTGAATCGTTTAACTAGCTAAATAATGTTCTGAAAAGTTAGAATCGCTTGCTGGTTCGTAACAAACGTGTATAAAAGCTCTGGTGTTTGCTTATATTTCACAGAATGACTGTGCTTCTGCTAATTAGTTGTTTTGAGGCTTGTGCTGCCTTAGGAAAAATCCAAATATTTACTTAATACTCGTACACAATATAGACTTGTGTGAAAGATACTAATGATTAATGAAGCTCTAAAATACTATAGAATATATAAAAAAGAATTTTTCCATTTCAAAGGATTTGCTCGTACATTATGCCTTACTGTTTTTGAAGTCATCTTACAGTTATTAAAAATCACATATTAATGCACGTGCGTTATTGAAATGTCCTTCCTTCCATGTTGTACTACTTTCTCTGCCTATCTCATACCTATATGCAGTAGAAGTAGCACGGCGTTTCTTCCAAAAAGCTGGATATCTATATTTCAGGAGAAATACACGTTTTGAGGTCCCTGTATCCAAAACGAGCATTTTTAGAGAAAGGTCCATATACCAGGTGGCCCGTCTCATCCGGCATTGGGGTAGGTGGATAACCCTTCGTACGTTAAAGGAGGTGCAGCACACAGCGGC
Source organism: Tenodera sinensis (assembly GCA_030765045.1). Classification (NCBI taxonomy): domain Eukaryota; kingdom Metazoa; phylum Arthropoda; class Insecta; order Mantodea; family Mantidae; genus Tenodera; species Tenodera sinensis. The sequence goes on from CM060962.1 coordinate 157,786,787, forward strand.
GTGATTTCTATGAAGTGGGCGCCAGTGGCATGAGTGAACTTTGTTCTGCCTGTAAGAAAAGACGAGCGAAGCGATGTGAGGTAACTCCCAAGGTTTCAACTATGTAACACGTGATAATAGACAATAACTGTCTTTGAATATTTTCCACCTTACTTACAGGGACTTAATGTCCCAGAGAATAAACTCATTCCTGTATATGCTGCTATTGTCTGACATTACCGATTACACATTGTAGATTGCCGTAAAAAAAATGTATGGAAACATGAGGACACGTAATGTTTCATTGGCATTTCTTTGTTTCTTATTACTGTCATTGTTGTACTGTATTATTTAGTTATTATCATATTATTATTACTTTTATTATTATTATTATTATTATTATTATTATTATTATTATTATTATTATTATTATTATTATTATTATTATTATTATTATTATTATTATTATTATTATTATTATTATTATTATTATTATTATTATTATTATTATTATTATTATTATTATTATTATTATTATTATTATTATTATTATTATTATTATTATTATTATTATTATTATTATTATTATTATTATTATTATTATTATTATTATTATTATTATTATTATTATTATTATTATTATTATTATTATTATTATTATTATTATTATTGACCGCCTCCGTAGCGCAGTGGTAGCGCGCCTGCCTGTGGCACGGAGGACCCGGGTTCGATCCCCGGCACCGGCATGGGATTTTTCCCCCGCTGGGAGGTCTGGTACGGGGTGCACTCAGCCTCGTTAGGTCCCTGGGGGGGGCCAATTGAGGAGCTATCCTGATAGAAAGGTAGCGTCCCTAAAAGGTCAAAGTAGTCGCCTTACGGTCTGGGGAGTCGCCACCCCCAACCTGCACTCCTCCGTGGCCTTGGCTGCGGCTGGAGGACGCAGCGGCCGGGCGATGAGGGTAACCTCTGAATAAGGGGAAGACGCCCTAGGGAAATTATTATTATTATTATTATTATTATTATTATTATTATTATTATTATTATTATTATTATTATTATTATTATTATTATTATTATTATTATTATTATTATTATTATTATTATTATTATTATTATTATTATTATTATTATTATTATTATTATTATTATTATTATTATTATTATTATTATTATTATTATTATTATTATTATTATTATTATTATTATTATTATTATTATTATTATTATTATTATTATTATTATTATTATTATTGTTGTTGTTGTTATTATTGTTATTGTTTATTATTATTATTATTATTATTATTATTATTATTATTATTATTATTATTATTATTATTATTATTATTATTATTATTATTATTATTATTATTATTATTATTATTATTATTATTATTATTATTATTATTATTATTATTATTATTATTATTATTATTATTATTGTTGTTGTTGTTGTTATTATTAATTATTATTAAAGTACAACAATGCCAAAGGTCTATGCGTTACATTATCATGACATTCTCCACCCATTTTTCAACGAACCACTCTTACAAAAGCGTGTTTTTCTGAATTTATGCACTACATGTTAATTGAGATACACGTTTGCAGAATTGGCTTTATGACATATTTCCTTGTAGGTACAATTGGAATTGCAGTAGAAGAATACAGTGGATTTATGCGATAGTCAGCTCGTAGTTATGTGAGATGTTTTAAATTACGTTCTCTTTGCAAGATTAGGAAGGAAGTAAACGAAAAATGACTTCTCCTTTGTGAAAAGCACGAATATTGGGAAATTCAAAATAATAACAAGGAATATCTTGGAAATGGCCAACTCAAAAAAATGTATATTACATAAATTGTGTGCTTTGCCGAGATCTACTTTTTGGGGCAATAAAATATTGTCGAACTATTACGGTTGCATAGGCCGTTGAGAATTAACAGGACTTCATAGGCTATTCACGGAAAAGTCAAGATTTACATTTCATTTGAAATGAAAGTGTTTTAACATGTGGTATTTTAATCAAAGTTCTTAAAGTTATCTTTGAGCAAATCAAAGTTTTAGAAAAATGTTGCATGTAAGAGATATTTTGGGTTAAGGAATTTTCATGAGAGTCGTTGTGTCACATCCCTGGAAGATGCTGAACTTCATACCAAATTTGGTTTTTAACGGACGTTTTGTTTGAGTTATGCTGTTGTACTATTTGATACGAAATGATTCGAAAATTTTTTCTTTTGGGTTCAGGAAGCCTCAGAACCTATATTTCCGGTGAAATCTCGGTGTCTAATTTTTGGATGGAATGCAATAATTTCCCTACTTGCTACACATATTCTCTATTTATGAATTTAAGCACCCAAAAATAACTAAAAATGTATCTTGTGCGCTTACTTGTTTACCTTGTGTTAGATAATATGACCCATGTAGCAGGAATATTTTTGTTCTTATACCAACAAAACAATAGGTGCATATTTAGGTATCTCGGCATGCGGTGAAGAAGTTCGGACATAAAGCCGTTCACGGCTCAAGTCCAAGTTAGTAATTGTTTTTTCCTTTTACCTTGATTATAGGTACAGCCAGTATGTAGCTCCCTTTTCTGTCAGCTCCCCATAATGGGGAAACGTATTCAAAATAATCATTGAGGGAGTAGAGCAAGGGTGGATTTATAGTGTTTATTGGACATATACTAGGAGATATGCCATTACTCTCTTTTTACCTCGAGCGTTGCCCAGTGGTTGCTTTAATCGAACAATAAATGGATTTTGCAAGAACCTGATTGGTTCGTGCGATTCCATCAAAACCAGCAACCAGATGGATTCTCAAATTTTCTCCCATTTTAATGCGTTTATTTACTGCCGCTCATATGTCATATCGCAACAACTTTGTTGTGTAGTTACATTTCAGTGTAACTCCCAGTGTTTCTGTTACTGTACAAAGAACATTGACTTCTATTCGCTGATGTTGGCATTTCTTGCATTCTTCTGGGATGTCTTAAAAAGTTATGAGCATTCCTCCGGCAATTAAATGTAAAAGCCCGACTTTAAACACCCAACACTTAATCCTATAGCAACTTACAATTAAAGTACCTAGGCAACTTATCTAAATTCTATTTACTATGTAATGAAAGTCATTCCACTGTTTTGCAGTTATATCTAAAATAAAACTTATATTCAGCTTTTCCCTTATTTCATTCCTGAAGTGGCCAGTGTCAGAACGCAACACAACGCAAAAATCTCTTATTACTCACCTTTATTATTACTCTGACATTAGTTGTTAGGTAGAGAACAATGCTGAGCCACAAGTTCAATTTATTCATCTTTTTCACCAGAACATTAAAATACCCTTAATCTTTAGTAAATGCTTGAAAACTTTGGTGGAGATACATCTATTACAAAGATATTAAAATGTGTTGTTTTGCTAGCATGAAATATCAAGGAGTTCACTTGGAATCAAAGATTTTCACTAATTCATACCTTTAAAGTTAAAAAAGCTCAATAGTACATTGACTAAGTTAAATATAATAAATTGAAATTAAATAATAACTGTTGAATACATTTTTACATCGCATCTTTATGTACAAATAAAAGTTTGAGCTATATACAAGAAGTATAAAGAGCATTTCATTAGTATATCAACAATGGTTGTTTATAAATAAAACCATAAATATCTAATAAACTTTGGCACTTTTATTAAAATATTGTGTGCCACACATTTCTCACAGATGGGGGTTCTAAAAGCTCTCTGCCAAAACAGTAGTTTTAGTCCAATGACTTTCTAAAGTGTCAATACCCTCAGCAAAAGATCTGTCCGACTATACAACGTAAGCGTCTGTCTTAACTTGAACCTCATCATTTGATGCTACTTCGTCCAGCCAGCCATTTCTTCAGATTTGGAAACAAAGATAATCCGTGCAAGTCCAATCCGGAGAATATGGAGGGAGGTACTTGGAGGTTTTGCAGCAACAATCCGAGACGTGTGCAAAGGAGCAGTATCGTGATCAAACAGAACTTTCTTTTACGCAACAGGTGGACCCTTAGCCTGAACAGTATCCTAGCAGTGAAACATAATACCTACAACTTGGAGATTTGCCCTTCTGCACTCACTGACAATTAAAAATAAAAAAAAATTTAAAAATAATTTAAAAAACACTTAGCTATGTCTTCTACTGATTGATTCAGTTTTGCTTTCTTGGGTACACTTCACCTAACGTTTCACTTTTTGGATTGCAGAGCGGTAGAAGTACTCATACGTAATAGATTCGGTTGCCTTACCAACACGCCCCACCACAGTTCAGCACCAAAGCATGGGCTGGTAAACCAAACATATGTTCGAATCCCGGCATGGATCTCTATTGGTTCATTCTTCTTCTTCTTCTTCTTCTTCTTCTTCTTCTTCTTCTTCTTCTTCTTCTTCTTCTTCTTCTTCTTCTTCTTCTTCTTCCTCTTCTTCTTCTTCTTCTTCTTCTTCTTCCTCTTCCTCCTCCTCTTCTTCTTCTTCTTCTTCCTCTTCTTCTTCCTCTTCTTCTTCTTATTCCTCTTCCTCCTCTTCTTCTTCTTCTGCTTCTTCTTCCTTCTTCTTCTTGTTCCTCCTCTTCTTCTTCTTCTTGTTCCTCCTCTTCCTCTTCTTCTTCTGCTTCTCCTTCTCCTTCTCCTTCTCCTCCTTCTTCTTCTTCTTCTTCTTCTTTTTCCGCCTCTTCTTCTTCTGCTTCTTCTTCCTTCTTCTTCTTGTTCCTCCTCCTCCTCCTCTTCTTCTTCTTCTTGTTCCTCCTCTTCTTCTGTTTCTCCTTCTCCTTCTCCTCCGTCTTCTTCTTCTTTTTCCGCCTCCTCTTCTTCTTCTTCTTCTTCTCCTTCTTCTTCTTCTTCTTCTTCTTCTTCTTCTTCTTCTTCTTCTTCTTCTTCTTCTTCTTCTTCTTCTTCTTATTATTATTATTATTATTATTATTATTATTATTATTATTATTATTATTATTATTATTATTATTATTAACATTATTATTAATATTATTATTACTATTACTATTACTATTACTTTTACTATTATTATTATTATTATTATTATTATTATTATTATTATTATTATTATTATTATTATTATTATTATTATTATTATTATTATTATTATTATTATTATTATTATTATTATTATTATTATTATTATTATTATTATTATTATTATTATTATTATTATTATTATTATTATTATTATTATTATTACTATTACTATGATTATTATTATTACTATTATTATTAATATTATTATTACTATTATTATTACTATTATTATTACTATTATTGTTATTATTATTATTATTATTATTATTATTATTATTATTATTATTATTATTATTATTATTATTATTATTATTATTATTATTATTATTATTATTATTATTATTATTATTATTATTATTATTATTATTATTATTACTATTATTACTAATTATTGCTATTACAAATTATAAATTAACATGTTTTATCATCGTTAACAGAAACATGCATTCAATAGAAAATCCATATGGCTTTCGTGCAATAGAACAATATTACTCTGATATAACTTACCAGCGTGATGGTTAAAGCAGCCGCTCGATAGCGAAAGATCTGTGGTTCAAATCCCGACTATAGCATTGAATTTTTCAGTCCTGATTCCACCTCTTAAACATTGCCCGCACACGGTACGAGTATGTGTGTTTTAAAACACCAGCAGTAAGTTTTTTGGCATAAATAAATAATAATTACATTGATATGTCAAATTATTTAAAGTTAAACCAACAAATATATACTTCTAAACGACACGAAGGTAGCTTACTACTCGTAATCGAAAAACAAGAGACAAACTTTGTCTCCAAATTTGAACACTGGACATCTACAACACTAAACCAGAACACTCCGCCTTACACCAAAGCGAACTATGCGCTTACTTCGTGCATTTGGTGCCCCTGGTACCCCCTCTTGCCTCGCTCGCACTACCGTCGAAAGGTAGTTCATTGAACAATTGTGCGTATTGCGGCCCCTAGATTCCTTTTAGAGACCGTGTACACACATACATATCTACGTGCGTACAAAGCTACTTACATACATACCTACATCATTTTGAGTGCGATACAGAATAAATTGCAAATATTTCTTTTGGTCTAGTATATAGCGATGTTCGTGTTGTATAATCTTAAATCATTTCTAAGCTTAAAATTATAGTATGAATAGATAAAGGAATCACTGCATATGTATATTGTGAAATACAGATAATAACTGGAAATGTTACTAGGAGAGGCTGCTATCAATCTACAACAACAGACTTTCTTTTTCCAATGCTTAACGCCACTTTTGAGCGCAGTTCTGTAAAAGAGGTAAACACGAAGCACATACACTAATGATCTAATGGCTGAAATGAATTTAGAGTTACTCGAAATATATCTTAAGAGGAAAACAGAACTATGGATTAATATAATAATTATTATACACGGGTACGTGTGGGTGCGTACTATTTCAATGAAATATTGTCACTCTGCATCAAGGTGTAAAATATATAAAACGAAAAATACAATTTGAATAGTTTTTAACGGCCACTCTAAATTCATATGGCACCACAGTCGGTGACCTTGGTGATAGGTAATGAAATGAAATGATAATTGGGAAAGAAAATATGGGAAACATTCCAGGCTTAAGGGACACTGGGAGTGAAATTTTGGTCAAAATTGTCAAAAAGTCGAAAATTGTTTTTTTATCTTAAAATGTTCCTGGAACACCTGTGCATTTGGATCAACTAACGTTTTTCATATCCCCCACTCCATGTGGTCATTACGGCCCTTTCAAATAGCGCTCTTCCCTTAAGGTACACAGGATGCTGCTATATAAAAGCCTGTTTTTCTCAAAACTACATTTCTCCACATTCCAAAAGAAGGTCACGCCTGAGTTTTGCTTCAAATTCAATGAAAATTTCCAAAATTATTCATAAATAGCAGCTAAACAAAACTATGCTTCAATATTGATGCTATCATTAACATGAATTCCAAAAACATTTTTTTTTGTATGAAACAAATCAATAATTTTTAAGATTACATTTTCTTTGTTATTAAAAAATATGTACAGCATAATCAGCAACCGTATTTGAAATATCTCTTCATACGATTGTTACCCATGTTTTAGAGTATCAGTTCTGCGAATATAAATGAATTTTGGAAAGTCAATAGACGCGAGCTCTATTTTGAAAATGTGCCTATTAAATTCATAAAATAATTTATATATCCTAAACGAATTATCAAATTTTAATGAAATTTGGCGTACCTCCTATTCTCATATAAATACAAAAACAGTAAAATTTTCAGAAAAATCTATCAAAAAATGTGGAACTTTCAAATTTCACTCCTAGTGTCCCTTAAGTTTAGAGTATCTCTCCGGCATTTATCATTGCCTTAAAGGGGAGTCTCCAATGTTAATGGATGAGCCATTACCTAGAACAATATTTAAATCAGCTGAACGTTTTAAGACATGTTCAGTGGAATTTTTACAGTTGACTGATGAAACAAAAATACATTTCCTTCACCTGAAGCAAAGTTATGACTTTTGAATATAATGCCTACATTGTTATTGAAATATAAGAGATTTAAAATTAAAAACAAGACTAACTAGTTTTTGATACATACAACATTTTCTATTAAAGTAATAGTTATTTATATTATAAGTGGCTTAAATATACTATTATTTGTAAGTGAGATGTTTAGTACAGAGCGTGTAAGCGTTAGTGTTCACATTTCTCACGAGCAAATAAATATAGGTAATTGTTTGATAAGCCACGTGTAATATCCTAATATTAACAAATATTCCTATTTGTACTAGTTTTAACTTTTTTCCTGCTATATTCTTGTTATACTGTCTGTCACCAATTCAAAATACATATTTGAGACGGTTTGAATTGGGAACAATTATTTTTTTTCAATTTATATTGTAGTGTTTTTTTTTAAAGAAAAGAAACAAAATCCATGCAACCGCAGTCAAATGATACCCCGTCATCACCCACGCGTGCCATCACACCGATTATTTTACGTGGGCCCTCCCCGTCCTTTACCACAAGCACATTTGACTGCGGTTGCCGAGACTTGAACTCACGACCTCAGGCTTTGAGTGCATGGCCAGTGCACTACGTGTTGCCTTAACGATCATGACTACCCAAGCCAGCAGGCTCAAGGTCTCCCAGACCGCCTAATCTAAACCGGTTTCGAGTCAGAGGAAGAACGGCATATGTAGCAAAATAATTCAGGCATGAATTGATTATTGTTATTGTTATTTGAGTTATCATTACGAGGAATTGAATTTTAGTCGTGACGGAGGTACTGCAGTTTGTTACCCGGTAAGTGGAAGGACTTATATGACAAGGAATGTTCATTATTTAACGAATGGGGAGCTGTCAAACGAGTTAAAGTAGTTTTCAAAGATGTGCTGTTAACATATTAATGTTTGCAGTAAGGTAGAGAAATCTAATGAAACTACAGTTTGTTCAATTTTTCTGTGTTTAATCAATAAAGTTACAGTGAAATAAAGTACTTACTTCATTTGACGATAAAATAAAGACACATCTTTGTTGTTTCCTTGGACACATTAAATATATACATTAAGTCTATAGGATAAGCTAAAGGTTATTTAAGTGCAAATATGTGATAAAAATTTCAGGACATTATGCCGATAACTTTCAGAGATAATGGGGCGTTTGTGTAGAAAATTATTTGTTCAGAAATTGTGGTTAAACAAGATGAGAAAGCCTAAAATCTGCACGCCTCTTTATTTTCAATAATACGTTTAATGTATTTACGATTAACGTAGCGCTATGAAACATATGAAAATGAGCGGAAGATCTGAAATATTCATATGGAAGTAAAACCTCAATATTGAAAAAAATCATAAAATTCACCTTTTCGACTCCCCTTAATAACTTAGGCTAACCTTCTCGGCATTGTCTCTCCCTCCCTCCCTCCCTCCCCCCCCCTCTCTCTCTCTCTCTCACCCTTCTCTCAGTCCTCCACATTCAAACTTGGGATCTCGTCAGTAGAACACAAGCATGATTTTGCCACATCTCGGGGGTGAGCATATTGCTAAAATAATGAAACTGTTCACTTCCCAATGTTGCGTTTGTTTACTTGGTATTGGTATTACATCCATATATAACATATTGAACGGTTCTTAAGAGTTTGCCGCCTCTCACTCAGCAGCTTCCCCTAAGAATCTATGTTTAATAGCACAGGATCCGTTGTACTGCAGGAGATGATTTCTCTTTTGTGCTGAAAAGTTTTCTAGTCACGCAAGGATATGAGAGAGAGAGAGAGAGAGAGAGTCAGGGGAGAGTGTGTCGCTTTTGTTTTGTACCATAATGGACCACCGCATTGTTTGGAAACAATTACTCGATGGATGGATGCGAAAGAAACACGGCCCCCTAGATGCATTACAACGATTTTCTGGCTGCTGATGACGCAGTAATCATTTCTTGAGGGCATCAGGTGTGGAGCTGGGCACGTCCAGACTCATTTCGATCTAATGCAAATTGTCTTACTGTAATTTGAAAATGTGCTTGCCCATCGTAGTGTTCCTTTTCCTCTCGTACGACAATATTTGTTATCAGTGATACAAACAGCGCTCATTTCATTGTTCAATTACTGCGTGCTCGGATAATTTGTTTATTCTTTCTTGTTATTGCTTGCTTGCTTGCTTGTTTGCGCGCTTCCCGTTTATTATTAACGCTATTGTATTTGTTTGCCCATTTGCTTGATCCAGCCTTGCCTGTCTATCTTTCTGTTTGCTATTTTCTTTACATTGTTGTCTATTTATTGCTGCACACCGCCCCATGTCTAGCACATCGCTCTGGCAAGTACGTGTTTGTTCTACAGTGTAATTGTTTACCTATTTTTGCTAGTTGTGAAATATTGAATTGTTTTCACATTTACTTACAACTATTTGCCCCATTAACACCTTATATTGCTTCACTTCAAATAAATACAACTCATGTAGTTGTGTTTCCGAAAGTAATGCATCCTTTGGAGAGTAAGGTTTGCTCCAATTTCTCTGCAGAAAATCTGTTTCGTTGTCGAGTGCTTCTTACGGAAAATATCTGATACATACGTACTTCACACTTGGAAACTTTGTCTTCTCATTATAACCTCATACATTGCACTATTCATATAAATAATGTTCCATATATTTGCATTACCTTAGTCAGAAGGAATGTTTGACTATGAATAATTTCAGCATGTGTGATACGAAACAAACACAAATGTTTGCAATTAAACTTTATTATGAATGACCCATTATGGCGAAATGTACATTTCGCGTAAGAAGCTCCATAAATTCCATATGACAGTTTAACCTACAAAAACTAGAAGACATAGCAGCGGATATTTAAAAAAAGAAATCTTATGCTATAGAAAAGAATAGATTTCAAAGAACTCCACATTTGCTGAGATTAAGATTTTGCCTATTTTGTACAGTTTACCGGACTTTATGGGAAACTCATTCAAAATAAGTAAGATTTGCGAAGAGATTCAGAGAAAATATTATGACAACATGACAAAAGTCATGTCCAGTTACTTTATTCTCACTTTGTCTTCTTCTAAAGCTTTTGCACCAATACACGGATCTCTTTTACTGACGTTAACACAGCCTAGAGTCTTTCGTGATATTACAACTCAGAACTACTTTCTTTTCGTAGACTTGACTCAGTCCTTTCATTGTCTTTCTTCACTTTCTCTATTTCTCAAGTACTAGGTTGATGATAGAATCACTCAACACTCATCAAAGCTTCTTCACATTGACACGACGTATCATTCACGACAACAGCACCACACACACACACACACACACACACACACACACACACACACACAAACACACACACACACACAAACACAAAGCTGTATCGCCCTCACTGATACACTGACCTACTCATGTCGACTCCTCTAAAACTTTGTGTCGTCTCCTTAGATGGTGAGGATGACCTAACACGGACCGTTCTCGAACTTCTACAAACACATCGACTGCCGGACACTTCCCGAATGTTCTGGAATACAATTTGTGTTGCCACTTGATTATTGATAGTCACGTGTTTCCTCGCGTGAGTGGTGTGGGGAAGCCTAACCTTGAGTGCCCTTATTACACGCCGCACCACTAGGTTGGGGCAGTCCGGCCCCGACCATCCTTTGTTGTGTTGCCACTGCCATTGGTCGGTTTCACAATATATATTATAACTAAAATAATATATTAGTTATGCTCAGACCTTAAACATATAGTACTTCAATAAAATCCTTCGAATCACTTTGGAAAGAGAAAAAGAATAGAAACCACTTTCCGCTAAAACAGGTAGTTTTCAGTTTTGATGAACTATTTTAAGTATATTTTGTTTATTGGTACGTTAACGCTTTTTGGTATTGTAGTTGCATTGTACTAGTGTCAATATGAACCTGTACGGTCAGTTCCTATTTACGATTCTCATCACGATAGGCTTTCACTGATAAATAAAATTAACGATTATATATTGTATCTACATACTTCCTGCAAATGCGTATGACCCAGAAACTAATTAACAATAGAAGAATCCATCACCTCCACACCCGAATAAGCCCAGACAAGTTCGATGCAATGTGTAGTCAATGGTCATTGCTGTTAGCTTTTGTCATTAAAGAAATTGTAGATAAGGATCTGGTACCACAGGGTTAAACAGAGAATCTAGTGTTGTACAAACAATTATTGCAAGGATTGAGGAAGAGTGTACGACGCGAACTGCCGAAAAGTGGAGGACTGGTGACTGGTTCCAGCATCACGACAATGTGCTTGCGCACAGTCATTTCTGTCCGCGAATTTTTTATTAAAATAGGATGAAGAATGTTCCCTATCTCTCCTGTTCTCCAAATTGTACTCCACCGGATCTTTTCCTCGACTCAAAATGCGACGCTAAAGACACCGTTAGGAGGTCATTGATGTTATCCATCGCAAATCGCAGAAGATTCTGAACGTGCATAGAGAAGATGACCTACAAAGGTGCTTCCAGTAGTGGCAAAATCGCTGGGACAAGTGTATCAAGGAGACTACCTCGACGCTGACTGTGAAGAATGGAAAATTCAAATAGTTGTGTTGTGTTTATGGCCTCATTCCGAAAACTTTATCATCACAACTCACAACTTTGTGCAATTCATCTCTGGATTTATACCTAATTCCTCCGATGTTGTTAGCAGTCACTTAAACATAAACATTTTAAAACCTATTTATGTATTTAAGTATTATATGCCGGTAAAATATAGCAAGGTTTTACTCTATTGAGATAAGGAATCACTTGTGGTGCACACCCATAGGTTTAGAAATAGGGGGCTACCATTTCTCCAAGGAAGCATTTCTTTTATCTTTACTCCTTTTACACTGCTCCTTTAGTTTTCCCAACTTCTGTGGAGAGTTGCAGCTTCAAATGAATATTGTAAATATTTTGTTAACAACACTATCAAGTGCCAGAACCAACATGAGCGTCACCGATGTGGCGGAATTTCGTCCTGCAGGAGTTCCTTTACATGTCTGTAAATCTTCTGACATGGGATTAAGTACGTTCAAAAACCAACAGTTTGAGCCGGTTTTGAACCCGCGACCTTGGGATTAATAGGCCAGCGCCTAATCAACTGAGTCACCCTGACCGACGAGGTGCGGTCTCAAATTCCTTCTGATGTATGGTGGATTTTGGTACGTGCACATTTGAGTAATTAAAAGTTTTACTCGGAGGAATTGCATAACAAGCACCAACGCTAATTGTGTAAAAGCGCTGCGTACAAGTTGGTTGCACTATCCTGATCTCTGCAATGACCTGCAGTATTATATTCGTCAGTCTTGTTGTAGTATGTGGCCAAAAGGGCGATCTCCTCGGTCGTTTAACCTCGGGTTCATTGATTAAACTTCAGCTACTCAGCCGAGAAATTCTTTAATTTGAAGTAACTGCAATATTGTAGTTTAAGCAACAAGTGTACGAACTTAATAATTGCGGCATGAGAGACTGTTCACGAGTGCCATAAGATTACTCACGGGTTGGATACAACATTTTATGCACTCTAAGCAATATATATTGAGAGAAATAAATCATGAAATAATTCGGCATCCATAGTTGACCTAAGTGTGAGCGTCCTTATATGTTCCTAAATGAGATGTTGACGTCACTTCCTGTATTTAATTTATTAATACTTGGTGTGCTGGACCGCAAAGTGACTTGCATGCATTTCGTTCCTGGAAAACACGTGAGAAGGTATTGTGGACTGTAGGGTAAAGGCGGGGCAAATGGACAGGCTAAGCACATTTTTCATAATGAAGGTCATACTATTTATTGTAGAGTCAAAAATATTATTTTAACAGAAGCACTGAACCTTCATTTGACAAAACTGAAAATTATATAGTCTGGAATAAGATACATGAACAGAAAAATATTAATTAGTTTAAGGATGTTACAATGTCCGTTTGCCCCAACCACAGGGGTAAAAGGACACTCTGTTGGGGGCAAACGGACACCAACAATTTTAGTCACTGTCATCGCTTATACAATTGTGGCACATAAAATATGGATCATTTCCAGCCTCTACACACTTAACGTGGTACCAGTTTGCACCAGTTGAGGCAATGAACCCAATTCTCACCTTCCTTGTAGCAATTTCGGCATTTCTTCCAGATATCTTCTGCTTCATAGACAAGATTCTTCTTAGCTCCAGTGTTCCGGGCTTTCGCTGCTACCGCCTTTTCCTTTCTAGCACAGACAGTCTTCCTTTTTTTCAGATAATTTATAAATTCTGGGCTTATAATAACTTTAGACTTTCTCGAGTTTCTTTTAGTTCCTGGTTTGCTTTTAATTTCCAGAGTAGTTATTGGATGAGGACTTATCGAGTCGAACTTGTCGAGGGTGTAGAAACTTGAGTCAGGCCTGCTTGTGTTGGTGAACTGCGAACTTCGCAATTGTTCCCATTCTCTGGGATTGCATCTTGAAGAATGTCCAACGGTGCCTGATTCTTAGCTTCAAGGATCTCATTTTCAATATCAGGTTCTGCATTTTCATGTTGTTCATTCTGTAAATGAACTTGGCCTGGACAAAATACATGGTCTGTAAGACTGTTGGGGTTGAAAGGATAAATTCTGCAGTTCCTGAATCCACTGACACAGTTCTACTAGGTTTCACGGAAATAAAGTGGTAAAGAAATTGTGCAAATTGTTCCCACCTCATGTAGCCACTTTCTGATAGAACAATTTTAGTTCCTGGAGGCATGCCAATCTCAAAATTCTCATTGTATCGCTGACCTTTCATTACTATAAAGGGGGGCACATATTGCCCCCTTGCTGAGACACATGCCATCACACTAATGGTTTCACCCTTTTCACAGCTTTCCTGGCTAACTACATCTTTCTTACTGCGCTGTGATATCACTTTTTGTTTTTGGTTTTAAATCAGCTACAGCCCTGTTTCATCACAGTTAAAAATGTTACCAAGTTTATTCCACAAGGGCATTCCATTGTCTCTTACAGTTTTCACAGCACCTGACATGCATTCTTTGCTCCATGTACAGCGATTTAAAGTTCTTTGCCGGTTCCGAACAATAACTACAAATCATAAACAACCTATTTTAGTGAGCGAATACTTTGCAAAACATTTTTATGTGGATCACAATTATATCTGTCTCTCAGAAAGCTTCAATAAGAGCGTGTCCGTATGCCCCCACAGCAAGCTGTCCGTTTGCCCCCTTCTACACGCTCTTAATATACAGCTTCCCTGAGAGTGGACAGCAGCTCCTTGGTTCCAGTAAGCATAACAACATACCAAGATACTCCCTATGATGACTGTAACACGTAGCAGAAGTTTCTAGAAGACCTCATAATCCGCATAATCCTTGCAAACTCAGCGCATTTTCTTACAGTTTCAGAAATTTATAGACGTATATTTTTACCTGCAGAGCTTTGAAGCTGGATTCCAACAATTCTGGAAGGTCTACACAGGAAATATTTATACACCTGATCAACAGAAGCCAGATGAACACTCTGCGTCACAGCATACACTGTTACCAACCTCGGAAGCCAAAATACGCTAAAATGACTTAGAAGCTGTCCGTTTGCCCCTCTGTCCATTTGCCCCGCCTTTACCCTAATGTATTTTATCAGTGCAACATGGTAAGCAGTAATCATAAATTGAGATCTTAATTATTCTATATGTAATAATGTATAGAGATTTTTGCATCTTCATTGCTGAGGTGAAACAATGTCACAAAACAATTTCATACTATCTCTATAAGTCACGGGGCAATACCCGTATCATGCCACTGCAATAGAAAATTATTATTAATTATTATTATTATTATTATTATTATTATTATTATTATTATTATTATTATTATTATTATTATTATTATTATTATTATTATTATTATTATTATTATTATTATTATTATTATTATTATTATTATTATTATTATTATTATTATTATTATTATTATTATTATTATTATTATTATTGTTGTTGTTGATTTTGTTATTGTTATTGTTACTGTTACTGTTATTATTGTTATTATTATTGTTATTATTATTATTATTATTATTATTATTATTATTATTATTATTATTATTATTATTATTATTATTATTATTATTATTATTATTATTATTATTATTATTATTATTATTGTTGTTATTGATTTTGTTATTGTTATTGTTACTGTTACTGTTATTATTGTTATTATTATTGTTATTATTATTATTATTATTATTATCATCATCATCATTATCATTATCATTATCATCATTATCATCATTACCATTATTATCATTATTATTATTATTATTATTATAATTATTATAATTATTATTATCATTATTATCATTATTATTATTATTATTATTATTATTATTATTATTATTATTATTATTATTATTATTATTATTATTATTATTATTATTATTATTATTATTATTATTATTATTATTATTATTATTATTATTATTATTATTATTATTATTATTATTATTATTATTATTATTATTATTATTATTATTATTATTATTATTATTATTATTATTATTATTTCAGAATACGATTGTCCATTCGGCTCATTTATTTGAAGCTTTTTAGTAAGAACGTTTTGTATACACGTTGGAAATTAAGATTTAGTAAACGGATACATAGAAATTAAGGTGTAAGACAGGGATGTAGTGTGCTACGTTGTTTTCAATTTATATTGATGATTTGATTAGGGAATGGATGTTTAAAATTGATGGAGGCATTTGTATTGCATCAAATTTTGTTTAAGGCAGTGCAATTTGTGGATGTTCAAATAAGTATAAGTAAAACTGAAGACGAACTCCAAACAGCTGTGTATACGTTACAAAAGTTATGTGAAGACTATAATTTTAAAATGTCAACAAGTAAACCAAAAACAATGACCTTCCAAGGTTAATACACTGTTAGAACCAAAATTGTTGTTAATGGCATTATATTAGATCAAGTCACGAGTTTTAATACTTGAAAACGCATATCAGCTATAAGTCCGAAAACGATTTTAAAACTAAACTATCCATGTTTCAATAGGTATGCGGCACAACAATCAGGAGTTTGAAAACCAAAACCGGGGAAGAAACTGGAATGAAGTTTTACAAATTAATGGCCATGCCTGCTTTCCTTTATGGATCTGAAACATGGAAATTAACTTCTTTATCTCATTACCCTTCCCGTATGGAGGACTGACACCCACTAGGACTTACAGGCCAATGCCTAGGGTCAGACGCCTGTCAGGGAGCAGACGAGCCAATGGGCCGTACAGGGTGAAGATCTGGAAGTGCGGCCCAGGTTCGATCCTAGGCAACCAATTGTGGGATTTGTGGTGGACGAAGCGGCTCTGGAGCGGGTTTCCTCCGGGTTCTCCGCTTTACCCCGCTATCTCATTCCACTGGTGCTCCATCTTCATTCCATCTATCATCAGTGTCATCGCCTGCGGTGTCGTATGTATTACAAGTTAAAGACTACAAAATAACAATAAACAAAGATGTGGAAGCGGGTGGTCAGCACAGAACCAGATATGATAGTGAGAAAGAATGAAATACAGCCAAAATGGATGAATGGAAATGCGATGATGGAGCAGTTGGTGGAATGAGTAACGGGGTAAATTGGAAACCTGGAGAAAACCCGAATACCACATGCAGGTACCTAAACTCGAATCTTGGGGACAGGCGAATGGTCCTACCGCTGGTGTCGGCACCGCCTATGGAAGTTGACGAAAGCTGATAAACAGATGATACAGGTTGTTGAAATGAGATTCCTAATATGAGTAAAAGGATGCATCCTTTTAGATAAAATCCCCAATGATAAAATAAGAGAGCAATTAGAAATGGTTTCTCTGAGAGAAAAAAATATAAATTACAGAAATGAACGGAAACAGCAGAAATAATTAAGCATTGAAATAATTTCACCAGAGCGGATACCAAGAAAAGCATTTTACTATAGGCCTAAAGGAAAAAGATTTCTGGGAAGACCAAGAAGCCGGAACAGGCATTTGTGCCTAATCCTTGAAGTGAAGAAGAAAAAGGAGAAAAAGAAGAAGAACGCAGTGGAGTTTTGATTAAGCGCTATAAATGGCTTAAACCACTTTTATATTGATAAAAGAACATAATATTATACGTAACATTACTGATATTAAACCAGTAACAAAAGTAAAAGTTGCATACAAGTAGCTAAGGCTTCATTTTAGATAAGTTGAGTTACTTGTATGGGCAGTTCGGAAACTAGCCTCCGTGTCACGTAGCACGGACTGCTACGTATTCGCTCAACATAACATTACTAAGGAAATGCAGGGCTTAAAAATCCCACCAAATGTGAAGTATGTGGTGGCATAAGATTTCTTTAAATATCCTACAAAAAGGAGAAGAAGCTTTAGGACACGTGGTTGAAGACTGGAAGATCACTTGGCACCAAGCTGTCATAGGAATGTCTCTCCCATTTAAATTGATTGAAAGGACCCTAAATGTTTCAGGCACTGATAGGTCGAGCTTTGTCATGGAAAAGCACAACACTGGCTGTCAGGATACCACGGCAGTTGTTTTAGGTGGCTCGTCTCGGTCTGAGCAGATATTTCTTTTAAAAAGCGATAACATTAGATTTCTACTGAGAAGACGAGCTGAAGTAGATGCAACACTGAGAAGAGGGACTTCGAACCAGAGACATCGACGCGCCGAGCCAGCCTGCCCCTCCGACGTAGCCTTCAGCAAAAGGATCCCCCCCCCCCTCGTGGTATAGTTCAACAACACCACTACTAATATTACTTGTACTAGCGTTCATAAAGCAATTAAAATTCTCAGCGCATTCCTGTAATTGGTTATTGATGTACTGAAGAATTGTTTTCAGGAAAGAATCTATGTTGCCTCTAGAATGAAAGAAAATGATTTATTTCTCCCACAACAGAACGCCAACACTTTTATTATTCATGTATTACAAGGTCGTATGGCGTTTTATTATGTACTAGATTTTCCAACGTTGCTGCTGGCTCCTCTTATTTTTCTCTCTGTCTACCACAAAAAGGGGTAGAGAACATTCCTTGGAGTCAATACAAAGCAATAAACATGAGTGTTATATTGTAGCGAGCAGTTTCGTACTCGAGCTGCCGGCTTGGATATGAAAACTTGCAGAAACTTTTTGCTGGTATGTAGGGCTTATTGCTTTGTTTCCACGAAATATGCTGCTCACAAGTAAATAGAATGAACTTGTAACCTCAATGGACGTGTTTTGAGTAACTTCTGGAAGCGCTTTAACTTTAAATAATTGTTCTCTCATTCGGAATCCTGGGGAAGAGGGAACTTAGGGTACGGCAGGGCTACAGTTGGCTTCCAACTTCCTGGTTTTGTCATCTTTAGGACTCCGATTTTAGGTAAATACATGTTTCGTTTGCGTTCTAATACGAACTTAAACTGAGTTTAATGTTCTCGATATTTGCACTGGGCCAAATACTTTAAGTTTTAATGCACATAAAAATGCATATTTTACGATTTTTATGTCAATAAATAGTTTCGGATATTCACATAAATTACACAAAAGTGGCAGAAAGGAAGCTTTTTTAAAATAATTTTCACATGTTTACAGAAGATCACACAAAAGCAGTGGCAGAGTTATTTTTAACAAGTCTCTATCCACTTTAGTCTTCAATTACACAAATAAGGTGAATTGGCAAAGTTTATACAACCTTCTAGTTGTGTTGGCAAGTTACATATTGATAGTTGTGAGTTCACAGTGGCTTAAACATGCCCAGAGAGAAAAGTAGTGTAAGTTACCGTGTGCAACAATATGCTGCGAAACTTAAGGGTATTTTAAATTGTGATGGTAAAATCCTATATTGTCAGCCAAGCGGAGAAGCGATGTGGCTCGCAAGTCATAAAACATTCAAGTGGTAACAGAAATAAGCCAACCATTTCACGCTTTACATAAAAAAAAAAAAAAAAAAAAAATCTTGTATTAATGGTCCAGTGTCCAGTACTTCAGCAGGACCCTCCAAATTGTCAGTGTACTGTGAGGATCTGCCTGCTCTGTTTACTCGGTCTTTCATTATTTAACCTAACCTAAGCCCCATGCTACTACGTGTCTAACCTAACCTCCGCTAACCTAACCTAACACCTCTTCTAATGATTTACTCTTCATCCTTATTGCTCAACCTAACTTAGCTCCTACTCTTTTACTCGGTCTTTCATAATCTAGTCTAATCTAAGCCCCATAATTCTACACGTCTAACCTAACCTAACCTAGCTCCCACTCTTTTTACTCTGGTCTTTCATAACATAGCCTAAACCCCATACTTCTATTCGTATAACCTAACCTAACGTTACTTAACCTAAGCGAGCATAAACCTTCCTATCTATTAAGATATTTTAAGCCAACTTAATCTATCTCATTCCCGTTTTAGTCCAGTATTCTAATCCTTTATAACCTAGTCTAACGTTCGCAACATACCGTTTCAGGCTTAGACATTTCGCTTTCTTTTGCAGATGTTTTTCAGCAAGTTTAGACCTTTGAAGGTATTAGACCTCCTGACGTGTGAACCCTAAGCATTTTCTAAACATTTCATGGTATGTTAATGCTAATGGTAGGCATTTTAGCCACTTTTCACGTCTTTGGCATGCTTTGATACTTTTAATGAGCATGTAGATCCTTTTTTTTAGCGATTTGTTATGCTTTCAAGATCAAATTTCATCCTTTTGTAAATTTATGATATTTACGAGAGCATTGCTTACGGTCTAAGACTAAACCAACTTACCCACAATCCTCTTTAGAGATATTTCTTCATCGTTATTTTTACATTATTCATGTTTCCTCTACCCCTCTCTGTGTCTTAAAGTATGATTAGAAGACGTTTTAACCTTGTTGTTCACATAGCTATTGTCAACGTCTTTGTAACTGCCCCAGCATGCTATACATCTTTACCTCATTTAACGATTCTTTTGCATAGTTCTTTCTGTTCTAATGGTAGCACTTCGAACGTTGCTTACGTTCCTTCTAAGACTAACCTAACCTAACCGTAACCTAACCAACCATCTCCAATACCAGCGCCACCATAACCTGCACGACCACAACCATCGCACCAGCAGCAGCAGCACCACCACCACCACCACCTCCACCACCACCTCCACCACCACCACCACCAACACTACCACAACCACCAACACCACCACCGACACCACCACCACCTCCACCACACCACCACCACCTCCACCACCTCCACCACCACCACCAACACCACCACCACCACCAACACCACCACCACCACCAACTCCACCACCACCACCTCCACCACCTCCACCACCACCACCATCTCCACCACCACCACCAACACCACCACCACCATCAACACCACCACAGCCACTAACACCACCACCGATACCACCACCAACACCACCACCGACACCACCACCACCAACACCACCACCAGCACCACCTCCACCACCACCCACCACCTCCACCACCACCTTTACCTCCACCACCACCAACACCACCAACACCACCACAACCACCAACACCACCACCTCCACCACCACCACCTCCACCACCACCACCAACACCACCGACACCGCCACAGCCGCCGCTGCCGCCGCCGCCACCACCACCACCACCACCACCAACACCTGGGGTGCTACTTAGGGTTCGCACCTCAGGGTGTCCAATACCTTCAAAGTATCTAAACTTGCTGAAAAACATCTGTAAAAGAAAGCGAAATGTCTAAGCCTAAAACGGTATGTTGCGAAGGTTAGATTAGGTTATAAAAGAATATAATGCTGGAGTAAACTGGGAATGCGATAGATTAAGTTGGCTTGAAATATCTTAATAGATAGGAAGGTTTATGTTCGCTTTGGTTAAGTAAGGTTAGGTTAGGTTATACGAGTAGAAGTATGGGGCTTAGGTTATGGTAAGTTATGAAAGACCAGAGTAAAAAGAGTGGGAGCGAGTTTAGGTTAGTTTAGGTTAGACGAGTAGAATTATGGGGCTTAGATTAGATTAAATTATGAAAGACCGAGATAAAGAGTAGGAGCTAAGTTAGGTTGAGCAATAACGATGAAGAATAAATCATTATAAGAGGTGTTAGGTTAGGTTAGCAGAGGTTAGGTTGGACGCGTAGAAGTATGGGGCTAAGGTTAAGTTAAATTATGAAAGAGTAAACAGAGTAGGAGCTGGGTCAGGATGAGTTAGCGAGGCAATGTGGGGCGAGGTGTCATTATGTTAGGGCAATATATTTAATCAAGATAAAAGACTCTTGCGATAAACAACATACATCGATACAGTGAAGAACATACTCAACCACCATGAACGCTTATAAACATACATACGCTGCTATATGCCTTAAAATTATTCCTGGAGATTGCTTCAAACGTCTACAACGTCCTACTTCCCCCTACCACCTTGCCTGGTAACCCTTAGATGATGCACGGCGGCCATCTAGCCCATGCCCCTAACATGGCATGCCCCTAACTACCCTACTTGTGACGATAGCTCCTAAATGCGCAATAGGATTCCTTATTCACCTTAATTATCTGATGTAGTCAACAATGACGACGTAGGTGCATTGATTCTCTTGACCTTCATCTGAATTACAAAAGCGTTATTAACATTATTGCCTTTATATTTACCACCAATTAATTGAAATTAATTGAAAATTTTGTTTCGCCAGGGAGCCCAATGCTCACAGAATCTCGATGGTTTCAACAAATTCATTTAATAACATATTCTATAGCAATTTTGCTTTCTTAGCAACTGCTGAGGAAGGACAGTAGAACAGTTGAGGTATCTGTTGGATACTTCATTACTACTATTACAGAATAAAACCATGGCAGGAATCTCAACTTTGTATCACGGTATTAGGGATATCACGGAATTAGGCATCTTTACCCTATAGAGCATTAGTTTCAGCGGATATACGCATCTCGAAAATGAACCAACCTTAGTTTAAAACATTTCTGACAAGAAATACAAACATTGACACACCTGATGAATAAACTCTGAGAAAACATTACCTTTCCAAGTGCTACCAAGAAACTGTTACTTATATAGTATATACTCAAAATGTGTGCTAGTAAACTAATATGGTGCAGATGAAACTCCATATTCTACTGGCAGGAAAATTGGAAATGTTACAGGGATATTGAAGAATGAATCTGAGATTTCAAAGCCATCTTTTCTACTGGCCTGCCAAGTCATACCTGCTGCAAACCATGTAACTGTTGCCACATTATTTAATGAAGCAATGCAGATATTGTGGTCAAATGTTGTAGGACGTGACAACACTTCGTTATTTGTGACTTATGCTGCAGCATATATGAAAAAAAAGGCAGCAGCAGGACTTACAGTAGTTATCCTAAAATGATTCGTTACAGATGTTATGCATGGATTGCATAAAATATATGAGGAAATTTGGGCCATATTTTCTGACATAAATTGATTTATAACGGGGAAAAGGTACTCATCAAGTCACCTAAAAGGACTGAATTTCTTCAGAACAAAAATCCGAGCACTCCACTGCTTCCTGCACCTGTGGTGACTTGCTGGGGAACATGGTTAGCCACAGTTTAATAACACGCACATTAAAAAAAAAAAAAAAAAAAAAAGAAGAAGAAGAAGAAAAAAACTGGATGGTTTTGCTGCCGTCATAAACGAACTAAATTATAAAGATGCCAGTTCCATTAAAAACCTTCAAGAAATTTTAAGTGACACTGTGTTAAGAAATGACAGCGTACCTTCCACAAATCTGTTTTCTCGGTAATTCCATAAAAAATTGGAATCCATAGAAGTGCCTTTGAGAGAAGCAGTTCATGTAGTTCAGGGTGTGGAAGAATAACTGAATGTTCTTTCTGATCCTGCAGCACAAAACTAAACAAAATGCAGCTCGAAAATAATAGTGGATGTAACATAATGTGTAACATCTCAAATGTGTTGGACGGGCAACATGAGGAAATTATTGAGGTGAGTGTGAGTGACATTGTATGTTATAATTATACTAGACTTACTTCTTGTGACGTGGAGTAATCATGTTCAAAATTCCAGACACTCGTTCTTGACAATTGTCACTCTTTCGGGATGGAAAATATAAAGAAGCATATGGCTGTATACTTTAGCTCTTAAAAATTTGCTGATCCCTTCAAGGAATGTTTGGTGAGTACCAGTACATTTAGATCGTCAAAATATATATATTTTTGACATTTTTAGGACATCAAAAATAAATAATTTGCAGGTTTATAGCACCTAAAAATCCGTGCCCTACTCAGGAACTATTCTCACGTAAAAGTAATTACAATACCTTTATAGTATCTACCTTTTAGCTACATTTTAGAACTTCCGACGACGCTAATACTCCCACATAACCTTTTAACCTTTAATGCCTGAATTATTTTGCTACTTGTGCCGTTCTTCCTCTAATTCGAAACCGGTTCAGATTAAGTGGTCTGGGGCACCTTCAGCCTGCTGGCTTAAATAGCCATGATCGTTAAGGCAACACGTAGTGCACTTGCCATGCACTCAAAGCCTGAGGTCGTGAGTTCGAGTCTCGTCAACCGCAGTAAAATGTGCCTGTGGTAAAGGACGGGGAGGACCCACGTAAAATAATCGGTGTGATGGCACGCGTGGATGATGACGGGGTATCATTTGACTTCAAAACGTCTGAAATATGTATTTTTAATTGGTGACAGACAGTATAACAAGAATATAGCAGAAAAAAGTTAAAACTAGTACAAATAGGAAAAAAAAGCCTATGTATCTTATAATACACACCAGGCATGAAAGGGTTAGAGCAAATACCAAACTGGGGCTACTAAGGACACTTTGAAGATTCAAATGCTTGCCATTTACATATGAATGATAGTTGTGGCAACTTAACTGCTTTAAAACTTGGGTCTATACTTATACCATTTAAATATAGCTAACCATTATTGTTACACTTACTTTTACATATGATAACTGTAATATTATGTTTCCCAAGTTATACCCCTTTATGGGGTAACTTAGGAAAACAGTCTAAAACCCACCACCTTCTCAAATTGGACCCCTTGAGTATAACTTGGGTACTTTTAATGCAGTATTACACTATAAAATCACGCTTGAATGCATGGTTTAAGGTTATGAGTTAAGGTATTTTGATCTATGTAGCCCTAATTGTGTTTGATATCGAGAGAAAGTTATTTCATGCAAAAAATAAGGTTCTTTAACTACAATGTGTCACTGAATGGCCACAGCTTACCTGTAACTTCTTGAATATCGAACAATTACGGTAATAACAGTCCACGCCAGCACGTTTTCAAACAATCTCTAGTAGCTTACACAGGGATGCCACACGGAGCAATTGAAAAATATGGTGCAAAATGTCCCAAGTTACCCCAGCGTCCCAAGTAGCCCCAGTTGCCCAGTTGACTCAGTATTTGCTGTATACGAAAATCAAGTTGTAATGTCATCAAACTACGCCCAAGTGCAAGCAGCGAAACCCGCGAGAATGGTTATGGTTTGTACTGTTTATTCTTCTGCTTCTCTAAGTCTGCCTTCTGGTTACACTGGTTCGCCCGTTTGTGTTACCTTAATGATGTTTATAATTGTCAATTTACTTATACGAAAGTTAGGTTTCTGATTCGCAGGAGGTTAGGTTAGGTTTTTAATGTGTAAGTTTACATTAATTAGCAAGTAGTGGTAACACCATAGCACGAGAGCGTGCGTTCCCTTACCTTTCAGCTACATTTTGGCATTTCCGATGGGGCTAACAGTCCCACATAACCGTTTATAACCAATACTTGCGTCATACGAAAATGAAGTTGTAATGTTCTAAAGCTACACCATTTCTTTCAGTGCATAAAACTTTGTGATGCGAATGTCCTTTGACCTACCGTGGTACCTTAGATTAAACACGCCATCACAACTTGAGGTGTATGCTGTTCAACGATGCATTCACTCATCACGATCATATGAACGTCCTTTAACCTCTAATAGGACAGCGATTAACTATTCGCTGTTACAAACTGGCATGTTGCTAATCACAGCAACAGTCAATCAATTTCGCTTTTCTTAACATAATAAAATATTAGATGTAGGAAATAAATCGCTTTCTTACCTTCAGCTGCTGCTTTTTATGTTGCGATCTGCAGTAAACGGAACTCCACAAGACGACAGTTTAGCTCGGTATTCCTAGTACGTAGTACCCAATGTGTAGTAACAGTATTAACCGTAAGATGTCACGGCGTCCTCATCTCTATTTACTTTTAAATTATTATATGATTTTACGTTCTCGTCTCCTTTGTTTCTCTTTTTGCAATATATTTAATGAAATTTCGGTCTTTACTGTATGTTAGTAACTTTATGAATGATATAAACATACCAATTTAAATGTGTCAAAATGTGAATCCATAAAGGCGACCATAATTCTCTTAAATGCCATAATTTGAGAGCATTTACGTCAGCAGGGAGTATAGCTCAGTGGCAGAGCGCGCTAACTTTGAGCTGCATTTGGCCTTCGCAGCTCTATTTGGCGAGGCCCATGGTTCGATTCCTGGTACTTCCAAATTTTTTTATTTCCTCAGATTTACTTTATAACGCGTCTTCATATTACCGACTAAATACCTCACAATGATTGAAGGTTTATTCATGTAGAATTAATTTCTTTATATATATTTGGCGTGTATTCTATATGCCAGCTGGTGCAGACGTTTTGTGAATAAGACTCGAGCTGCCTCTTACTTTCTGGACGAGCTTCCGTACCCAGAAGGTGAATTAGGTAAGTCTAACAAAACTAATAATTAGGGCTCGGAAGTTAAGGTAAAGACATATTTTGTTTGCGTCCAAATATGAACTTGAAACTGAGTTTAGTGTTCTAGATATTTGCATTGGAACAAATATTTAAAGTTTTATTGCACATAAAAATACACACTTTCTGATATATTATGTAAATAAATATTTTCGGATATCCACACAAATTACACAGAAGACGCATAAAGGAAGCCTTTTTAAAATAATTTTCATGTATTTACAGAAAATAACATAAAAGCAACAGCAGAATTATTTTTTAACAAGTCACTATCCACTTTAATGCTCAATTACACATGCCAGAAGACGCAATTTGTTATTCATTATTGAAAGACTGATGTCAGTTACAGTATCCTGCAGTTAGAAGAAAATATAAACATCCTGCTTTCTTTAACTACATGAGGTCGCAACATACTACTGGGCAAAGTGACGAGGCGTACTGACCTTGGCTGTCGAGCGCTACGATCGCTTCTTATCTTGTTCATTAGAACAGCGAACTAATAGTAACTTGGCGTATAGTCAGTGATAAAGCACAAATAGATGATTCCTGGCGCCTGCCGATATATGATACGTTGCTGTACTGAAGATATGATTGCATCTGAACAGAGTGTACTTACACTGTCTGGGTGTGTTTGTGCGATACGCTCACGTAAACAGCTGGGCAGTTTCACATTCTTTCCGATAGGCTTCATGGCTTTGCCAAGTAGTAAGAATGGGAATTCCTCCACTGCCATATGTTTGAAATAACCTGTTATCGCTTCACAGCATGGCTGGTATATACACTGATACTTGTTAACCTGTGTAGTCAGTCATTTGGGAATCCGAAGGTTTCTACAACCTTCTAGTTGTGTTGGTAAGTTACGTATCGACAGTTTTGAGTTCACAGTGGATTAAGCTGGACAGAGTGAAAAGTAGAACAAGTACCATGTGCAAGAATATGCTGCGAAATTTAAGGGTATTTTAAGTTGTGATAATAAAATCCTATATTGTCAGTCATATGGTAAAGCGATAACGGCAAACCAATGTTCGAAAGTAATGCAACATTTAACTGGCAACGGTCTTAGGGTAGCTATTTTGTGCTTTACGAAAAAAAAAATATTTTATTAATGATCCAGTGCCAAGTACTTCAACCGGATATTACAAATTTTCAGTGTGTTGCGAGGATTTGTGCAGAGCATTAGTTTCAGCGGACATGCCCGTCTCGAAAGTGAACCAGCCTTAATTTAAAACATTCCTGACTATATACACAAATATTGACACACCTGATGAATCAACTTTGCTAAAACATTACATTCCCAAGTGCTACGAAGAAACTGTGACGTACATACCTAAAAGTTGTGCTAATGAAAAAAATATGGCGCAGATGAAACTTCAGATTCTACTGGCAAGAAGACTGGAAATGTTGTTATTGGGGTATTGAAGAATGAATCTGAAATTCCAAATCATCTTTTCTATTGAACTGCCAAAACATGTCTGCTGCAAACCACATGAATGTTGCCACACTATTTAATGAAGCAATGCAGATATTGTGACCAAATGTTGTACGATATGACAATACTTTTTTTTTATTTTTGACTTATGCTACAGCATATATGAAAAAGTCAGCATAGGGACTTGTTTGGCTGCAGTTCAATAATACGGAAAATAACCTGACTGGTTTTCCGGCTGTCATAATTGAACTAAATTGTAAAGATGCCAGTTCAATTAAAATTCTTCAAGAAGTTTTAAGTGGCACTGTGTTAAGAGATGGCTTAACATATATTTCCGCAAATCTGTGTTTTCTCTGTGATTCCATAAAAAATTGGAATCCATAGAAGTGCCTTTGAGAGAAGCAGGTCATGTAGCTCAGGGTGTGGAAGAATAACTGAATGTCCTTTCTGATCCTGCAGCACAAAACTTAAAAGAAAGTGCAAGGAAGTGCTTGAAAATAATAGTGGGTGTAACATAATGTGTAACAACTCAAAAGTGTTGGACGGGCAACATGAAGGAAGTATTGAGGTGAGTATGAGTGACATTGCATGTTATAATTATACTAGACTTAGTCCTTGTGACTTGGAGCAATCATTTTCGAAATTCAAGACACTTCTTCGAGTCAATCGTCAATCTTTCGGGATGGACAATTTTAGGTTCATGTGGCCGTATACTGTAGCTCTACAGTATTTGAGGATCCTTTCCAGCAATAATGTCTGGTGAGTACCACGTACATTTCTATTAGTTCAGCCATTCAGATCGCCAACAATTGTTTTATTTTGGTATATATTTTTGACATTTTTGGGACATCAAAAATAAATATTTTCCAAGTTTTAGCACTTGAGCCTTAGTTATCATACTCAACATCCTAAACATACAGATCAATTCAGTTTTGTTGCTGAGTGTCACATTCAACCAGGGATGTCAGCCGGAGCGCATATGCGCCGCGAGAGCACGCGTAGCACGCATTAGCGGTTCTGGGTTTTAGGAGGGAGTGTACAAAGACAACTGACAGTAACCATGAACGCAGCAAAGAATTACAGCGCTATTAAAGCATAATGACATGACCTTCGCTTTTTACAAATCTTTGATCAGTGTACAATATCCGAAAATTCGCAAATTTGCAGCGCGAATTATCACAATGTTTGCTAGCACTTCCATACGTGAATAGTGCTTTGTTTTTAATGAAGCTAACAAAGCCAAGATTAAGGGCTAAACTTCCGATAAGAATGTGGTGACTACTATTAGGCGTGCGTGTTCTGGTAATAAATCGCCAGATGTGGCTAAGTAGGTATTGAAAAATATTCTAAAGGTGAATGTGCCGACATAGCAATTTGAGATTTGCTGCGCTGCAATATTATTTGTGTTACAACCAGATTAATCTGTAATTTAGTGTTTTAATAATCTGTATATATTCTGACTCGATAACTTACTAGTGAAGATAACAGTATCTAAGTTATATTTTGTGTTATGGCGAATGCTGAGAATTGTTGTTCTGTGGTAGCATAATCTATTCTCATTTATTAAACATATGCATACCTAATGTTCAGTCTTGTCCACCACTGGTCCGTATCCACTCCTATGCATGCATCAGTATACGCCAGTCCCGGTAGCCTGCGAGGACACATAGCCAAGCGGTATGATGCGTTGTGTCGACACTACTGTGCATAGACCGCAACGCCAATTTTGTCCACTCTTGCTCTTTGACCGTCTGTTACCTTAGCACGCCGGCACTCAAAAAGCGCGTAACACAGGTCTATGCACTATGACCTAGACACCGCTGCATTAAACGATTCTTAACGTTTGAAGCGCAACAACTGAGATCCAGTACCATAACAAATATCCGGTGAAATTCGCCTATTTTTAGACCAGGAGAACCCGTAGCTCCGCTCGAGTTTGTGTTTTAACTGCTCAGATGCTTCTCTCTCTCTCATCGCCTCTTCCTCAATATGTTCCTCTGTCCATTTCTCATTCTAGACCCATATTTCTGGCTGTCTTTACACATTCCAAACTCTCTTCTTTCCTCTAAAGTCATGACTATATGACTACGTATGTGACAACTTGCGGAGAGGTACTTAGCACGTATACCCGTCTACCGAAAGACGATTTTCTGTGCCTATACCCCTGACAGGAAACCTCCAGGAAGGAAGGATGAGGCGAATGGGTCGTAAGAGCGGCCGGAACCTCACCATGATAGAGTAGGTGACAGGGTCCCAGTTAGAATCACCCCAGGGGAGGTTGGTTCAGCACAGTTCCTCTCCCAGCCCTTTGGATTCGTACTTCCAAGTAGGGCGCGGTACTGAGTAATCGGATCCCCTGTGGGGGGGGGGGGGGGGGTTGGGCAAACCAGCAAGCTCACCTTCCATTCCGGGGGATAAGATTTCCAGAGCGCATTCTATCCCCCTGCTGTGCCGCTGCCACGACGCTCGCCGACACTTCCAACACTGAAAGAAACCTAACGTGGATGAAGGGTGAAATTAAATGATTAATGTAAAGAAATGGAGGGACAGAAAATTCGGAGGATAAGGAAATCCTTCCTCGCATTCGCCTGGCGATCCAGAGAAACCTCCGAAGAAAATCCGTCGGGGATTTCCTTTTTGTTACCTTTCTGTCCTGCCCACTCCATGACCCTCTGTGGATGTTAATTCAAATTTAAGCATGAGTAAAAGGTTTAATAACAGACAAATTGTGACTGTCGCTTAGGATTGTTATTAAAACCTTTTATGTTATTGGTTCCTCAATTATTTAAAGATTATATCTACTTTCAACTTGTTCGTGTTTGTTGTTTTGCAAAATAATTATAATCGTATTTAGCACAACGTTTTGTTTTGGCATAATAACTGAAAAGGTGGCAAACATAATTTTCTATTTTAGGGAAGAAAACAATGTCAGAAATTGCCAGAGTTTACACTGAACTTCCTCACTGTCATGTAAGTTTTGCGAATTTAGCATTATAACTATTCTTCCATTCACAACATTCTCACATATATAAGGGTGTTTTACTACTCCATTTAAATAATTCGCTTTACGTACCTACACAAGTTACAACGAAACTTCTTGCGCAATGTATGCAAAGTTTTCTAAATGACATACTTGGTCAGAGTCATCATGGTTGTAAGCTTTGATCACTCAGCAGTTTTTACGAAAAAGATAGTTACATAATTAAAAAAAATAATAACCTATGCTCCATTAGAACCTCATCTTAGGGGGAAGAGTAATTAAGACAATACTCCCAATTTGGGGTTTAGGTACGTATTTAGGAGAACATGTGTTCAAACTTCAATCTGATGGTTGTTCCTGATCATCACGCAAATCCTGGGATACTTTGTCATTTTCCTTTCCTCATCACCTCTCTTACAACTGCTGTATTTTTAGCACATGTGTATGTTCTACATCGTATCGCAGTAGGCATTCTCGTGGTCGTTTACTCACGCTTGTTGTTCAGTAGCACAATGGTTCGTGTCTCACCACGTGGACTGGTGTTCGTGTCTGACAAGGAACGTATCAATCTGCTCATATCGCAAACACATCGAAAGTTATACTGTATTATCTTTGTGCTATAAGAGGTGCATGTCCCAAAAAGAGCTGCTGTTTTCAATCCTGAGTACCCGAAAATGAGTTACTAATATCTTGGAACATATAGAAAATATAACATAGCACTGTACAGAAGGGATGGACGACCGTGTTGAAAACAAATCCTACAGGTTTTGGTCTTATTTCGGCAACAACTCTAGACGTAGACGTACTAGAAGAAAAAGAAGATAGTGACAGTTGTGATAATTTATCTTCATTCTCACAATCAGCGTGTGACATTCACCTTCCAATCACAATTGGTATAACGGAACCAGGTTCGAATCCCGTGTTGAATCTGGTGACTCACAATACAGACCGGTCTCCAACAGTCCACTAGTTCTAGTTGTTTGTAGTCCACAGAAAAAAGAGAAGGTGAATATTAGCATCGAATATAAAAGAAACGCTGTATCTTTCTGGTTAAACGAAGATGGGAAGAAACGACGTTCATTGTCAAATGTGTGTGGCACATTTTGTTTGGAGACGTCACCGAGACAACTATATACGTAGGAGAAGCAATCGGAAACCGCGCTGTTAACTCTTACTGAGCATAAAAATATTTGTATGGTAAACTATTTGCACACTTTGTAGAAGAGCACAGAAAAACGTAACCGAGGAAGATTTAAAGCTCTGGGATTTGCAAATTTTTTTTAAAAACTGTTTATTTGAAAGGATAAATTTTAGAGCATCCTCTGCTTGGCTCTCTCACTTTAAAAAGTCCCATAAAATTAAAAGCAGGGAGATAACAATATTCATTTCACGAGCATTCACAAAATAAGAAAAAGACAAAGTAGCAGAACGGTTTTTGAAAACTAGCGAGAGAGCGACTGTCAAAGTATCTCCCTTTCTGTGTTTCTAATACCAATCAAAGCCGTTTCGAGCGCAAAATGAGAGTAAAAAGGATATTATCTTTTGTTGGGGAGAAACGTTCACAAACTGTCGCACTATCTACTAGTGCACTGAGTCATTCATACACTATTATGCCCACCATTAGTACGGATGTGTTTATGTCTTTTCTAAATTATTTGTTGTACTGCACGAGAACTCTGGCAGTTTCGGGCCTAAAGTTTCAAGGCAAACGATTTGGGCCGAAAATATAATTGTGAAAACAACGAAATGGGGGAAAACCCATTGAACCTACCGATTCCTCCCGGAACCACGGGGAAACTTCAATCTTTGGATGAGTCTTTCTTCCTGCAGTATAAATCTCTTCATCGTGGGCTAACTGAAAGTTTTATATCTAATCAGCACATTCATTTCAAGGTTTTTCGACAAGATAATGCTTTTCAAATGCAGTCATTTATTCATTACCAAATGTCATATCTGTGGTTCCGGGATATGGTTAAATATTTATGGTTTGCAGTCAGATATACAACGGAACGATCCTCCGAGTTCATTGTACCTGCTAAATTCTGTCTCCAAACTATTGTGAGAGTAAGTGAAAAAGAGTGCGAAAGTGACACGATTGGCTTTTGTTGTCCATGGTGTCAAGCGAGCTTGTGTTTTAATCACTGCATCAACAGTCACTTCTGCTTTGCTTTCGTCCCTGCGGTCGCCTGTGCATTTGCAAGGCGGTCATGTCCAACTCATGTTCCACTGCTTTGTTCCGACACACTGGGCTGAAAACAGCAGCCAGTTTTTGGAACATGAGATTCTTATAGCGCTAAGACGACAGAGTAAAACTTTGGAGGTGTTTGCAATGTGGGCTTATTGATAGGTTCCTTGGGAGTAAGAGAAAACAGCAAAATAACAGGGAAAAATGTAATCAAAGAAGCGATAAGAGGTTATGTAAACAAACTAGTGGAACCCGCAGTTCTGCTCATGTTATAGGTCGCGCGTTACTTCTTGACGAATGAAAATTTTTTATGAAAGCTTGAATGCGAGTCTCTACTCAGCTTTTGCGGGAACGAGAGAGAGGAGGTACAGTCTGCAGTGAGATGACGCGCATGCTTCTGAGCTGAAGTAGTACAACACTACAAATCAATTTATGACACTTGCAGTAATATCAGCCACACGTATTATACACTATACCTCTATAACTGTTTCCACTTAACTTTCTTGCATTTATTCTATTCCCGACATCTCTCCCTCGTCTGAATTGCTATTTTCGTTGCATGCATACATACATCCGTACCGCACAAAACTTCTGCAGTCGACTGTATACACAAACGCGACAGAGGAAAACAGAGGTGTATGTTATCGTAGCATAAACATTTGCTGACCTGTTTATTAAGGGTAGGCTCACTCATTGGATTTCTGCTCAAGGTCATTCGTCAAGAACGAACGCGCAACCTATAATATGTACTTTGAATATGGAAATATTTCTCTCTCCCTCCCCCTCTCACCTCATGTGTTAACGGTTTCGAACTCCCTTGTTTTTCATCTTCTCTTCACACTTATTCACACCATACGTTTCCCTGTACAAGTTAAATGTTATGATCCTAGTAAGACTCCTTTTTCAGGTGCATTACAAACATAAGAATAAGACGAACAGCAACACGACTACACAATGATTCATCAAGATCTGCTTATCAGGTCTCTGGTGTGTATGCTGGTCTTGTGAGGATAATCAAGACCGTTAAGTTGACCGATAAATGTAATGGAGGCCAATATTCATCTCTTTGAACTGAGTTACCGACTGTTTCAGGTTGAAGATTTAACCTGTTTCTGAATCTCATCGCTTGGATTGTAACTGCTAATAATCCCAAGTGTACCTTGCCGTGAGTCTCTGGCGGCGAGATCCCGAGTTCAAATTTCGGATAAGCTTTTTCCAGGGTTTTCCCTTGTCCTGAGAAGACTTAATGTCGGATAACTTTAAGCTCAATGGAATTGGAGTTCATTTGAGCATCATTTCACCCCTCATTGGTCGTGCGATATGACCCACCTGGTTTAACGACGTTAGGCTAAAAACCGTCAAATACAAAGGAAAAGGACGCAAATTTACCAACATTCCTATATTATGTTGTCACTTCTAAAAGATGCTAATTGGTATCTGAAACAGGATTTTTGCTCTAATTTCCTCAATCCTAAGAAATTCTAGAAGGCTTTCTACGTGATTGGTTAGCTGAATAGAACTGAATTCCTCGAACCTCTTGAGCCGACGATATTCTTCGCTACACTGCCTCAACTAATTGCTTTTTCGTTGACCATGAAATGTCTAATGACCCATTTACTTTATGACAAATTTCAACCTGTTCTTCATACATTTATTATGCATTGCTTTTAACTATGAAAGTTATTTATTGCAATGATTTATCTATTTCCCTATCATTTGCTTATAACATTATTAATATTACCCGCTAATTATTCCAGTACCATCGTGCATGTGCATCTATGTGTGTGTGCGTGTGTGTATGTGTGTGCGTGAGGGAGAGAGAGAGAAAGAGAATGAGAGCGATTGAGAGAACGAGAAAGAGAACGAGAGCGACTGAGAGAGAGAGAGTACGCACGCGCATCTGTCTATCTGTGAACAGCATAACCAAAATAATCTTGTTTGTTCGTGTAGATTTTTCCACCTAGCTCCTTTATTTTAAACACAGCTTCTAAAACTTATACTATCTGATGTTAATCGAGATAAACGTTTGCAGAAATAGTTTCATTAGACATTTCTTTGAAGCTGTAAAGTAGATAGAGAAAACTGAATCGATAGTCAGATGTTTTAAAGCCGGCTCGCTCTATGCTTGCCTAGAAATTCGATTAACATGAAGTAGATTGAAAAAGAAGGTTTTGCAGGTCGTAAGCATTAGAAAATATGTGAAAAAGAGTGCGTAGTGAGTGGGTGAGTGAACAAGCGAGTAGATAGGTGAGTGAATGGGTGGATGGGTGGGTGGGTAAGTGAGCGGGTGATTGAGTGAGTGGATGATTGATTGATTGATTGATAGATTGATTGGTGGATTGATTGATTGAGCGAGTGAGTGAGTGAGTGAGTGAGTGAGTGAGTGAGTGGATGAGTGAGTGAGTGGATGAGTGAGTGAGTGGATGAGTGAGTGAGTGAGTGAGTGAGTGAGTGAGTGGATGAGTGAGTGGGTGGGTGAGTGAGTGAGTTGGTGAGTGGGTGAGTGAGTGAGCGAGTGGATGAGTGAGTGTGTGAGTGAGTGGGTGAGTGAGTGAGTGAGTGGGTGAGTGAGCGGGTGGGCGAGTGAGTGAGTGGGTTACTGACTGGGTGGGTGGGTGAGTGGGTGATTGGGTGAGTGAGTGAGCGGGTGGGCGAGTGAGTGAGTGGGTAAGTGAGTGGGTGGATGGCTGAGTGAGTGGGTGTTTGAGTGAGTGGGTGGTTGAGTGAGTGGGTGGTTGAATGAGTGGGTGGGTGAGTGAGTTGGTGAGTGAGTAAATGAGTGAGTGGGTGGGTGAGTGAGTGAGTGGGTGGGTGACTGAGTGAGTTTGTGAGTGAGTAAATGAGTGAGTGAGTGGGTGGGTGGGTGAGTGAGTGGGTAAGTGAGTGGATGATTGGGTGGCTGATTGAGTGGGTGGTTGAGTGAGTGGGTGGGTGAGTGAGTGGGTGGTTGAGTGAGTGGGTGGGTGAGTGGGTAAGTGAGTGGGTGGTTGAGTGAGTGGGTGGGTGAGTGGGTAAGTGAGTGGGTGATTGATTGAGTGAGTGAGTGGGTGAATGAGTGGTTGGGTGAGTGCGTGGGTGGGTGAGTGAATGAATGGGTGAGTGAGTGTGTGAATGAGTGAGTGAATGAGTGAGAGGATGGATGAGTGAGCGAGTGAGTGGATGAGAGAGTGGATGGGTGGGTGAGTGAATGAGCGAGTGAGTGAGAGTGAGAGGGGTTTAAGGGCCCGTCGACAGCTACGACTTTTGGGCCCGATTATGTAGAAAAGGAGTTGGGTGGGGAAAGTTATGTGAATTTAACACATAAGATTTTTATTATACTTACTCCGGCGAAACTTGAGTACTGTAGACCTGATATTTGTTATAGTAAATGAAGTATAATTATTTGTTGAATCGTTTTGTCGTTGTAGATGCAGTGTAGAACCTGTGAGTAAACTTCATTTAGCTTTGAAATTAGTCCAGTAATTTTAAATAAGTCAGTGTACACAACATTTGAATGCCTCCACCTTGTCTACGGTTTGAACTGATCTAATACCATTAATCACTTGGACTTTTTATACAAACCAGGAAACTCTGGCATCAATATTCAAAGAAATATAACTAAAGCTGGCTAATATGCCGATGTTCCATTTAAATGTCAGCAATTTAAATGTTTTAGAAGCAACATAAGGTCTTCAAACATAAATAAAAATAATTCAGCTGTGAAGTATAAATACCGGTTGAGTAGTTTCTGAAAATGTAGTGGACATAGTGCTCTCTATTTATAAAATTATGTAGCAAATATACACTCCTGATGAACTTGGTTGCAACATAAAGAGGACATGCATTAGAAATTTCTTACTTAAGGTACATTAAAAGGTTTTACATTCAGAAACTTCACCTTATAGTTCGGAGAAGAATAATAAATTATGTCAAATTCTATTCAAATGTTTAATGCTAAATCTGCATACATCTGGAGTATTTCAATAAAATTTTATTTACATAAATAAGTATCAGAAGCAAATGTGCAAGATCAAAACGTTTTCGCATTTGCAGTCATAGCAGTAGGTACCCTCCTAGTTTGTGACGATTGCTTAGAATTGCGTATTTTGTCTCACTTTTGAATGCATTTTCTGTGGATTAACAACAATACTTTCACAACGAAATGTCACAGCCTTCTTCATAAGTACGTTGTTGTATGACTTGAACGTATTCGTATTTTAGTACATTCTTTTTAGTATTTTATTAATTTAGGAACTTAAATTAGGGGGGTATTGTATTTCGAAAAAGTAACAAATTCGTTAATGTCTTCTGGCCTAAGCATTAATTACACTAATTTCCGAACACACTAAGTAGAAGATTTTTCTTTTATTTTCCACCCATTCTTCAATGATATCAAAATTCAAAACTAGAATATGCGGAATTGTACAATCTGACTCCTTTGTTACATCCTAGGTGCTTAAGCACTCGTTTATAAAATCTATGGCGATTTATTTTATCTGTGAAACGCAAGTTGCTTGTTTTTGTTCGGAAAACAAGGTTTAACAGCCAATTAGCTCAGCGCTCACGCAGTGGGCTGTTATTATGCCTGATCCGATTTATTTCCGGAAACACATTTGCCCAGTAATGACGTACTGCTGGATATGCAGGGTTATATGGTTAATAGCCGTTAGCAAGACAGTTTTAATACTATCCTCAATGAATGCAATACTGAAATATTTTAGGCCTGCGAGTTAGATTGCCGTTGAAATAGTATTTGATTGTTTTTCTTGCTACTCTTTCGATTGAATAAACCCCATATCCTTTATTATGATGTCAAAATTAACGAGAAACTACAGTTGTTGATATAGATTCATCTAGCTGTAATAATTGCATAAGTTGGGAGTTTTTTATAGACGCTCGTTGAAGATTCTCACGAATTTCCCCACAACTATCTGTTTACGTAAAAAAAAGTATACTTTTTGTTCTCAGAATTTGCGCTGATGACCTTTTACGTTTTGGATAATTGAATAATCAATAAACATCTAGTACGTCGTGAACTTTTTATAAGTAACTGCTAAATTCGTCCTCAGTAACATGGAATTTTATATAATTTAAGAGCAGTAACGAATGAACACAGTTTTGCTGAGCAAGAACTTGGAGCTATTTTTGTCGCACAATTAGCAAACATTGTGGCACTTAATTAGGCCAGAAAAACTTGATGTCCTCTAAGAACTCGAATTATGTGACATTTAGTGTTTTTATAAGGAGTCAAATGGCAAGGATGACAGATTCCCATTGGCGTATAGGGAAATTAAAGAATAGGTATGGAGAAACTCACCATTGTTTATATGATTCTCTTTATTGTGTGTCATAGTGAATTTTCAAACCTTTTTTGCTGGCTTGTAAAAATACATTTTAAAAGGAAGTTCAGTATCCAAGACCAAGTGTATGCGTAAGATCCATCTTTATTTTATAATAAATTCTGCAAAAGTTGTTGTACAATTTATTGAAGTTATTTACTTGATACGTTGAATGAAAAAAAAAAACAATAAAATTAGTAATGTATAAGACCTTAAATGGGACATGTGTTAAACTTCGTCAGTTAAAAAATCTTTCCTTTTTTAAGAACAACCATTTGTAGGCAAAAATCTCAATGTAGGCCACTTTTTATAATCATACTAAATTACATCATAGTTGAACGACTGCACAATTAAAGTCATTTGAAGCAATGCTTCCACATTAAATACTACACAAATGTTATGTTAGGAAACGTATTTTTTCTCCGTGTTATGAAAACTGTGGTTAAAAATCTACACAATGCTATTTTGGACCGACGACGACGACGCTATCTGGCAGGCTGAGATCAGCCCGAGGTGTGTCATACGTGTACCTGCCCTTTTAGGGCTTAACCACTTTATGACGGGATGTAGGATTTTGCAGGGTGGCGGGTGAAGTTTGAGGTAGTAGGTTTAAGGAGGCAGCAAGATTTTGCTCCTCAGCGGCTGCTTAATCAGTGTGCAACTTCCGTTGGGCACTGCTGGTGTAAAGGTCCAAATATGGAGGTTTATTTAATTTTGAATTTAGAATCCAAGCTTATCTTGGAGGACTGTGATGTATTCAGCTTTCGCTGTTGAAGGGATGTCTCCTTCGTTACCGGGGATGCCCGCAAGCCATGCGGGGAACCCGGTGTCCCACACGCGTGCGTTCAGTGGGGTTGTAGTCCCCAAGAGACCTAATCAGGGCACTCCTATGTTGAGGAATTTGGTCGTAAAATTTTGTTGCCCGGCGCCTAATTTCGTCCTCCACATACGGAAGAGACGAGGCTTCGTGCAGTAGTCTCGAAGGGAATCCGCGGCATACAGAATAGATTATCCGAAGTCCTCTATTCTGTATACGCTGCAGACGCAGGAGATGGGAATCTGCGGCCATGCCCCAGATTTCGCAGGCGTATAGGAGGAGTGGGATTATGAGTGCCCGAAAAAGGCGTAGCTTTAGGGGAACTGGCATCCCCGACCGCAGCATGGGGTACAGAGAGGCATTTGCCCCACCGGCCCGCGCCGACAAGTCGTTGATGTGTTCCCGAAAAGTAAGGCCCTTATCGAGCTTCACTCCCAGGTAGGAGATAGAGTTTACCCATTCAATCCTTCTTCGCAGATAGGTGAATGTGGGGAGATTGGCGGGGAATCGGCGCTTAGTAAAAAGTATGGCGCGGCTTTTCTCCGGGTTAATGGACAATCGCCAACGCCTGCACCATTCTTGGATAAGGCGGAGTTGTCGCTGTATTGGGAGGAAGGTTCTGTTAGGATGTTTGTTTGTTGTGTAGAGCAACACGTCGTCAGCATATTGAGCTATGTTGACGTTCGGCTCTGTAGGTAGGTCTGCCATGTAGACGCTGAAGAGCGAGGGTGATAAAACAGAACCTTCGGGGACTCCGCCTCGGATTGGCCTGCGTGTGGATTTATTCCCCGCCACTGAGACCACAAAGGATCTGTGTCTAAGGTAGGAATGTAATAGGTGTATAAGGCGTGTGGGTAGCTCCAGTTGGATGAGCTTTCGGAGGAGACCGGCATGCCAGGTCGTAGAGAAGGCCTTCTCAACGTCCAGAGATACCGCGGCGGTATAGGCCTTGTCCTGGTATCCCAGGGCGTCAGCCTCCACCACCCGCAGCAGCTGCTGGGGCGTTGAGTGGCCAGGCCGGAACCCAAACTGATGGGGTGGGATGGCTTGAATGTCCCCTAAGATAGGGGACAAGCGGGCTAGTATTAGTCTCTCGAATACCTTCGAGAGTACGGGTAGGAGGCTAATGGATCGGTAGTTGGCGGGATGGACCGGGTCTTTCCCTGGCTTCAATATGCAAATCACCCGGGCCTCTCTCCACTCACGTGGGAAGTGGCTGAGGGCGAGGCACATATTGAAGACCTTAGTCAGGTAGAGC
Organism: Tenodera sinensis; assembly: GCA_030765045.1. NCBI lineage: Eukaryota > Metazoa > Arthropoda > Insecta > Mantodea > Mantidae > Tenodera > Tenodera sinensis. The sequence goes on from CM060962.1 coordinate 157,827,029, forward strand.
ACGGCCTTGAAGGGAAGGTGGCGGAGCATGACAGGTGTTATCCCGTCAGGCCCCGCGGCCTTTTTGCGGTCGAGACGTTGGAGTACGCCCTGGACTTCACTGGGTTTGACGATAGGAAGCCGATCCGCGTCGTCAAGAGGGCGTCGAAGGTATCGACGTACCTCCCCACGAACACGGTCGGAGAAGTCTAGGTCCTGCGGGTTATCTCTCGGCCGCATGGTCCTCTCCAGGTATTCAGCAAACACATTTGCTTTGGCTTGGGGTTCGTAGGCCAGGCCTTGGGTGCCATGGATTGGGGAGGTGTGTGATCCACCTCGGTTTCTCAGTCGTTTGGCAATCCGCCACACGTTGCCGTCACCTAGGTTCAAACGAGACATCGTGTCCTCCCACGCGCGCACTCTGTGCTCGCGCAGTTGAAGACGCACCTCGTGGCGTAGACGCCTTAGAAGCGCCAGGTTATGGCGTGTGCGGTGCCTCTGACAGAGTCTGCGAGCCGCCCAGGAGCGGCGGATGAGTAGAAGGAGCTCTAGGGGTAGGACGTCTGGGTGGAGAGGAGCTGGGGTGTGGACGGTGAGGTTGTGGACTGTTCGCTTCACCACAGAAGTGAAGGAAGAGACCGCCGCCTCAAGGGTTGGGATGTCGGTGATGTTGGGGTTGGGAGGGTTGGAGCCATTTAGGCAACTCTTGACACAGTCCCAGTCGACGTTTCGGTGTTGATATGGGACCTGTTGGCTGGCAACCCGGGTGTTGGCAGTAGCCAACACTGGATTATGATCGGAATGAAGTGCGTTGATGGATGTGAGTGACACGTGATATGGGAAATGTTTGATGACCGCGAAGTCTATGACGGATGGCCGTCCTGGACCTCGCGGATAATGGGTGGGTTGCCAGGGGCCCTCGACTCTAAGTTGAGGGTCCGCGTCGACCATGTGGACTATGTCATTGCCTCTTCTGTCCGCGCGGGGGCCGCAATGCCAACGCGGATGCTTGGCATTTAGGTCCCCGGCCAGAATGACATGAGGATGTAGGGCAAGGATGGAGAGGTAGTCGTTTACAACGAACTGCCTCTGGGGTGGGTGATATGCAGACACCATCAAGACCTCAATACCGCCGAGGTGGATACAAGTAGCCGTGGCCTCAAGGGTTTGAAGTGGAGGGAGCTGGACGGGTTTGTGGACCACACTTCTCTTCACGAAGATCGCTGTGCTGCCCCCATGGCGGCCGACGCGGTCCGATCGGAGACAGTGGTAGCCCTGGAGTCGGGATGTGAGGTTTTGGTGGAGATGCGTTTCTGATACCAAGATAAGATCAAGTGCATGCTCGCCAGCAAAGTGGTGGAGCTCGTTCTCCTGACCAGTCAAACCACACGCGTTCCAAAACGCGAACCTGAACGAGGTATTTACCCTAGTCCGATTCGCCATTTCGGGTCGCGCTGATAGAGGTGGTAAGGAGTGCAAGCCCCTCCATGGCTATAGCCATTTTGCCGGCTTGGTCGGTGGCGGAAAGGAAACGTACCATCAGTTCGCAGAGCTTCTGGCCATGGTTTTGCAGCAACTGCTGCAACCACGCCATCATATCTGAAAACTGAGGTGTAGGAGGGGTGGGGGTTTGTTGAGGAGTTGGAATGATAGATGGGTTGGTCGGCGTCGGTATCTCTTCGGCCGTAACCTCCCCCAGCTCACGGGCGGGCGTAGGGTTCCCACGCTCGCTCTGAGCTTCAGGGGCGGCAGGCGGCCTTCGAGGGTGACGGCACCTACTCTCCCTTTTTGGACGGGGGGCCGTAGGGGGTGCTGGAGCTTGTGTTTGTGCTTGGGAGTGTTGTGTGTGTGCACGCGACTTGGGATTGTTACCCCGGCCTGCTTTAGTCACTGCAGCGAACTCTAAACCCTCTGCTGGTCTTGCCGGAGCAGGGCCAGACTGGGGATGGCTGTTCGCCACTGGAGGTTGGACCACTTGGGGTGGTCTCCTAGCAGCTATGATGGCCTTCCGTGTTGGGCAGCCACCATAACATGCTACATGTGGGCCGGAGCAGTTAGCGCACTTGGGGTCGTCCTCCCTGGTTTTCGGGCAGACCTCCTTAAGATGTTCCTCGCCGCACCTGAGGCAGCGCAGGCGGCGATGGCAAAAGTGGCTAGAGTGGTTGAACCCTAGGCACCTATGACACTGGGGGGGTCCGCCAGAGCCTTTGGATGGCTCGATGTGTACCCGGAGGTAACAGATGGCTGTTACACCATCAATCTTGGCCTCCGGGTCGTTGGCTCGCTCCACCACTACTAAAAATAGGGGGAGGGGGATTCTGGGTGCTTGCCCATCTGGAGCGGCCTTGGTCAGCTGCTTGACCAATCTGGGGGTGATACCCTGGCGGTTGAGGTCTGCCACTATATCATCCACGGGTGTATCCACGGGAAGACCGCGGATGACCCTGTGGATGTCGCGTGCCCTATCCAGCCCGAAGGTGAAATGGGGAATATCTCTCTCCTTAAGGTAACGGAGGATGAGGGAGTGGTCATTGGCCGATTCGGCCTGGAAGATGAAGCGGCTTTTGTTCCGCCGCACCGTGCACTCCTTCGCAAGTGTCGGCATTATCAGCTTTAAAAAGCCTACCGACCCTTTGAAGTCGTCCACGATGATCGGTGGAACATGGCACTTCGTGGATTTGGTTGTTTGGGATGGTTGGGGTGGGTTGCGTAGCCGTTCTTGAGCCAGTGCGGTCAAGGCGGCTAGATGCTTGGAACGGCGTGAGACTACCTCACGGAATCCATTCTCTGGGTCGGGGTTCTCTTCCTCGGCAGAGGAGAGAGCAGAGGAGCTGGTTGCCTCGTCTATGGCGAGGGAGGATCTGCAGGAGTACACTGAGGTTCTCCCGCTGTGATATGAATTTTCAGTGCGGACACTGGCACTGTCAGATTCGGAGTCGGACTCCGAAATTTGGCCTACACGGGGAAATTCGCCGCGTGGGAGGCCCTGGTTGGTTTGCTTACGCTTGGTGGCGTCTAGTTTCATGCACTTGCCTTTTCCGCGTGTGCGTTGCTTGGCAGAGCGCTTTCTTGCCTCGGTGGACGAGGCCTTAGGTATGGCACCAGTGGAGGTGCTGGCAACGGCTGTTGCAGGCTGGTTGGCAGGCCCGTTTCGGGACTTGCCGGGGGAAGAAGGAAGGCTGGCAGGCCCCTTTCGGGACTTGCCGGGAGAAGAGGGAAGAGAAGCCATAGGGACAGGTACGATACTGCACCCTGGGGTGCAGTATTACACTGACACACCTCGCGTGAACTCACCTGCAGGTAGCAGGGGCTGAGCAGCGTGCCGAACAGAGGGCCGGACACCTTTTGCAAGATGCGCCTTATCTACCCGAGGGTAGATGGCTAAGCCTTGTTCGGCAACCCGCTACCTGAACGGTGTCGAAGAAGAAGAAGCAGGAAGGAAGCTGTGCGATACACTACGACTTGCTGTCAAGCCTCTTGCAGCCAAGTGACTATGTGTATATATATACGCAGACCCCTTGGCCCGTGCCTGTCTCATAGAAGTTAAACCTGTTGAGCTCACCTCTCTTTTGTGGTTGACCCAACTTCCTATTGGCTCCTGGCAAGGTTTAAACTTAAGAGGGGAAAAAAAACTTCCAAAATTAGGGGTAGCAAATACTTACTGAAAAATTATTTGGTTGAGAAGGTTTAAAGAGGAAGGAAATCGCCAGAGGATGTTGCGTTTTGAGACCAGCTGAAAAATTCCAGTGCCTCGCTATAAAATGACATATTCTCAGTAGTTTCCAGGTGGCCAAGAAAGGAGCTGGAACAACTAGCAACCTAAGAAGCGGGAAGGTAGGTTCATCAGGACAACATATATAGTCAATTTTATAACTAGACGGACATCACAACGGGGTTCACAGCAGTAAACCAGAACCAGCTCCTATCACGTGATTTTTTCCACGTGGGGAAGTTATGATATACCAGGAGAGTCAGCTGCCCCTTATTCTCGAGTTTTATGCAATTCGCATTTTATAGTCCAACATGAAAACATCGACCCCATTACCAGGTTCTACCCGCGTATTTAACATGGATGTTAAACACTCGATGAAATTAGTACTAATATAGATGTTATCACATTGCTTTTTAATATATTCGTAATTAGACAGCTGACGTTTGCACTTCGGCAAATGTTCACTGGAACCATCGAATATTACAGCTTAAACGGAATGTTCAGCTCACACGTTACTAGGTAGCTCAGTTGGAACGGGCGCAAGACTCCGAAGTAATTTGTCTGCTGTGAAGGTGGTTCGAATCACCTGCACGTACTAATTCTTTCTTTTTTTTTTTAAATTTATTAACCGTGCAATCCTCACAACTTACAAACTATTATTCTGAAAACTGTTATATTCATTTTTATTGTTTTATTTATGTTTTATGACATTGTTTGATGTTTCTTTATTGGTGAACTACAATTATGTAGTTGTTTAAACACACCTATAGGTAGGTGCAATTGAAATAAGGATCATTCATACACATTTGAACACAGAAAGCAAGGGAATTATATTGTCAGAGTTTAACATGGAAGTTAAGCTCAATTTTGCACACAATGAATTATTGTGCTATTAAAAATGCAGACAACCAAAAACGATTTAAATTATAATGTCCCAAACCCTTAGGGACTTAATAATTAGATTATTGTGAATTCGGTTTCCAAGTTTTGATGAACATAAAAAAAAATATTTACGATGCTGAGACTCGAACCTGTGTTAAGCGCAGATGACCCGTCACAATCCTATTCAGCTATTTCGAGACTTACTGAAAGTACGTACCACTTCCAATAGTAGGACTTGTATGCCTGGCTCTCTGCCATTGCCACCTCGCAAGTTTGCGTGCTTGATTTAGCCTTTTAAGACAGTTTTAATCATTTACTGGGCGTTTTAATATTATTACTTAAATGGCAAAAGCTGTTATGCATATTAATTGAGATGCACGAGGCGTAGTTCACGCAAAAATGCAAATAAACTGTTATTTAATAATATGTCCGTTTTGACTATACGGGACCATGATGGATGAGGCGTGTCTAAATTTTTCCTAATTTTTGGCAGCCAATCCTTGCTCTAAGTACAAGAATCCACCATTTTCTTTTTAGCTGACGTTGTTAGTGTACTCATATGATAGGTCCATTTTTTCCGAGGCGTTTACTGAATTACGTTTCTATGTATACTCTAATAAAAAGTTTGTAAAATAGGCTGGAAACCGGAATTCGCTCTCAGTAAACGAGTCATATGTTTTTGAGGTGTACTTTAGCGAGGAGTACGTTCTGTCCCTTAAAGCACTGTTGCTCTCAATTTTGCGTATTCCTCTCTTTAAGAACGTCAAGCAATACATTTTAGTAAGCGCAAAACTGGACAAAGGCGCACATGCCGTTCGATGGGTGGCCTACCTTCCAAAAAATTAAGGCGTGGCTGACTCACCTGGTAGAGCGACCGCGTCCTTCGTTGACTGCAGTGGAGTTCGTTGCTATCCCGCTTGTATCTAGTAGGAATCGATTTATATCCAAGTTTAGCCATTCAGACATATAAGAATATCTACCATTTGTTCCACCTTTTCTTTCACCTTCCAGATTCTTTACCGCCAAAAAGTGTGTTACATAGAAAAGCGAATGAAACGTACACATTCTCATCAAAAAGGGTGTATATGAAAAAATGCCTTATCAACTTTAAAACAGCTAAGGTTAATGCTCACAATAATCGTTTTATACGTAGGACTGCCCGGGTATTAAAATCAGAACATGTCCGGGTTAACTATGGGTACATGATTCACCAATAATGGAAGAAATAATTTTTAAAGCCTAAAACGGGTTCTCTAACGGCGGCCATGCGCGCCTCTAGATTGTAGAGAGGTGCAACTAGCATTAATTATGACTAAGTTGCTTCCCTGTAGTGGACTGATGACGCGGCCATATTGCACCCATTTATCAGATTATTGCTAGTCGAAGCACATGTGTTAGATAAGAAGATTCGCTCCATTTAGGTAGGCAATAACTTATACCACAACTTCCAACAACTGAAAATGAGTAACTATTTGACAATCAGAAACCAAAAGGAGTAGGCTATTAAAAAGTATGATTCTTAGTCAATAGGAAACACACTTGTAGTCCTCCTTTACTTTCTCTGCTGAAAGTACTGTATTCCACTAAAAAATCGATGTCAAGATTTCACTGAAAATACATATTTTGAGTCTCTCTGCATCCAAAAAAAGCATCTATAGAAAAAGGTGCGTGTGTATGTCTGCGCGTCTGTCTCTCTGTGAACACCATAATTCAAAAACGAAAAATCGGTAAAATACGAACCAAACTTGGTGTCCAAGTTCAGCATTTTTCAAGGAAACGGCACGAAGGTTTTCAAGAGATGCCCCTTCCTAAAACTACTATTTACATTCAAAATGCTTCGAAACATGATTTTCTCAAAGATGGCCCTAACATTTTTTTTAAAATACCTATATTTAAGATATGTTCATTACTAATTAAATGTATATCTGGAATTTTCTGGAAATAGCCTCTGAAGCAATGGCGTTTGCTTAACTGGTAAAGTATCTTACTGCACAAGAAAATGTACCTCTTCCTAAAGCACAACATTTATGTGTGGTTTCTTTTTTTCTTTTTCTGAGATATTCCCTTGTTTATGTTTTGAATTTTTCAACGCTAATAATTTTCTCAGGTGGAAAGTCATTATTCTCCTGGCTTAAAGGAGTTCCCCATTGCTTAAGCGCTACTATATTCCCACTGATACCAATGTAACTAGAAGAAAAATACATAATAAAAGGATTTATACAATTACCTACTTCGATTAACAAGAAATAGATAGAAGAATAAGCGTTTGTAAGAGTTGTTTCTACAAGAGTGAGTAGTGAAAGTTGAGTGCAGTACATCATACTTTTTCTCTTGAAACAAGGCTTATGCCTTTAACCTGCTCCGAAACTAATGAAATTGTTCATTCTATATATACCAGATGAGTCAGCTGCCCCCAGTTTTATGCAATCAGCATTTTATATTCTAACATGAAATCACCGGCCCCTATGCTAGGTTCCACACAAGTATTCAGCATGGATGTACTTGTGTTCGGTTATCTCTGTAGTTATTACGTAGCACAGTTGCAACGAGCGCTTGGTTCGTAAGCCATCCATGTGCTATAAAGGTAATTCGAATCCTCTGCGTCTACTCTTTTGTTTTTACTGTGTAAAGTTTACAAATAACGTTAGTTAAACAACTATTCTGTGTAAAGCTGTTATCGTTTGAATTCGTAATTGTTTTATTTATACTTTGTGGTATTGTTGCAAATGCGGATATCTCTCGCAGTATAGATTTTGAGTTGCTTGCACTTTGGCTGTTGCTTCTCCGTAGATCAAAGGCATATCAACACACTTGTCTGTCGAATACATGTTGAAGGAATGGCACAAAATTTCGTCCGAGAGTATACACGTGGAGAATGAAGGGAGTCGGCATTCATAATAACACACTACATCATGCCAGTCCAGTGCGGCAGAAGTCATAGCTATAGTCATAGCAGACAACCAAAAACGTTTTAAATTCTATCCTAAGCTCTCAGAGACTTTAAAATTAGATTATTGTGAATTCGGTTTCCAAATTTTGAGCAGAATATAGTTGTACATTGTCGAGACACGAACCCGTGTCCCGGGGGTTAGTGCACAGAATACGTTCATAATTCTATTCAGCTATTTGGAGGCTTGCCACAGTGGTCAAGAACTTGTTAATCTTGAAATTTCTTATTTCGACCCCATGCTGCAACTACTACTGACGTCATTTGAAGAAAGAAGAGTGATGCCGAGGCCCACCCTAGAGATGTCGTCAACTCCGCTTCAAGGAAGTTCCGACTATCACCACCAGGAGACAGAAGAAAATCCAGCTGCTTTGGGGCAAGAAGACGTCCACAGCTTGCAGTCATCAAACAAGCCTGAGGAAGAGAGGTCATCTCTGGAATAGCGCTACGCAGTAAGAACATAATTATGTATAGTGATGATTCTAAAAATATAAACTGCCAAGAATCATATAATATCCTTCCATCACTCGAAACTAGACTCCTTTTTATAATATTTTAATACTTCAATTAAACTATTTATTATTCCTTTTAGTCAGCATTTTAGCTACCCTTCAATCACAATCTGTAAATCGTAGTCAATTAATAATGGTGATGGGCACAGGTATTTGAATACTTTGTTGTTAGCCGACATCATATGAATTCTTAAGCAATGCTTCAGATTATCTGCAATTAAACCATTATCACCAAAAGAATGCGAAATAACAGTTCAAAGTCATTGACAGGCCGGTCGGAGTGCCACACCAAGACTGTACGAAGGATGGGTGGTGGTTTGTTATCTGCGGTCTCCATGCCTATAGTCCAGGGACAGTTCCCCTTATTTACTGTAATGCTTAGAAATCCTTGTGCCTGCTTATTAGCTTATTACTCTCTATGTTTGTTGTATTAATAATATTGTTGAGAGTGACTGAGTTTAGTTAATTGCATTAAAGATTAGTTTATATGCTCACATTGACCATATGGAATTTACATGAAACAGGGCTGTCTATTGTGCAAACTCCAAGTCGCATTGTAGATCCCAAAGGAGTGAAACAAATTAGAAACCAAACTTCTGCTGAAAGAGGTAACACTGTTACAACAAAGATAACTGCTATAAATGCTACATGAACTGTGTGCTGGTACCGAGGGTAAAGGATGGAAATCTGGAAAAATCGTTTTTGTGCGATGTTTGAAAAAAAAAAAAAAAAAAAAAAAAAAGCTTAAAATTAAAAAGTGTTCCATCAATAATTCATTATTCTTGACAATTTCTTTAGTGTTTTTGAGGCCAGAATTTCCAGACTTACTGGGTTGCTAGTGAGTATCATTTATTATTAATATGTTGTTAGTGTAATGCATTTATAAATCCAATTTTGATAAAAGATGTTTTTGTTTGTTGCATAATTAAGTGTTTGAAGGTACAAGATGACATGTTCCAAGGTACACGAACATCCTGTACCTTGGAACAAGAATGACGTTTATAAAAATGTTATTGTATGCATATAATTTTCTTTGCAGTGAGAAAAAAATGTTTTACTTATGATTGGGTATACCTTCCTTGATACATATGCTGCAACACAAGATGAAAAATCTACCTACAATCAAATTTTCAAGCAAAAATCTAAAAAGTGTTCCAAGGTACAACTGTCTCCCTTACGGGTCTGCATGCTTGCACTTTACAATCTTCAATTGAAATGTTAAACAATAGCACCATATACAGGAGTGAGTCTATTCCCTGGAAAATAAAGATCCTGTAAGTAAAGTGACACCTTTTCGGTTGTTTATACTGTTATTGTCTATTGTCATGGACTACATACTACTCGGCCACGACTTGAATACACTTCAAGGAGGGCGCTACACGTTAGTTTACTACCGTAAGTCTGGGAATCTGCGCGGTGCGGGGGAACGCAAGGGGACAGGTGTTACTGGGAATGTACAGTTGAACAATGAAAACAGTACTCAGCTGCTGATGTCTTTACATTAGCAACTTATCCTTTCTTTCCCGACACAACAAATATTATGCAAAAGAGCATCATCAAGGGCAAGATGTTTTGGTGGTAATTATTTGAAAAATTCGCATTAATAGTTTAAGTTAGTGGAGTTTTCTGTTGAATATTATTCTAAAAATTCGCATTAATTTTGTACAAATTTTCGGGTAAAATTAATACACACAGACATTACTGAAATTAAAATTAACAGGTGAGTAATGTTACTGTAACATTATTGTTCAGCATTTCTCCAAACTGAAACATTTATTTTATTATTATCATCATGACATGAATCACTATATATATCATGCATCAGACCTCAAGGTCATTGCCCATCAATCAACTTCACCAAATTGCAACATATAAGAAGTTATGACACTTTCATTTTTCATTCCCCTTCTGTTTGTTACAACCAAGTTATATATAGAAATATCTCTTGTCAGCATTTGATACTGAAGCCGGGTTATTGAATTCGTAAGAATAGAATGTGAATACTTTCACTGTTATTAAAATCAAAACATAAACACCAGCAACATTGAGTCAATGAATAGAAAAACTTATTTTTCTATTTAAAAAATAAAGTTATACAGCATAGCGTACAAAACAAAGCAATTATGATGATATTTTCAGTAATACCACTAATGAATTATCTTTATTGGAGACTCTAGAAACCACACGATATAATATTGTAGCAACACTGACACTGCTTACAGTTCAACTGTCTTGTAGATAGTAATTTTGAACTGCTGGTGTTACTCTGTTTACATCGTTAGCACGCCTCTTTGCAAGCATCTTGGTATTGGTGATATTTCCTTTACGCCACTGTACCTCCGAAACCCCGCCTACTTGTGACGTAGTATATGTTTAGTAACTCTTCTCACCGAGTGCACTCATATTGTGGCTGACTAGTACGCCAGCTCAACTATCTCTCGGTTCACCTCTTCGCTGAGAGGCGGAACACGCGACTGCCGTCTCCTGCGTTGTGGAGTTCTGCAACTGTTTGACGCACCAAGAGTTATCTACTTACGCCAATGTCTTATGAAGTGGGCCACCAGGGTAATTTTAACATAGTGTTACTTTTAATACAACGCTTTGTAATAAGCGAGTATTGAGAAAACCACATAACAGGCTTTCTTCATGGTATTGACACTTATTTTAGCCAACTCAAACAGCTGGGTTGCATGTACCCGAAGCACATTGTGTTTCAGCGGGTCTTTAACACCTTTCTTCACGAACCATAGATTTTGAATTCATTGATACCCAAAAAAGTATGGAAACTAACCATGGGCTTTGAATACAAAGATGCCCCAAAATTATGGAAACTTTCAAAACATTTTAGAACCTAAAATGCTTTAATTTATGTTGTTTACTCCTACATTTAATGTAACTGGAATCTACTATTTGGTCACAATTCGAATAAGTCTTCAACACAACGTGGTTAATGAACATTCATCTTTTTGACGATGAATTCTGGAAGGAAATTTCAAATACGTCTTAACTATGAATTCGCGTTTCTGTAGCAGAAGTGTAAACTTTTTAGCATTCCAATGTCATATACGGGAAAAATGTTTACTATTAACGAGAAAGTAGTACAAACATTCTACACAGCAAGGCCGCTTTCAGACGAGGCGACTTTATGCCGTGCGCTGTGTCCGTTTTACTTGAATACCATTGCAATATATTGTCTTTCACAGGAGTCAACCGTAACTCCGTGAACAGCACAGCATGCATCAAGCTCGTGCCATATACGGCATGTTGATCCGTGCCTTTTAAGCGACACGACCTGTCGGTGCCGATGCAGTATCAGTTTATGAGTTTTCTTTCGATTGATGAATAAGCAGATGCAGTAAGTTTATTTATTTTCATTTCAATGAGACTGGTAACAGTGATACGTTACATGCGGAACTATAGATATTTTTGGTGAAGAAAGACCATCTCTTTGGGACAATAGTTGAGAGAGATTTACAAATCCAAAACTGAAACAACAACCGCTTGGAGAGAAGTTTTCTGTCGACTGAATTCTTAGCTAGAGAATTTGAACCACGGCGATAAAATAAGCTGGCTTAATCTAGTAATTTATTCTTTTATATAAACAACTTTTGTGGGACCGATTTAGTCGCAGGTTTTGTTATAATCGATATACTCATTGTTATTTTATAAAATAATGTTCACCCATAAAAAAGTTAGAAGGAAAAATCTTTAATCCCTCAAAGCTCGTGTATGTTTTCATAGCTTATCCTACTCAGCGTACTGCTTTCGTTACAACGCTGTGCATTTTTAAAAATAATCTTGTGATTTTCTCTTTCGGGAAATCATCGAGAAGAAAATGGAAAAAATTACAACGTTTTAGGCAAATAACAAGGTCAAATATCTCTAATTACTACTGAATTTGACATAGTGAGAACTTAAAATGTGGATATCACTTTATTTTGTGGCAATATTATAAAAGGTTGAGTGGATTGAATCCTCATGTAGTCATGTCTAAGACAAGTCCTTTGTAGAATCCCTTGTTTAACAATATCAAATTAATATACCCAGTGGCTTAATCAACTTCAAAATATATACTTATTCAGGTTATTCAGTGTCTGCCCCATGTCCGTTTGCCCCATCCTTTCCTATAACACCAGTACCATTTTTTCACAGTAAGCTTCTGATATAGAGCGAGATGGTTCCGCGGTAACGTGTGAGGCTCGCATCCGGGAGGTCGTGAGTTTGATTCCAGTGGCCGATCTTCCTGAACCATGGGTTTTTTCAGGGGTTTCCCCGGGTCACCAGGCGAATGTTGGGAAGGATAATTACATCCCCCGAATTTCCTGTCCTTGCATTTCACTTCATTATCATTTCGTTCATCGTTCATCCCGTTGGTTTTTTCAGGATCGCAAGTGTCAGCTAAGGTGTAAGGTGCACTTGGCAGGGATGATATGCGCACACGCACTCTCTCCATCTCTTTTTGTCCGTGGAATTCGTGTGGGGGCGGCATCTAGGGGCGTTGGACCACACAGGGGTCCCCCTGGAAGGAACCGGAAGACCTAAAGACCTCGAGGTGCCGTCAGTCTTGCTAAACCTTACGAACCTCTGTACACTCTGGATCTGGCCATCCTGTGTTTCCTCTCATCTCATCCTTTCTCCTGGGGGTGCCCCCTTGTAGGCATAGGTACAATAAGCCTTGCTTCAGTGCCATACCCCTTCCATTTCTCACCTATTCCTATTCCTAAACTTCCGATTATTCCTGCACGGGTTAGTCGCTTTGTGGATTATTCGACTATCTTTGTACAGAACAAACAAACAATAAAACAGACAGATTTTTTCTCCACTCTAGAACTAAGCTTTCTACGTCAGAGTCGCTGAAAAAGGAGATCGTAATAAACGACTGCCGCGTGACAATGGAGTAACGTATCCGTTGTTATTGGCCTGCTGTGAAAATCGAAACAAGCTCAGTTTTCTGGTGTTTGCCAGTTGCTGTACCGCATTTCAGTGCGTTGATACTTGGCTAGATTATATGAGCCAGAGTGTGTTTCAGTACAATGAAGTTACTGCTGCAAGAAAACTTCGAAGTGCCGCACGAGAAAGTGTCAGCTCCTCTAACAATAACATCGGGGACTGCATATTTTAAGAAATAAATTGGCTTACAGTACCCATGTTAACGTGAGTTAACTTAGCAGTACAGACGTTGGATGAATTTTCCAACGAATATTACATGCTTGAAAATGAGACTTTTAAAATCAATTTTTATTTATCTTTCGAGACAACTGGCAGGGGGCTGATGAATCGGAAGCTAGACGAGAAAACCGGATGTTTCCTCGGCTTCAAAACGTATACCACGCGCGCCTGTTTCCAGACAGCTGCAAAATGGTGCACGCTAAGGCATGCGTTGTAAATCCGATTCAAATGAATCACGGCTCTGAGGAGTAGGTGCTGTAGCATTTCCGCTCGTACGCACTCCTGTCCAGGGGCTTTTCTGGATTTGAGTGCTTGGATGACTGAAGTTACCTCGCGAGGGGTAACTATCGGGATGTGGAACTCCTTATCTTCTGCAGGTCAAGCTTAAATGAAGTCCTCCACCGTTTGTGCCACGAGGTCAGTGTAGTCATAGTACTGAGGGTCTTCTCTGGGCTGAAATTGACTTTCCAGATAGTCTACTTTCTCCCTCGGCTCTAAGACAAATCTCCCGTGAGGGCTGTGCCCTGGATGCTGGTACGCAGTCTTATCTTTGCGCAGGCCTAAGGAGACAGCCTTTCTGCCATAGCCTTCTCACAGCACCTTTTGCTTGGATGATGCGCTTCAGCGGGACAGGAATGGCTAATGGGTTTAGTGTTTCGGTAGGGATGCGGTGTGTGTAAGCATGGACCGCATTTAGGACTGTGGTTGTGAACCCCGCTTCCATTGAGTCTATTCGAGGTTGTGTGTCCACGGAGCTTTGGAGGTCCCAGTCAACTTCCTCTTCCCAGTCTGGCGTCCCCAGCGCTGTAAGGTTAACTTCTGAGTCGACCAAAGCTGGGTTGTGGTCTGAATTCAGAGACCAAGAGATCCAGGTTAAATGGAATGTTCTTGGTGACCTTGAAGTCTATGACGTCCGTCACGCCGCGTGGCGAGAAGTGGTTGAGCCTCTCGGACCGTATGCAAAAAGGGCGACGTTTCCGCTAATGAGACGGTATAGTTCCCGGCCCTTGACGTTCAGGTGCGGCTGTGCAAGCTTGGTTGTTTTGTATTGAAGTAAGTTCAGGAGTGCTGTGATACCCGCTACATAGAAGTGGCCACCGGGCGGGTCGTATACCGCCACAGGCACTAGCTCGTTTCCGCCCAAGGATAGCCTTATAATGGTGGCTTCCAGGTGTTGGTGCGGGGGAATGGTTACAGTAGTGTGGCTGTACCTCCACCCTGTCACCCAACCCGATCAGGCAGATGGGCGACGTAATTTGACAGGGTGAACTTCACACCAGCCTGCAGCTACGTTTCACGGACCACCAGAATGTCAATTTCGTGGCTGTCTACAAACTCTAAGATACCCGGCCTCTGTTCCCGAAGTCCGTTCACGTTTCAGAACGCGGCTCTAAATGAACGCACAGTTCTATGCGCCATTAAGGGCTGCTGGAGTTAGGGAAGAGCTGCTCAGCCATATGAAGCATGGTTACGGCGGGGTCTCTGGGATTGCTTATGTGTTCCCTGCAGCGCCTCAGAATGGGGAGGACACGATTTACCAGGTCGGCAAACCAGGTTGACAGCTCCAGTCATGTTCTCAAAAAAGATAACATTTCCACAGGCGTGTGACTGAGTGGTTTGTGGTGCTATTTTAGGGGCTGCTGCTTCCTGATTGGGTAGGCCAGTCCGCATGACCGGACTGACAGTGACAGACTGACTGACAGATGCTCTTTCATTGGCTATAACCGGAGCTGCTGCAAACTTGCTGGTATATATACACCAAGGAGATGGGCGGAGCCAGGGAGGTCCTGGCCAAAAATAAATAAAAATTAAATAAAATAATAATCTCTATAATAACCCTGGCATCTAATTACTTAAACCAGGGCTAATATGTCAGGTTTTTAACATTTATTTATTCTACACGTTCATACATGCAACATACTTTACAGAAAAATTTATAAAAATAAAAATACAAATACAATTTCATATATATTTTAAAGTGAGGGAAATAATAAAAAATACAGAAAAAAATAAATATATGTAACATAAAGAAAAAGAAATCTATAAAATACGAAAAAAAAAACTTACAAAAATTACCTCCTCAATGCAAAAAACGAAAACACAGATTATAACATTTCACACGTACCAACATCACTCTCACAAAAAATACAAGTACTACTAAACAACAACAATTCATTCTACCCACTCCCCTAATGACCCTAAACATCACATCACCATTCTACACAATCATAATGCAATACAATTTATAAATAAATTTATAAAAATAAAAAGAATTTTTCTCAATATACAAAAATTTGTAGGGTAAAAAGGAATGAAATAAGGATAAAACTAAACAAATTTGTCTCCTCACTACGACAAAATAAAACAAAAATATAACATTTCATACATACCAGCAACAAAACTACAATTACCACTTAACAACAAACAACAAATTACTAATTAAACTCATTATTCTATTATATTTTATATCCTTAATATTATTAACTATATTATTAAATATTATTATTAATTATTATAGTTACTTATTATTTTCCTGGCCAATGAGCCTGGAGTCCCCAGTGATTGGGCCGCTTGCTTAAGGTGGTGTGGGTGACCTTGGTGAAAGACCCGGTACATCCTGCAAACTACCACTCCATAAGTCTCCTGTCTGTCCTCTCGAAATTACTCAAGAGGCTGATACTTGCCCGCTTGTCTCTCATGTTAGGGGACTTTCAAGCCATCCCTCCCCATCAGTTTGAATTTCGGCCGGGCCACTTAACGCCTCAGCAGCTACTGCGTGTGGTAGA
Organism: Tenodera sinensis; assembly: GCA_030765045.1. Lineage (NCBI taxonomy): Eukaryota > Metazoa > Arthropoda > Insecta > Mantodea > Mantidae > Tenodera > Tenodera sinensis. The sequence continues at coordinate 157,843,015 of CM060962.1, forward strand.
GGCTGCCGCCCTAGGCTACCAGGATAAGGCCTACACCGCCGCAGTCTTTCTGGACGTCGAGAAGGCATTCTCCACGACCTTGCATGCTGATCACCTCCGGAAACTTATCCAACTGGAGCTACCCACACGACTAATACACCTAATACACTCATACCTGAAACACAGATCCTTTGTGGTCTCAGTTGCGGGAAAAAATCCACACGCAGGCCAATCCGAGGCCGCGTCCCCGAAGGTTCTTTACTGTCCCCCACGCTCTTTAGCGGATATGTGGCCGACATTCCAACTGAGAAGCATGTCAACATAGCCCAGTATGCTGACGACGTGCTGCTATACTCTACAAACAAACACCCTCGCAGAACATTCCTCCCCATACAGAGACACCTTCGCCTCCTCGAAGAATGCTGCAGGCGTTGGCGATTGTCCGTCAACCCGGAGAAAAGCCAAGCCATACTTTTCACCAAACGCCGATTTCCCTCCAACTTCCCCACATTTACATGCCTTCGAAGAAGGTTAGAATGGGTGGATACCATCTCCTACCTGGGAGTGAAGCTAGATAAGGGTCTTACCTGTCGGGAACACATAAACGGTCTGTCGCCTCGGGCCAGTGGGGCAACCGCCTCGCTGTATCCCATGTTGCGGTCGGGGATGCCTATTCCCTTGAAGCTACGCTTTTTTCGGGCACTCATTATCCCAGTCCTCCTGTACGCCTGCGAAATCTGGGGCATGGCCTCAGATTCCCATCTCCTGCGTCTGCAGCGTATACAGAATAGAGGACTTCAGATAATCTATCCTGTATGCCGTAGATTTCTCTCGAATCTAATGCACGAGGCCTCGTCTCTTCCGTATGTGGAGGACGAAATTAGGCGCCGGGCAAGAAAATTCTACGACCAGATTCCACAACATCGGAGCGCCCTGGTTAGGTCTCTTGGGGACTATAATCCTAGAGAACGCACGCGTGTGCGACACCGGGTTCCCCGCATGGCTTGCGGGCACCCCCGGTAACAGAGAAGCTAATCCAACAGCGCAAGCTGAGCTCCCATACAGTCCTTCCAAGAGATGCTTGGATTCAAATTTTCTAAACTCTAATGCTCCAGATTTCGATCCTCACACCACCAGTGCCCAACGGAAGTTGCACACTGAAAAACAGCCGCAGAGGAGCATACAATTGCTACCTCCTTACCACGTACAACCCAAACTTCAACCGTCACCCTGCAAAACCCCATATCCCGTCATAAAGTGGTTAAGCCCTAAAAGGGCAGGTACACGATTGACACACCTCGGGCTGTTCTCAGCCTGCCAGAAGGTCGAACGAATGAACGGTTCGGATTTTTCTGTACTGTCAGTCAGCCGCTCTCATCTGCTTGAATTGTCAATGATGGTATGTTTGATGGCTGGTACCCAAGCCATACTTAGTTTGCGTCAAGAGTCTCTGTTAAAATTCGATGGATGTAATTTTATTTCTATGCATTCCTTAATGAGCCGGTCAAAGTATTTGTCGTAGCGGTCAAGAACTTTAGTGTCATCAAACCTTATTCTGTGTACATTTTCAATATTGTGCTGTACCAGAGCTGATTTTTTATGTTGCAGGAGTCTGATGCTTCGTTTATGCTTAAGTTGTAAGGAGTCTTAACACAAATTGAACCCGAAGCTCTATCAGTATACCTTCATTACGGAAGTGGTCAAATTTGGTGTATCCTGCAGTGAATCTGATAAATCGCATCTCACTTGTTGTTCTTCGACGTTCAACTGTTCTTCTGAGTATCCATGCCTCACTTCCATATCAAAGAGTGGGACGTGCCAGAGCCTTATTAAGGCGTGTTCTGCTATGTCGCTGTACTGAGTGCCCATGCCTCACTTCCATATCAAAGAGTGAGTCATGCCAGAGTCCTATAAAGACTTGTTCTGCTATGTCGCTGTACTGAGTGTCCATGCCTCACTTCCATATCAAAGAGTGAGTCATGCCAGAGTCTTATAAAGACTTGTTCTGGTATGTCGCTGTACTGAGTGTCCATGCCTCACTTCCATATCAAAGAGTGGGACATGCCAGAGTCTTATAAAGACTTGTTCTGGTATGTCGCTGTACTGAGTGTCCATGCCTCACTCACTATCATATCAAAGAGTGGGACGTGCCAGAGTCTTATAAAGGCGTGTTCTGGTATGTCGCTGTACTGAGTGTCCATGCCTCACTCACTATCATATCAAAGAGTGGGTCATGCCAGAGTCTTATAAAGGCGTGTTCTGGTATGTCGCTGTGCTAGAGACGGATTAAGGATTTTGTTAATAAAGCTCATAGTTCTGTTAAATTTAATAATTTTTTTCCAGAATGTCTAACCCTTCAGGGGAAAATAGTTTGTAGCCAAGATTGTTAAGTGCTTTCACTCTTTCTAACAATATATTTAATTGAGTGTATGAAATTCAGGATAGCAAAGAGTTCTGGAACGTTATATTAAAGAATGTGAAACAGAATTCCATTATAAGAGTTCTGAATTAATGACAAAGCATTTAGACCTTCTTCGTCGTTTTCTTTAAGCATTATCTGATACAGATTAATTTTTGTGGATTTAAAAGCAATTACAGCAACGAGCATCGTGAGTTGCTATGTTGAACTTGATATCTATCACGTTGCAGTGCTACAGTGTGCAAACAGAATGAAACAATTCCATTTAATTGTTACAGCCTTTTTATTTCACTGGTATTGACGTAAGGATCTATACTAGAACGTGAATTGTGGAAAATCCTTCAGGAATAGAAGTGCCAAGCTTCAATGCTCTATTTTACATTACTGTGTTGATGTAATCATGATTCTTGTCCTCAAATATTTATTTTCTTACGTTGTTGACATTAATTAACTCTGGAGCTCCCTTGAGTATTTTTCATTTATCGCGATCGGCTTACAGTTCCTCTGCAGTGGCTTAGGGTAAGAGGATGCAGGAATTGCAATTAAAAGAGATAGGCACCAAGACTACAGCTTGTGTATTGCAGCTTATCGGAAACAGTTTGTCTACATGAAGCTTATTCTGTAGTCTTAGAGTTGTTGTGAAGCATTTTGCTTCTGCGTGTGCTCCTTTAATTTCTGTGTCTCCTCTCTAGGCTATTTTATCACTCTTTAAATTACATACATAGTAGCATTTTATGTGAAAAAGTATATAATAAAACTTATTTCTAGATACGAGTAGTTGAATAAAGTCAAAATAGCAACATTTAAGAAAGAGTACATCAGTGTTTGCACTATAAGTGACCAAATATGTTGTTTACTACGTCCGCACATTGTCGAGTGTGTCGTGTAAAGCAATAGGTGCTTTGATGAGATAGATTTGTTGTGTAACTCCTTGATATGCTGGCCACATCTCTGTTTAAGACAATTTATCTGTGAAAATAAACAAGTCCATAGTTTTCCTGTGATTGCCTTGACTTTTTTGCAGTATACACAAAACATAAAATACCTATATATTAGTGCACATAAAATTTCACCTAAAACACCTTTGTTCATAGCTTTATTAAGAATATTAATCTATGTTCATAAGTTTTGACTTTTTTAAATCCTTCTTGGGTATCACTGCCAAATTTTATAATTTGAGCTTAGTATACAAACGTAAATAAATTGTTATGCAAGCATTCCCTAATTTTAATTCGTTTAAGAGAAAATAATTTGTACACAATATATCACTGAACTTTCCAGGTTCTTCAATGAATCATCAATTTCAACTGATTTGTTTAATATGTACTTCTTAAGCGGTGTGCAGCAGTTTATAAATCCATAATTTTTAAAGCGCTCCTGATAAACATTAGGTTATACATTTTGAACGAAGTCCAGGAGCATTCTGACAACGAAATATGCACAAAAACAAGAATTGAGAAAATAGAGTCTCAAGTCCCGTGTGGCGCTTTACCAAAATGCAAAAAACAATTAAATAGCCAAATGTAGGTTTACAATTTTGATATTACAAAGCCAATTGTGTAATATGATAGGATAAATTATAAACATGATAGTTTTAAAAAATTCGAAAATGCTCCTGTCTTGTACCAAATTTCTCAACTACATTGCCATAACTTTGTACCAGTGAGCTGTAGTCTAGTAAACATCCTTATATGTACCATCAGGAAGCTTTTGCCTTTAGTAGAACAGATTGTGTTAAGTGGAGATAAAGCGGAGATTAGTACTTCAGGGGTTTAGATCGACATTTTCAAAACCTTGTTATTTCAAACTATAGAACCGACTAAACTTCATATACACAAATGCACTTCACATTTATTTCATAAGATTATCAGTACGTTCCTTTCGACGATTTCAGAAAGCACTGACTGCTACCAGGCGGAGTTCATTTCTTCCTCTTCGCATGTGTAATAATAGAATTACTCCCATAAAGTAATTCGCAGTCGCCGCCACCACCACCATCACCTCCACCACCACCGCTACCGCCCCCGCAGCCACCACCACCATCACCTCCACCACCACCGCTACCGCCCCCGCAGCCACCACCACCAACACCGCCACCACCACCGCCACCACCACCACCGCTACCGCCACCGCTGCCACTACCACCAACGCCGCCACCACCACCAAAACCACTGTCACCGCGGCCCCCACCACCACCACCTACACCACCACTGTCACCGCTGCTCCCACCACCGCCACCACCACCACCACCACCACTGTCACCGCCACCACGGCCACCACCACCCCTGTCGCCGCGGCTACCACCAGATCCACCACCACCACTATCACCGCCACCACTGTCACCGCCACCACCACCACCGCCACCACCACCGCCACCACCATCACTGTCACCACTGCCCCACCACCGCCATGACCACCACCACCACTGTCACCGCCAACACCACCACCACCACCACTGTCACCGCCACCACCGCCACCGCCACCACTGTCACCGCGGCCCCCACCACCACCACCACTATCACCGCCACCACCACCGCCACCACTGTCACCGCGTCCCCCACCACCACCACTGAAACCGCGGCCCCCACCATCCCCACCGCCACCACCACTGCCATTGCGGCCCCCACCACCGCCACCACCTACACTGTCACCGCTGTCCCCACAACCGCCATCACCACCACCGCCGTCACCACCACCACCACTGTCACAGCGGCCCGCACCACCGCCGCCACCGCCACCACCACTGTCACAGCGGCCCCCACCACCACCGCCGCCACCACCACTACCACTGTCACCGCGGCCTCCACCACTACCGCCACCACCACCGCCACCACCACCACCACCACTGTCACCGCAGCCCCCACCACCGCCACCGCCACCACCACCACCACCCCCACTGTCACAGCTGCCCCTACCACCGCCACCACCACTGTCACCGTCACCACCACCGCCACCACCACCACCACCTCCACCACCATCACTGTCACCACTGCCCCCACTACCGCCACCACCACTACCACCACCACCAACACCACCACTGTCACCGCCAACACCACCACCACTGTGAACACTGTCCCCACCACCGCCACCACCACCACTGTCACTGCGGCCCCACTACCACCGCCACCAAGACCACCACCACTGACACCACGGCCCCCACCACTACCGCCAACATCACCACCATCACAGTCACCACGGCACACAACTTCTCCACCAACTCCTCCACTGTCACCACTGCCCTCATCACTGCCACCACTACCACCACCACTGTCACCGCCAACACCACCACCACTGTGACCACTGCCCCCACCAGCGTCACCAACACCACTCTGACCGCTGCCCCCACCCCTACCGCCAACACCACCACCACGACAGTCACCGCGGCCCCCAACTTCGCCACCACCACCGTCACCGCTGCCCCCACCACTGCCATCACCACCACCACCACTGTCACCGCCACCACCACAACCACTACCACTGTCACCGCGGCCCCCACCACCGCCAACACCACCACTGTATCCACGGCCCCCACCACTACCGCCACCACCACCACCAACACCACAGTCACCCCGACCCTCAACACCGCCACCACCACCTCCATTGTCACCACTGCCCCCACCACTGCCATCCCCTCTACAACCACCACCACCACAGTCACCGCTGCCCCCACCACCGCCATCACCACTCCCACCACCACCACCGCTGCCACCGCAGACCCCACCACTGCCACCACCATTGCCACCACCACCACTATCACCGCTGCCCCCACCAACACCACCAACACCATCACTACCAACATCACCACTGCCGCCGCCACCACTGTCATCGCTGCCCCCACCACCGCCATCACCTACATCGCCATCACCACCACCACTGTTACCGCTGCCCCCACCACCACCACTACTGCCACCGCAGACCCCACCACTGCCACCGCCATTGTCACAACCCCCACAACCACTGTCACGGCTGCACCCACCAACACCACCACCACCACAACCAGCGCCATCACCGCTGCACCGCCACCACTGTCTCCGCTGCCCCCGCCACCTTCATCACCACCACCGCTGTCACCGCTGCCCCCACCATGGCCATCACCACCATCACTACCACCACCACCAGTGTCACCGTTGCCCCCACCAGCGCCATCACCGCCATCACCACCATCAACACCACCACGGCCATCACCACCACCACCGCCACCACCACCACAACTGTCACCGCTGCCGCCACCAGTGCCACCATCACCAACACCGAAATCCACTGCCGCCACTGCCCCCACAAACGCCACCACCACCATCGCCACTGTTTCCACCGCCGACATCACCAGCTCTGCCACCACCACTGTCACCGCTGCCACCATCGCTGCCACCACCACCAACACCGCCACCACTGCAGCCTGTGGCCCCACCACCGCCACCACCACCATCGTGACTGCTGCCAGCGCCGCCACCACCACCATCACCATCATCACCACAACCAACACCATTAATACTATTGCCATTACCATCACCGTAACCACCACCATCACCACCACCATCACCACCGCTACCATCACCACTACCACCATCACCACCATCACCACCACCATCATCACTAACACCACCACCACCGCCATCACCACCACCGCCACCACTGTCACCGCTGCCACCACCACCGCCATTACCACCATCGCCTTCACCACCACCACCACCACTGTCACCGCTGCCCCCACCACCGCCATCACCACCCCCACCACCACCACTACCACCACCACTGTCACCGGGGCCCCCACCACCGCCATCACGTACATCGCCATCACCACTACCACCGTCACCACTGTCACAGTTGCCCCCACCACCGCCATCACCTACATCGCCATCACCACCACCACCAACACCACTGCCACCGCTGCCCCCACTAACGCCACCACCACCGTCACCACCATCACCACCACCACCACTGCCGCCGCAGTCCCCACCACCGCCACCACCACCATTGCCACAACCTCCACCAACATTACCCCTGCTCCCGCAGCCACCACCACCGCCACCACCACCACCGCCACCACCACCTCTGTCAGCGCGGCCCTCACCACCGCCGCCACCACCACTGTTATCGTTGCCCCCACCACCGCCATCCCCACCACCATCACTGTCACCGCTGCCCCCACCACTGCCATCACTACCACTACCACCAGTGTCACCGCTGCCTCCACCACCGCAATCACCATCATCACCACCACCACCACGGCCATCACCCCCACCACCGCAGCCGCAACCACCACCACCACCCCCACCACTGTCACCGCTGCCACCACCAATGCTACCATCACCCACACCGAAATCCACTGCCGCCACTCCCCCCATAAACGCCGCCACCACCATCGCCACTGTCGCCACTGCCGACATCACCAGCACCACCACCACCACTGTCACCGCTGCCACCATCGCTGCCACCACCACCAGCACCGCCACCACTGAAGCCGCTGGCCCCACCACCGCCACCACCACCATCGCCACTGCTGCCAGCGCCACCACCACCACCACCACCATTATCATCATCACCACCACCACTAACACCACCACCACTATTACCTTCACCACCACCAACACCACCACTACTACTACCATCACTAACACCAACACCAACACCACCACTGTTACTACCATCACCATCACCACTACCATCAGCACCATCACCACCATTACTACCACCACCGCGATCACTACCACCACCGCCACCACTGTCACCGCTGGCCCCACCACCGCCATCACCACCATCGCCATCACCACCACCACCATCACTGTCACCGTTGCCCCCACCACCGCCATCACCACCAACACCACCACTGCTACTACCATCACTAACACCACCACCAACACCACCACTGTTACTACCATCGCCACCACCACTATCATCACCAACAACAAACACCATTACTACCACCACCGCGATCACTACCACCACCGCCACCACTGTCACCGCTGGCCCCACCACCGCCATCACCACCATCGCCATCACCACCACCACCATCACTGTCACCGTTGCCCCCACCACTGCCATCACCACCACTACCACCACTGTCACCGCTGCCCCCACCACCGCAATCATCACCATCACCACCACCACGGCCATCACCAACACCACCGCAGTCGCCACCACCACCACTGTCACCTGCTGAAGCCACCAATGCCACCATTACCAACACCGAAATCCGCTGCCGCCACTCCCCCCACCAACGCCACCACCACCATCGCCAGTGTCGCCACTGCGGACATCACCACCACCACCACCACTGTCACCGCTGCCACCATCGCTGCCACCACCACCAGCACCGCAACCACTCCAGCCGCTGGCCCCACCACCGCCACCACCACCATCGCCACAGCTGCCAGCGCCTCCACCACCACCATCACCATCATCACACCCACCAACACCACCACTATTATTACCATCACCATCACCACCACCATCACGACCACCAACACCACCACTACTACTACCATCACTAACACCACCACCAACGCCACGACTGTTACTACCATCACCATCACCACTACCATCACCACTACCACCATCACCACCATCGCCACCATCAGCATCACCACCACCATAATCACCAACAGCACCACCACTACTACAACCACCGCCATCTCCACCACCACCGCCATCACCACCACCGCCACCACTGTCACCGCTGGCCCCATCGCCGCCAACACCACCATCGCCATCACCACCACCACCATCACTGTCACCGTTGCCCCCACCACCGCCATCACCACCACCATCACTGTCACCGCTGACCCCACCACTGCCATAACTACCACCACCACCAGTGTCACCGCTGCCCCCACCACCGCCATCACTACCATCACCACCACCACGGCCATCACCACCGCCATCACCACCACCACAACTGTCACCGCTGCCCCCACCAACGCCATCACCACCATCACCACTGTTGCCACCGCCGACATCACCAGCTCCACCACCACCACTGTCACCGCTGCCACCATCGCTGCCACCAACACCAACACTGCCAACACTGCAGCCCCTGGCCCCACCACCGCCACCACCACCACCATCGCCACTGCTGCCAGCGCCGCCACCACCACCATCACCATCATCACCACCAACAACACCCACGTTCAAGAGGTCGCGAGTCGAATCTCGCTTAGGGAAAGTTATTCGGGTAAGGTTCTTTTTCCGGGGTTTTCCCTACCCTGAGAAGACGAATGTTGGGTAACTTAAAGCTCCATGGACCTCGGGCTCATTTGAGCATCGTTTCACCCATTTCATTTCATTCATTCGTCCGATATGACACTATGTTGGAGGACGTTAATTAAAAAAAACAAAAGAAAAAAAAACATCAACACTACTATTACCATCACCATTACCACCACCACCATCACCACCACTACCATCACCACCACCACTATCACCACCACCACCATTACCAACACCACCATCAATAACACCACCACCACAACCACCACCACCACTGCCGCCGCAGCCACCACCACCGGAACCACCACCACCGCCACCACCACCACAGTCAGCGCGGCCCCCACCACCGCCGCCAAAACCACCATCACTGTCACCGCTGCCCTCACCACTGCAATAACTGCCACTACCACCACTGTCACCGCTGCCCCCGCCACCGCCATCACCACTACCACCACCACTGTCACCGCTGCCCCCACCGCCGCCATCACCACCACCATCACTGTCACCGCTGCCCTCACCACTGCAATAACTGCCACTACCACCACTGTCACCGCTGCCCCCCGCCACCGCCATCACCACTACCACCACCACAGTCACCGCAGCCGCCATCACCGCCATCACCATCATCAACACCACCACGGCCATCACCACCACCACCGTCACCACCACCACCACAACTGTCACCGCTGCCGCCACCAGTGCCACCATCATCAACACCGAAATCCACTGCCGCCACTGCCCCCACAAACGCCACCACCACCATCGCCACTGTTTCCACCGCCGACATCACCAGCTCTGCCACCACCACTGTCACCGCTGCCACCATCGCTGCCACCACCACCAACACCGCCACCACTGCAGCCTGTGGCCCCACCACCGCCACCACCACCACCATCGTGACGGCTGCCAGCGCCGCCACCACCACCATCACCATCATCACCACAACCAACACCACCACTACTATTGCCATTACCATCACCGTCACCACCACCATCACCACCACCATCACCACCGCTACCATCACCACTACCACCATCACCACCATCACCACCCCCATCATCACTAACACCACCACCACCGCCATCACCACCACCGCCACCACTGTCACCGCTGCCACCACCACCGCCATTACCACCATCGCCTTCACCACCACCACCACTGTCACCGCTGTCCCCACCACCGCCATCACCACCCCCACCACCACCACTACCACCACCACTGTCACCGGGGCCCCCACCACCGCCATCACGTACATCACCATCACCACTACCACCGTCACCACTGTCACAGTTGCCCCCACCACCGCCATCACCTACATCGCCATCACCACCACCACCAACACCACTGTCACCGCTGCCCCCACTAACGCCACCACCACCGTCACCACCATCACCACCACCACTGCCGCCGCAGTCCCCACCACCGCCACCACCACCATTGCCACAACCTCCACCAACACCACCCCTGCTCCCGCAGCCACCACCACCGCCACCACCACCACTGTTATCGTTGCCCCCACCACCATCACTGTCACCGCTGCCCCCACCACTGCCATCACTACCACCATCACTGTCACCGCTGCCTCCACCACCGCAATCACCATCATCACCACCACCACGGCCATCACCCCCAGCACCGCAGCCGCAACCACCACCACCACCCCCACCACTGTCACCACTGCCGCCACCAATGCTACCATCACCCACACCGAAATCCACTGCCGCCACTCCCCCCATAAACGCCGCCACCACCATCGTCACTGTCGCCACTGCCGACATCACCAGCACCACCACCACTATCACCGCTGCCACCATCGCTGCCACCACCACCAGCACCGCCACCACTGAAGCCGCTGGCCCCACCACCGCCACCACCACCACCATCGCCACTGCTGCCAGCGCCGCCACCACCACCACCATCACCATCATCACCACCACCACTAACACCACCACCACTATTACCATCACCACCACCAACACCACCACTACTACTACCATCACTAACACCACCACTAACACCACCACTGTTACTACCATCACCATCACCACTACCATCAGCACCATCACCACCATTACTACCACCACCGCGGTCACTACCACCACCGACACCACTGTCACCGCTGGCCCCACCACCGCCATCACCACCATCGCCATCACCACCACCACCATCACTGCCACCGTTGCCCCCACCACCGCCATCACCACCAACACCACCACTACTACTACCATCACTAAGACCACCACCAACACTACCACTGTTACTACCATCGCCACCACCACTATCATCACCAACACCACCACCATTACTACCACCACCGCGATCACTACCACCACCGCCACCACTGTCACCGCTGGCCCCACCACCGCCATCACCACCATCGCCATCACCACCACCACCATCACTGTCACCGTTGCCCCCACCACCGCCATCACCACCACTACCACCACTGTCACCGCTGCCCCCACCACCGCAATCATCACCATCACCACCACCACGGCCATCACCAACACCACCGCAGTCGCCACCACCACCACCACTGTCACCGCTGAAGCCACCAATGCCACCATTACCAACACCGAAATCCGCTGCCGCCACTCCCCCCACCAACGCCACCACCACCATCGCCAGTGTCGCCACTGCGGACATCACCAGCACCACCACCACTGTCACCGCTGCCACCATCGCTGCCACCACCACCAGCACCGCAACCACTCGAGCCGCTGGCCCCCCCACCGCCACCACCACCATCGCCAGTGCTGCCAGCGCCGCCACCACCACCATCACCATCATCACCACCACCAACACCACCACTATTATTACCATCACCATCACCACCACCATCACGACCACCAACACCACTACTACTACCATCACTAACACCACCACCAACACCACGACTGTTACTACCATCACCATCACCATCACCACTACCATCACCACCACCACCATCACCACCATCGCCACCATCAGCATCACCACCACCATCATCACCAACAGCACCACCACTACTACAACCACCGCCATCTCCACCACCACCGCCATCACCACCACCGCCACCACTGTCACCGCTGGCCCCATCACCGCCAACACCACCATCGCCATCACCACCACCACCATCACTGTCACCGTTGCCCCCACCACCGCCATCACCACCACCATCACTGTCACCGCTGACCCCACCACTGCCATTACTACCACCACCACCAGTGTCACCGCTGCCCCCACCACCGCCATCACTACCATCACCACCACCACGGCCATCACCACCGCCATCACCACCACCACCACCACAACTGTCACCGCTGCCCCCACCAACGCCATCACCACCATCGCCACTGTTGGCACCGCCGACATCACCAGCTCCACCACCACCACTGTCACCGCTGCCACCATCGCTGCCACCAACACCAACACCGCCACCACTGCAGCCCCTGGCCCCACCACCGCCACCACCACCACCATCGCCACTGCTGCCAGCGCCGCCACCACCACCATCACCATCATCACCACCACCAACACCCACGTTCAAGAGGTCGCGATTCGAATCTCGCTTAGGGTAAGTTATTCGGGTAAGGTTCTTTTTCCGGGGTTTTCCCTACCCTGAGAAGACGAATTTCGGGTAACTTAAAGCTCCATGGACCTCGGGCTCATTTGAGCATCATTTCACCCATTTCATTTCATTCATTCGTCCGATATGACACTATGTTGGAGGACGTTAATTAAAAAAAAACAAAAGAAAAAAAAAACACCAACACTACTATTACCATCACCATTACCACCACCATCACCACCACTACCATCACCACCACCACTATCACCACCACCACCATTACCAACACCACCATCAATAACACCACCACCACAACCACCACCACCACTGCCGCCGCAGCCACCACCACCGGAACCACCACCACCGCCACCACCACCACAGTCAGCGCGGCCCCCACCACCGCCGCCACCACCACCATCACTGTCACCGCTGCCCTCACCACTGCAATAACTGCCACTACCACCACTGTCACCGCTGCCGCCGCCACCGCCATCACCACTACCACCACCACTGTCACCGCTGCCCCCACCGCCGCCATCACCACCACCATCACTGTCACCGCTGCCCTCACCACTGCAATAACTGCCACTACCACCACTGTCACCGCTGCCCCCGCCACCGCCATCACCACTACCACCACCACTGTCACCGCTGCCCCCACCGCCGCCATCACCACCACCATCACTGTCACCGCTGCCCTCACCACTGCAATAACTGCCACTACCACCACTGTCACCGCTGCCCCCGCCACCGCCATCACCACTACCACCACCACAGTCACCGCAGCCGCCATCACCGCCATCACCACCATCACCACCACCACCAGTGTCACCGCTGCCCGTACCACCACCATCAGCACCACGGCCATCACCACCACTACCGCCGTCACCGCCATTACCACCAACACCACCCCACCACCACGGTCACCGCTGCTCTCACCACCGCCATCACCACCATCACCACCACCATAACCACCACCTTAACCACTGTCCTCGCTGCCCACACCACCGCCATCACCACCACCAGTGTCACCGCTGCACCCACCACCGCCATCAACATCATCACCACCACCGCCCTCACCACCACCACCTCCACCACCACCACTGTCACCACTGCCTCCACCACCGCCATCACCACCATCACCACCACCGCTGTCAACGCTGCCACCACTACCGCCATCACCACCACCATCACTACCACCACCACTGTCACCGCTGCCCCCACCACCGCCATCACCACCGCCGCCACTACCACCACCACTGTCACCGCGGCCAGCACCACCGCCACCACCACCACTGTCACCGCTGCCACCACCTCTGCTATCACCACCTCCACCACCACCACTGCCACCACTGCCCCCACCACCGCCACCAACACCACTGTCACCGCGGCCCCCACCGCCACCACCACCACCAGTGTCACCGCGGCTCCCACGACCTCCACCAGCACCACCGCCACTGTCACCATTGCCCCCACCACCGCCATCACCACCACCACTGTCACCGCTGCCTCCACCACCGCCATCACAACCACCACCACTATCACCGCTGCCCCCACCACCGCCATCACCACCGCCACCACCACCACCACCGCTGCCACCGCAGCCCCCACCACCGCCACCACCAACACCACCACTGCCGCCGCTGCCCCTACCACCGTCACCACCACCATTGTCACCACCACCACGACCACCACCACCACTGTCACCGCTGCCCCCACCGCCACCAACACCATCACCACCAACACCATCACTGTCACCGCTGCCCCCATCACCACCGCCACCACCATCACCACCACCGCCCGCCTCGATAGCGTGATGGTTAGCGTGTCTGCCTCTCGTTCAAGAGGTCGCGAGTTCGAATCTCGCTTAGGGTAAGTTATCCGGGTAAGGTTTTTTTCCGAGGTTTTCCCTACCCTGAGAAGACGAATGTCGGGTAACTTAAAGCTCCAAGGGCCTCGGGCTCATTTGAACATCATTTCACTCACTTCATTTCATTCATTCGTCCGATATGACACAATGTTGGAGGACGTTAATATAAAAAAAAATCACCACCACCAACGCCACCACTTCCGCCGCAGCCCCCAACAGCACCACCATTGCCGCCACCACCACCATGACCACCACCATCACTGTCAGCGCTGCCCCCACCACCACCAACACCATCACCATCACCAACTCCACCACTGCCGCCGCTGCCCTCACCACCGTCACCACCACCACCACTGTCACCACTGCCACCACCGATGCCACCATCACCAACACCGCCACTACCACTGTCACCGCTGCCGCAATCGCTGTCACCACCACCAACACCGCCACCACCACCATCGCCACTGCTGTTGCTGCGGCCACCGCCACCATCACCATCATCACCACCACCAACACCATCACTACTATTACCATCACCATCACCACCACCAACACCACCACTACTTCTACCATCACCAACACCACCACCACCAACACCACCAATACTACTACCATCACCATCACCACCTTCACCACTACCATCACCACCACCATCACCATCACCACCACCAGTATCACCATCACCATCACCACCATCGCCAGCACCAACACCACCAGTACTACTACCATCACCAGCACCACCACCATTGGTTTCACTGTACATTTTCTAGCTGCAGCATTAAGTATTATCATAAACAAATTCGAGCTTTAATAGTTTCCTAATGTCCTATTCGTATCCAGGATTTCAGGACCTCTGTTGGCTAACAATAGTTGTTTAACGAATTGTTTACGCACTTGATCTTGGTGCAGTGGTTCAAAGATGTCACCTTAAGGATACTAATTGTGGGATTTCTTAATCTTTTAGTTTTATCTAAATATTTTCATATTGTTGTCACACACTGTTCTACTACAATTATAGGTGAAATCTATGTTTAAAATTTCATGTAGTTATCTGTAATACTTTTTGAGAGAATTTTTGTTTCACTTTCATCGTGCTAATTAATCGGTTGTTCCACGTGCTATAAAAAATCGTAAGTTTTTAAAAAAAAATAAGAATTAAGCCATAATACTTAAATACTAATATACAATGCAGGCATACAGAATTTAATTGAATATTATTTTTGTTTTGAAATAAAGTGAAAACCTTAAAATACAGTTTTGGTAACATCTTATCCTCAGCAGTCGAACTAATTGTTCCATATCTTAAACAACTTAGAAGTTTAGCAATAACCATAAGCAAGTTTTTTAAGGTCATTCTTTCTGCATTTCTGATGAAAATATAAACACCTTTGGTTACAAACTAGATGCCGTGGAGCATTTGTAATACAGAAAGTGCAATGCAAAAGTTAAAGGAACGCCAATGCTCGGTATAAGGCATTGGAAATAAATACAGGCTATTAGGTCATGTGCTCTTGGGCATTATTAAATTAGCAAAAGGAAGTTTATATCAAGTTAGGACAACTGGCCCTTTATAGTATGGTTAACTACTTGTATCAGTGAGGAAAATTCCGAACATGAATACCAGCGGCCTGCCTTGAGATTTGCTAAATGACTTCAAGCAGTGTCCTATGTATTACAAGGTTTCCACCCTTCAAAAATATTCCACCTTAACTTCACTTTTAATTTTAGGAGTAAACATGCATGATCTGAGGATAAGAAATGTGATCTATACTAGCAAAGAAGCTACTCTTAGCTTGGTAGTTTTGGACTTCATGACTGTGCAGTTAGCAGGTTACAGAAAGTGCCAATCTTAGAAAGGACTCTAGCGAGTAACGTAAGCCAAAACTTGGCAAACTCAGAAAAGTTTGTTTTATTATTAGGTAGCTTGTTGCTACCCCTGTGCACTAAATTTAACAATACGGCCAGCTCAACACGTAAACTCTTTCTCTTTTTTCTCCAGAAACTGCTTGCAAGGGATGGAACTTTGCACATTTATTACAGTTTTCTGATGCTTGTTGCAGTAACGCAGCAGACCTTGTTTCTCCTCACATTCGTTATACTCTTATTTTTCCTATAGAATTAACAAGTACCCCATCTGTCGTCCTGCAGCTAGATATAATAAATACATTTTACAATAACCAAAATCCTGCAGAGGAATTTTCGACTTGCCAAACAAAGTGCACTATGGGCTACACAAAAGTCAAAAGTGGCGTTTTTTAAATGTACGTGTGTCTGTGTTTGATGCATGCGTACATTGTGTGTGTGTGAGAGAGAGAAAGAGAGAGAGAGACAGAGACAGACAGACAGAGCGGAAGGGAGAGAGACAATGCTAATGTTTCACACAAGAATGATAGTATAACCAATATTTATGGAAATTGGCATATAGCATACCATAGGTCCCACTTAAAACTAAGGCTATGCAATATCTGAAATACTTACCTCAATAAGAATGGTGCGCTTCTGTATTATTTATTCTGAAATTTACTTTTATTGGATCTCCTTTACAAAATTCAATGAATTATTTTGAAGTTATGCTGCGATCATCATTAGAAGCATTATCAATATTTAGAACAAAATTTACTTCTTATTAATGATAGAGATGTTTAAAATATTCCGCGCAATTTTTGTTAAACTTTTAAATATATCGATAAAGGTATCATAGAACTGTCCTTTTTCATAAAGCATTTTTTCTTACGCTTAGCCTACATATAACAGGAAAAACTCCACAATAATAATAATAATAATAATAATAATAATAATAATAATAATAATAATAATAATAATAATAATAATAATAATAATAATAATAATAATAATAATAATAATAATAATAATAATAATAATAATAATAATAATAATAATAATAATAATAATAATAATAATAATAATAATAATAATAATAATAATA
The DNA here is from genome assembly GCA_030765045.1 of Tenodera sinensis. NCBI lineage: Eukaryota > Metazoa > Arthropoda > Insecta > Mantodea > Mantidae > Tenodera > Tenodera sinensis. Next base: position 157,860,986 of record CM060962.1, read on the forward strand.
ATAATAATAATAATAATAATAATAATAATAATAATAATAATAATAATAATAATAATAATAATAATAATAATAATAATAATAATAATAATAATAATAATAATAATAATAATAATAATAATAATAATAATAATAATAATAATAATAATAATAATAATAATAATAATAATAATAATAATAATAATAATGTAAATAATAGTAATAATAAAAGTAACGTCTCTTGCGCCGTGAGGTCCTGAAACTGTTTAGTGCTTACGACGATGCCGGATTAATATTAATGGTATATGCTCTAGTTGACCACATATTCCGAAATCATTGCCTTTTCGAAATTTACAAAGTTGTAACTATTAAACTTGAGTATAAGACAAAAATGTTTCAAGGACAAATTGACATATTCAAGGAAATCCTTCCCCACAAGATATTAATTACGTGAAGAAGGTTTCCTTATTTTCTATTTAATAGCAATTGTTCTAATAACATTGACTAAAAGTACATCTTGTTAATATATGTGCCCGAAAAATAAAATTCATATTATAAAATTTCTACTCGTCCATTCTGAATGTTTTGCCATTTAAATTTTAAACATACGCTTAACCATAAGAGCTAAAATGCTCTAGTCCGAAAATATACATAGGTCAATTAGAACCAAACAATTTATTTCAGACACGTATCGTCGCATTAACGATTCCTAGAGTTTCGTTGTTATTGGTTTCAATTTTACAATATTCGTCATATTTGAAGTGCTGACACGATTCAGTTGTTCCTCGTGATGTCATGGAAGGAGTATGAGATTTCTGTAATTAAAAAATTACCTTTCCTCTTTGTATAAAACGAAATTTGTAATGGAACTATTTCAACGAACCTTTCTCTCGATTAGTGGTTGAATCAGATTTTTATACAAATACGTGGAAATAATCATCTAAAGTGGCTAGAGGTCACGTGAATATAAAAAAATTTATGTGCATATTAGCCTTCACTTGCACATAAACCAATTAAATACTATAGCAAACTCTAGAGCCTCGATTGCATTGGAAGCATAGCAAACAGTTTTGTGTACTATTGGACCTTTTGCTTTTGTTTAGCTATTTACAAAATGCGAGAATAATGTCAGCCTTTACCCCAATTCTTGGAATTCTTCTGGAATGATTACATCTTCTGATGTAATTAAAATACGTGTTAATGTATTTATTGGCGATGTTGTGCAATTCTCAACCTCAAAAGGTCGAATATTGTGCGGATTTGATTCATTTTGAGGAATTATATAGGAATCAAATAGGATATCAGTGAAATCTAGAATACATTAAGCAACTGCTTTAGAGTCACTTAAATATATTGACTTGGGTTCAAATCCTTAACCAGGGAAACGACTAAGAATCAAAATTGGAGTGTGCATTCATTGCGGATCGAACCCACGACCTCCGTAATGCGAGTCTCAAAGCTACCGTGGTGCCACCTCGATGAGTTTTGTCTAGTTCAGGCCTGGATGGCTCGCTGAATACCTTGAGTTTTATTCATTTTTTTATCTGCTAAACATACGGTTACCAATTCAAGACCGTGAAAACGCTGCGCTCAGTGAGCACCAGTTGCCCACCCCCGTTTCTTAGTACTTCTCAATTGTACACAATTATATAGAAGTCAGTCACAAACTCTCCACAGAACTTCAATATACAAATATGCACAGTGTGTAACCTAGACAAAAATATGAACACTTAGCTCAGCAAACATTTTAATTTCTCATAATCTTAACCCGTAACTTAGAAATTTTCATTTTTTGACCTGTGTGTATATACACATATACATACACGTACTTTAGGTCTCAACAAAATAATAGCAGACTTAGAAATTTCAAAACCTACACTGTTCATATTTTGAAAGCCTTACTTATAGAATTCCCCCATGCAAACCCGGATGAAAGGTTTGTACTCCATCCAGCCCAATAAAAGGTGCTGGAGTAAACGATTGATATACGTGTTACCCCCATAACAAATCTTTCAAGTGAAGGAAAAAGTTCGTGACTGACTGTATGTATTATCAACCTTCTTGTGGTTCTATAATAAAGGGAATGAATAATGATAGTATTTTAACAATCGCTTTATTTGAACATGACTGAATGTCTCATTGACAACTGGCGGAGAGGAACTGGGGGATATGCAACACTTCGACCGAAAGGCGATAAATTTTGTGCCCATGTCCCTGATGGGGCATGCCCTCCCCCCCCCCCCCCCGGGAGGATGGATGAGGCGAATGGATCCTATGGACAGCCGGGTCGCTGTCACGACAGAGCAGATGGCGGGGTTCCTAAATTTTCCCAGTTAGAAGCATCTCGGCAGAGGCTGGTTGAGCTCCCCTCCCCCATTCGGGCTTTCACCATCCCATGGAGGGTCCGGAAACCAGTGACTGGCCTTCCATTCCGAGGGACGAGATTTCCCGAGCGCATTTGTCCCCCCTGCCGTGCTGCTGTCGCGACGCTCACCGACGCTTCCAACCTTGAAAGAAACCTAACGGGATAAAGGGTGAAATGAAATGATTAATGTAACGAAACGGAGGGGCAGGAATTTCGGAAGATACGGAAATCCTTCCCAGCATTCACCTGGTGATGGGGGGAAACCTAAAAAAAAAAGACCATGGTCAGGAAGGTCTGCTATGGTGATCCAACCCGCGACCTCCCGAGCGCGGGCCACAGACATTGCCGTCTGAGCCATAGCCGATCATGGCTGAGTATATAGCAGGTCACAGCAGGGTAATTACGCACTGGTATGGATTCTAAAAGTGATAAAGAGCTTTTGTATGTGTTCAACATTTTGTTTGAGTGTTATATCGTGACTGCTAAACAGGTCATAAAATTAATATCGGAAGTAACTGCTGCGTCCATGAATGCTTTGCAATCAGGTTGTGGATAGGCTGATTACAAACCTGAATTAAACTGAGGTTTACTAATGACGCTCTTTAACTATTGTACTCGTAGTTCTCAGCGTACCATTCTACATTGGATGTGAATGACTGCTTCACTTTGTTTAGAAGTCTGTTCATCAGGCTTGAGGTTGCCTTCCGTGCCGAAAATGTACGACACGGTACCACCGGCTTTAGTTCTCTTCCGAAGGAGGCCATGATAATGATTTTTAGCCCTGAAGTAATCCATGAGCCTCCTCCGGGTTGAACCCACGACCTCAGAAACCAGGAGCTAACATGTTATCCCTACATTGTGGAGGTGATATGATTTCAAATTCTCAACCAGGTTTCGTGCTACTTTTTGTGAACTCCAGTTAACACTTAATTTTTCTTATTAATAGAACATACTTGATAACAAATTTTCAGCCGTTCTTTAATTAGGACATTTAGTTTAACAAGGATTAGGTGTATGTATTTCTGTAATACTCAGTGCAGGTTCAGTGAAAGATAAACAGATGCGTACTTAAGATACCATTTGGAGGTATACTAACACTTATGCCAGTTTCTTGAAAACCTAAAAGTAAATAGCTGAGCAGCTGTTGAGCAGGTAAAGCGGAAGCTCCGCCATATGTCCATGGAACGCCAAGTGCGCAGGGATACTATAGAGATCGTTTTATGACCCGGCCGTGGATCGCTGGTTGCATGCGAGTATGTGCTACAGTACATGGGAACTACATATACACGCGTTCCGCAGCCAAGCTAGAAAATGGATATAAGGTATATTATTGTTTATGTTAGAATTCATTCTCGGGCCGGAAGCATTATAATAACTGCCTATGTATTTGAGTGGTCTGCTTTCTGCCTACTCAAACCAGAATTTGGTTCCCAGCTGGAGGGGGCAGCTTTTTCATAACTAGAGTCATTACCTAGGCTCCTCAGAGCCAATGAATGTGACAGTGAATGTGAGCGTGGTTCATAACAAAAATAAGTAAAATAAACTTTAAAAATTTAGCAACTTAAAGTAGCAACAGCTATACTTAAGTCAAAACATTAGAGGCTAATAGCGGCTACACAGATGAATCAGGTAAACAAATAAAAACTTATTATGTTTTGCATTCACATGACTTTGTCTACTCACTCTTCTAGAAATCATTCCTAGATAAGCTTCTTCTATTTCCCATTAATCGAGACACATCTTCCTTAAATATTTATATATTTTGTTGTTGGAGGATAAACAAGATTTAACTGGTAGTCAAGCGTTTAAACAGTGAATCCTTATGTTATGGCTTTAAAAGCTGTAACCGTTACTCTCTCACTGCTGTGTCCTCTCCTCTTTATATAGCGAGGATAACGTGACATGAACCTTTCTCGACTTCCATAAACGCGCCGGCCGCCGAATGCCTCTCAAGGTTCCAGCAATCCTCCGTTAGGTGCCGCGCTCATTGTTGTTAGTCACATATACACAAACAGTCGACGGAACAGGCTGACCCTGACTGCCTTTGTTTGCTCGCCGGCCTCACATGTGATTTGAAGGTCGTCCTTTGTTGCCCGGCGTAGCAATACTGTTCAGAAATACAGTCAGACCTACACATACGCGCGCGCGCGGATATTTATCCAATATTTTTTATTCAGGAACCTCTAAAGAGAATTTTCGGCGAAATTTCGGTATCAAATTTTTGGATGGAATACAATTATTCCTCTACTTCAGAGTTAACTAGTAGTGAAATTAATAATTAATATACTCATAAATGATGGAGTCCATCTAGATGGAATTAAATAAATATATTCATAATCAGCAACCTGTAGTGTCTGCCTTGTTCTTCGAAGTATTTCAGAGTAGACTGGTGTAAGGACGAATAAACGACTAGGGAACGGAGGGAACTACAGGCACCTTGACCCTATGCGGCTATTTTATGCTTACCAACCCCAGGAGCAAAGAATACGGTGAAAGGAATTGCAGAAGGCAGTAGGCCGCCCGACAGAAAAACTCAAGAGGTTCTTGCAGATTCCAAGATGGATGATCCAGCTCGAAAGGTCCCGCGGGAGCTCGCTCCAGTTGAGGCGGCTTAGAGAAGGCTGCCAACAAGAACTTGCCAACGAGCAAATATTTATACCATCTGTTCAACACCTGCCGACGCCTCACAGAATCTTAGGGTAATTGAGATATAAAAGGAGTAGCGAAATGCCAGGAAACGAGAGAAAGGAAATTTGTAGTAGAAGAGAAACACCACTAACAACGCCTAGCCAACGAAAAGCCCATGGTAAGAGTAGCCGGTCCCAGAAATCGAACCCAGGACCTCCTGAATGGAAGCGTCGCACGTTACCACAAAGCTACCTCGCTGTTAAACTGATGAAAGTGTGCTTATTTTAATGATAACATAAAAGAAGGCATACTTATGCATGCCAATGCCTATGCTTCAATGAAAACGATTATTAACAACGCTGTACATACTATGTAGTCATCGGTTAAACGCAATAAGCATCTGTAATGATGCGGAGGAAAGAATAGGGTGAGTGATGAAGGGAGTGGAGGGGTGGGGACTCAGGAAAACGCTTTAGCTGGAGGAAAGGCAGGCAGGCAGGCAGGCGCGTGTAGTGGAAACCAACAGTAAATGAAGGTAAATGTGGGAACCCATTGATGTGGGGGCGCCGCCTGTATACTTGAAGCAATGGGGAACTTGGTTTCCGATACCATCACCAAGTGCCTTGTCAGTGGGAGGCAGGTAAAGTACATAGAACACGCGCTGCTCAAGCTCTGGCAATACTACCGGGTATCTACAAAGTACATTCACACACAACCATCAAACACGTTTTATTTTCACTACACACAGGAGGGAGTATTTTCTTTGCAGTCGATACGAACTTTCTCTCTGCATATTCGCGGAACCACATGCTTTGAGTTCCTCGAACAAAAAGAGAGGGGAAAAATAAAAAAGTTAATTCTGTGTATGTGCATCTGTCTGTTTGCTATCACTATTTCTGCACAACTAACAATTCTGATCAGTTGCCCTCACATGACTTTCGCTACTCATACAAACTATTCTTACAAACAGTTATTCCTCTATCCATTTCATGTTAATCGAGATAAACATTTATACGATTTATGTTCTTGCTAATTTCCTTGTAGGTGCAAGGGGAATACAATAAACTTTAAGTGATAGTCAAATGTAGGTATTAAGGGTGGTCAGTGTATGATGACTTTGAAATTCCGTTCGCTATGCATGACCAAGAGGTCAAAAATAAATAGCAGCCTCCTATTTGAGAATGTCCATAAGTATTGCAAAATTGTGACAAATAACGAGGAATATCTCCGAAATAGTTCACTTCACGAAAAATATAATTTAACATAAATTGTGTGCTTTAACGACGTCCACATTTTTTGTTTAGTGAATAAAATTTCTCTCTCTCTCTCTCTCTCTCTCTCTCTCTCTCTCTCTCTCTCTCTCTCTCTCTCTCTCTCTTTCAGTTTACCAGTTATACAAATGTCATCAAGAGTAAACAAGACTAAATGGGCTAGAGGCAGAAAATTCACAATATACATTTCATTTGCCATAAAAAAAATATCTTAAACACATAGCATTTTAAACAAAATCATTAGTCATGTTTGAGAAAATCAAAATTTTCGAATAATTTTCCCACTAAAGGGTAGTTTAGGGGAGAGAAATTTTCTTAAAAATCTTGGTGTCGCATCATTGAAAGATAGTAAACTGGAATACCAACTTTGTTTTTCAAGCGACTTTTCGGTTTTGAGTAATGCTGTTCATAGACAGATACAGGCGCGCGTGGACATTTTTCTAAAAATATTTTTTTTTTTTATTTTGGGGTCCTCAAAACGTATTTCCTGTGAAATCTTGACATCGAATTTTGGGTCGAATTCTATACAATAATGCATACTTATTGCACATAGTATAGCAAGTAAAAATGGAAAATCTCATATTGAATTTACCTGACTTTCTTTAGTCATAAATCTTTCATTTTTAAATACATACGAAAAGATTTTGTCACAAAAGCTTATTTTTCTATCCAACTCACGTTAGTTGACAGCAAACGTTTATAAAAATTGTTTTATTACACATTTCACTGTATGTAAAAAGAGCAGAAGCTACAGTTATATGCTGGTTGTTATATGCTGGACTTGGAATTACATACTCATTCAGTGACGTCATCGCCGAATAGTACTTAGAAAAATGACACACTACTAAGGTCAAACCAATAAAACGAATATCTCGAAGCTGGATAAAATATATAGTGTGTTTTAAACAGATCTAAAGCTTTTGAACAGTGAGTTTCTGTCTGCCTTTTACGTCTAGCAGTTGAAAAGAATAAAGTGAACTTCGCAGGCTATTCGTAGAAAATTCAAAATATGCAATTTTAGTCATGTATATATCTAAAGCTTATTGTATTTTAATAAAAATAATTACCCTTATTTTTTTAAAAATAGATAAAAGCGACATATTTTGTATGAAAAGGGTATTTTATGATATTCCCAAAATCTTTGTGACGTATTCTTAAAGGCTGCTGAATTTAAGAGGTTTCCTATTCGTCCGACTTTTCAAAAACAGAAAAACGCTCGGACGCACACACACACACACACACACACACACACACACACACACACACACACACACACTCACACACACATACACACACACGCCGCTCGCAGGGATTGTAGTTGGTGGTTTTACAGATTAGTGACCATGCAACTACAAGACAATCGTATACACTGAGTATGGAAATGGATAGAGTTGTTGGAAATGAATTATTGTTCAACTAGTTGATAATACACGAATCAGGTGATATTTATGCTCTACAGTCAAAAGTGTTTCCTTAAAACATTTGGCTACAAATTTTTGAATCAATGAATTTAACTTTTATTCAAACCTTGCTTCGAATATCTCTACGGTCTGGAAACCAACGATAGCAGAAGACGAATCGACGTAAATGCAATTCCGGAGAGTTGCAAAAATAGGTTTCATTATCGACTCTTCCGTTAGGTTTGGAAAGCTTAAGCGACAACCAAAAGTTGACAAAAGTGTAAAAGGGATACATATTTACACACCCACGGTCCATAATTCAAGGCAAAATGTTATCTCAGTAACATTAAAGCAGTTGGCCCGATGGCCGGAAATAGGTACACCATGCTTCTATATTTTTAACACCTCGAAAATGTTTAGATTGAAGAAGGATAGAATATGCGAATCTGCTATATATGCAATAAGAAGTTCAATTACCGTTCTTCGAAACCGTCTGTATAATAATTAACAGCATTTCTACTTTTTGTATTCCGTTGCTATAATCAATGTTCACGACATAAAGCGTTTCATGTTGATGTATATAGAAAGTAGATCTATTGCGTACTGTAACAAAGCATTCTGAGAAGATGGTGTTCCGTGTCACAAAAAGCAATGTCACGTTTTCTCTCAGTGAGCGCTCCCACTTGGTATTTCGCTCTTTTTTGCATATAGGTTGCGCGTTTGTTCTTGACGAATGACCTTGAGCAGAAACCCAATGAGTGAGCCTACCCTTAATAAACAGGTCAGCAAATGTTTATGGTACGATAACAGACACCTCTGTTTTCCTCTGTCTCGTTTGTGTATACAGTCGACTGCAGAAGTTTTGTGCGTTACGGATGTATGTATGCATGCAACGAAAATAGAAATTCAGACGAGGGAGAGATGTCGGGAATAGAATAAATGCAAGAAAGTTAAGTGGAAACAGTTATAGAGGTATAGTGTATAATACGTGTGGCTGATATTACTGCAAGTGTCATAAATTGATTTGTAGTGTTGTACTACTTCAACTCAGAAGCATGCGCGTCATCTCACTGCAGACTGTACCTCCTCTCTCTCGTTCCCGCAAAAGCTGAGTAGAGACTCGCATTCAACCTTTCATATAAAATTTTCATTCGTCAAGAAGTAACGCGCGACCTATACCGTGCTTACTGCATATATTTTACCCATACAGTGGAATCTATGTTCGACACACATTTTCTCAATGTTTTGCACTGTCACAGAGGGAGTCACACTCCGCCCTGGCCGAGTGATTAGACCATTCACCTCTCACCAAAGTGGACCTGGGTTCGATCCCATACAACCGCATGTGGGATTCGTGATGGACAAAGCGATGGAGGGGCGGGATTCCTCGGGGTTCTCTGGTTTCCCCCACCATTTCATTCTACCATGTTTCCTTATCATTCCATGTATCATCAGTGTCACCGCCTGCGGTGCCACATGTAGTAAAAGAGGGCGTTAAACACTGCAAAAATATTCCGCTTTGTCAGTCTGGGCGACTCGTTTGGTTAGGTGTTGGTCTCTGATCCCAAGATCTCGCATTCAAACCTGGCCTAGGCTGATAGTTTTTAAATGTGCTTACAAGAAACATCCCATGTCAGTAGATTTACTGTTAGGTAAAAGAATTTCCGCTGGACAAAGTTCCGGCACACTGGCGGCGCTGACATGATCGTGGTAATTGACAGTGTCGTTAGCAATCAAAATACTTTATTTAGTTACATTCTGTTTGTTACTCATGTTTACGTTGTGCCCATATTAGATCTCACAGATAGCGACAATAGTAACATGGTGGGAACCTGAGGACTTCCTGACCATGATATTTTGCTATTTAGTCCGTTACATACACTTTCCTTATACTGTTTTCTACAAAAGTACATATTTTATAGAAGCTAAACTGACTAGATCAGGCTGTTCCGAATCCTCAAGTTTATGTGTACACGCGAGTACGCAGTAGCGTTGCGCGGAGCATGGCTTGACGAATGGCAACTGAGGGTGCGTCACTGGGCATAGCATAGTCATAGCACAAGTCCATGCGCTTCCTACCAGTCCTGAAGTTGCGTTCCTTCCCACAACTCCAGAACATATTGTATCGCTATGTCGAGCCAGAAAGGCCCGTTGGCTAGTTCGTGGAAAGAACACTTCCTCTTTACATAAAAGGACGGACTCCCGTACAGTCTTGTGTGTCAAAATGTGCTACATTCAAGTAGGAAATGCAATGTATAGCGTCATAATACAATACTGCATTCAGCTGTATTATGGATGGTGTAGCACAGCAAGAATTATTAGCTAGACTGAAAGTCGACGTAAGGAAACATCTAACTTTTGAAAAACAAAACCACTGTAGGTTCGTCTAACGTACACCGTTGTAAATACTATTCATACTTTCAAGTCATTCATAGTTTTTCATACTTTTTTTCCTTTTTGTACTTTTGATTTTTTCATACTTTTTCTTTCTTTTCTTCTGTTTCTTGAACTTGTCCTATGAATTCCAGCTACATTCCTAACTCCACAACCAGGCAACCCCAGTCGCAGGTCTCCGCTACTGTCCACCGCGCCGCTACAACTTACCCCAGAGCAGATATGTGCTTACTCACGCAAGGCTAGTACGCCACTGCTCACTGGTGAGTAGCTCGCTGGAATATATTTGACTAGATCTATCGTATTCTTCTATGAATCTAATCGTTTAGTCCTTTCTTCTGAACATGGTGAGAGTTTTGGTAGTTAGCCCAAAGTGATAACTAGCATTGCCCACACAATAGCACATTTAGGAGTAATATTTTCTAAAGTGTGTGAACATTAACATTAACATTACCTCTGACACGTCCTACAAGAGAATCTGCTCTCTTCCAAGTAGAAACTGAGTAGAATTCCAGCACAGTAGCGAAGCAGTAATGAGTGTTCAGTGATTGTATTGTCAGAGTTAGTGTTTGAGAGACAGAGAAAGTGAAGAAAGACAGCGAAAGGAGTGAGTGAAGTCTACGAGAAGAAAGCACTTGTGAGTTGTAATATCACGAAAGACTAAAGACCATATTAACCTCAGTAAAGAGAACCATGTGGTTGTGCAGAGTTTTGGAGAAGAATAAAGCGACGAAAAAAATAACTGAACTGGAGTTTTACCGTGTTTTTTTTTTTTTTTTTTTTTTTTTTTTCTTCACAGTAAAATGGAAAAAAAGCGCAGTATCTCGAACAAAAAGCTTTATAGAACTAGCTCAACATATTCCCTGATCCCCATTTTAATTTTCCAACATTTGAACTTATCAATAAGCTAAGTGGTCATCCTTTTGTCTTCTGGACTCAATTAAAGTAAGCGGATACAAAACAGCTAGCTTACGTATTACACTCCTGTATCTCTAGATAGGCGTTCTCCTGCCTAATTCACCGAGAGAGCGTGTTCTAGCTTTTACTTTTTTTTTCCCCTTAAGAATTTTCAGTTTACTAGTTTTATAATTCTCTTGAAAACTGCACCGACTGTTCAATCTCTTAAAACACTCAGGGACACTTTATTTAAAGTGAGCGAGAAAGAATCTGTAAAATCGCAAAATTTAAGGGGTATACATTTCTTACAATTCCTGACTTTGAAATTATTTGTCTACGTCAGTGATTTCAGGTATTACAAGAAAAGCGTTGCTCTGCTAAGTGTAATATCATTATATAAACGACTCATAGGAAATTTTTGAAAAAATTGGTAATTTTAAAAACCTTGTAAACGCTTAGCTGTATTGTTTGCCGTTTCGGTATGGTCATATATTGATATTTTCTATCGCTTAATTCGTCCGTTGGAGGTTTTCTAAGTGCAGATATTGCAGTAATATATAGTTAAAATTAAAATGTGGGGAAAAAGGCGTAAAGTTGGTTCTCAGTGCTAAATGCGAGCATAACGTAAATATGAAATATTACCTCTACCTCTACAGTTTGGATGTGTGGGCTATTTTCAAACTATTAGTGGGATGGGGTGCAGTTACATCATTATCATTCATCAGCCCCTTTAATTATATAGCTACATTACCCATTATCAAATTGGAATCTACTATAGCTTTTAAAGCTCACATGTTAAAAGAAGATATGCAACAGTATTTAACAATGACTCAAATACAATTTGCAGAGGGGAGTTGGCACCCCGACCGAAAGGCAGTCTTTTGTCTCTACTTTTTCCCAGTTAGAAGCACCCTGGTGGAAGCTGGCTTCGCTCCCCTTTCCCCGCTCGGTCTTCTTGTACCCGGGGGGGGGGGGGGTGGGACAGGAACCAGTGGCTCGTCTTCCAATCCGGGGGACGAGCAAGGTAACTAGAGAAAGAAGGTAGGCCAGTCCGGCACAATTGCTGCCATTGGTTGCAGGCAACATACATCACATGGAGGTCTGAGAGCGCGCGCAGTTCAGACGGCAATAGAAAGTGAGGGCTTTAAACCCGTTTCGACATATACCATTTAAAGCACTGACTGACAGTTCCACTGCGTAAACACTTAAGCAATAATTAATATAGTGTAGAAAAATACAGTGATATGTGATAGAAAAGACACCTTAATTCAAAACACATTAGAAACGTTCAACACAGTCTACTAATTACAAACCAATTTTACCACCGCCACCGAAACTACAATCAAAATAAGAAGTAAGAAGTTATTGTTTGATCTTAAAAGTAGACTTACATTTGGTCATGTCGCAGAAGAAGTAGATGACGCCCACTGCTGACACTTCCTTGCGTTCGTTTTTGTCATACTTACAGCTTTTAGTTTGTTATTTAAATGCCGTATCCTAATGAAAGTGCGGGTCCTGACGTATAGGGAAACAATTCTTTCATCAAATTCAGGAAATTTAGAGCAAACCATGCCAGTAAGCGCTTTCATCACTCCAGCACATTTTGAAACATTAAAGCCATGGAATCCCGCAAATATAACTTCAAATTCCTTCACTTTTTGGTACCAGTGTTCAGTCGGCCGAACAAGTTCCCCCTTTGAAATAACTGTAATCCAGTCCTGTGGCACTTGTTTTGGCAAATTACAGTCACTGTCTTTGCTTCCCAAAGTACTGTCAAGGTGTGTTTTCCAGAAAATACGAAATTTTCTGTCTTAGAAATTAGTGCGTTAACACGTACCACTAAATGCATCTCATAGGGCAATTCGGTACGTTTTATTATGCTACTTCGTGCCATTTTAAATGTGCCCTGGCTGAGACAGAATGACTCCAACCCTTTTAAGATAAACAGAAAGATAAAAGGAAGCGAAATACAATGACCTTTGTTTTGTCAAAGGGTGTGCACAGCCTTATCCCAAACCGTACTGAAATTCAGGTATAACATGAACGAAAGGCTAATGACCCTTCCTGTATAGCTATGCAGTGCTTCTTTCACATTCGGGAAATACGGACAATATTTTCTTTCCCATTTTAAAGAAAAGGAGCAATCGGCCCGTGCTGGAATAACCTTGCAATTATACAATACTTTGATGATATTTCACAAATAAACGTAATTTGCAATTAATCACATTATTTTACAGCCTCAAATCAGATTTTCTCTAGTTTTGATCACTGAGGTGATCTATGTAAACGCGCAATATGTATAACTAAAATTATTTATAGTTGTTTAATGTATTAAAATATGCACAGCATATATTTCAATGATAAAAATCTGATGTGCTATATACAAATGATTTTCTTTGCCCAATCTTGCGCAAAGTATTCTTACCAAGTCTTATCTTTCTATATATTCATGTTAACAGAGATAAAATTTCATTACACATTATAAAGGATTCATAGGTGAAAGCGATAGACAAACCTTCCCCCCCCCCTCTCTCTCTCTCTCTCTCACTCTCTCTCTCTTCGTTTCATATATATTGGTATTTTCAAAAATGATAGCTGTCGTAATTGTGTTATTTATTTCATTTTCCTCTACGCTGCATTTTCATATTGTTGAAAAAGAGTGGCCATACAGCTATTCTTAGAAGAACAGCTCAGTCAATAAAATACTGTCTTAATAGGGAAAGAATGTCAGTATTACATTCTGTTTTCGTTTATTACATTATTAAAAGGTCTTTTAGTAAGGGCTGCGTTGCAATTATAACCTAAATCCTAAATAAAGTGAAAAACGCGTGTTGAAAGCTCTTAACAAAGTAATAATTGCACGATTATGTGGCACACTGTTGTTCCTTCCTCCTACAGATAATTTTCATTTCTGTTTTACGAAATATTACACAATGAGAACTTTGTTTTTGTTCAATTAAAACGCCTGCGTTGACATCTCCTGTCAGAAAACAAGGAAACTGGAGTAGAGATACTTAGATAGTACGATGGGATTTGAATTATATAGTAAAATGTAAGCTGCACGTCTGAGTATCGGTACTACGTGACTCCCGTGTGACGTCATCAGCAGACAGCTCTAGGAAGAGCAATTGCGCGGGAAGCGGGAAGAGGCCCCCCTGAGAGGGGGACAAGATTTTCAGAGCACATTTGTTCCTCCTGCCGCGCCCGCCGACGTTTTCAACCCTGAAAGAAACCTTACGGGATAAAGGGTGAAATGAAATCAATAACGGAACGAAATGGAGGGACAGGAAATTCAGAGGATATGGAAATCGTTCGCAGCATTCGCCGAAAAAAACACATGGATCAGGAAGTTCGGTCAAAGGGGATCGAGCTCACAACCTCTATAGTTACCACCTGAGCCATCCCGCTCGGTAAACAATTTTATTCAGAAGAGTATTTTGGCCTTAAGAAGAAAATTTGACTATGTTCACCGATTGTTTTTTCTGAGAGCATAATAATGGTTTGTTTTGAACATATTATAAATTACGAAATAAAAATAGCCTCTTTTACGCACAAATATAATCGTTATAGGTTCCGAAAAGCGAAGCGATCTGTAGAAGCATTTCATGTGGTGGTAGCTGCAGAAGTTGGTTTCTCAAACAAGTTCCTCTCCAAGGCAACCCGTACTGGTTTCCGATAGCTAAGCATGCACGAGAAGAAATCAAATAGTCTAATATTAGAAACTTAGCCGAGATAACACCACTAGCAAGTGGCCACGCGCAATCAAAGGGGGCCCCCTAGCGGGCTATAATCATACAGTTAGAAGGTTAAACGCGATAGTAGCTAAGATGGAAGACAAGTTTTTGGTTTTGGTGGGGAGAGATCTGATAGCACTACTTACCCTCACAGTGTGGTGCAAAGGGCTATAGGCTGATGCGAAACACATTGCTCCTTTAGTAGGAGGAACAATGCCCAATATGGAAAAGTTGATAGCATACAACCAGTATGGACTTAAAATGGTAATTATAAAATAAGAAACACATAAATTAAATAAAAAGAGGAAGTACTAAAAGGAACAAGCAAATTGCTGAAACATCATCAATTCAATAAGTAAATTTGTGAAATGTTGATTCAGCGTGTATGAAATAAAGTCTAGCTTATTCTATTTCAATTGTATATTACTTTCTCTATTACGTAAGTAGAGGAAGTATTATATTCCACCCAAAAGTTCGATGTCGAGATTTCACCGGAAATATATGTTTTGAGACACCCTGAGTCCAAAAAAAAATAAAAAGCATTTTAGAAAAAGGTCCGTGTGTGTGTCTGAGTGTCTCTCAGTCTGTATGTCTGTCTGTCTGTGGACAGTATAACTCAAAAACGAAAAGTCGGTTAAAAACCAAAGCTGGTATTTAAGTTTAATCTCTTACAAGGATGCGACACGAAGATATTGAAGAAAATTCCTCCACCCTAAACTACCCTTTACTACCCTTTACTCTTTTGGAAAATTTTGATTTTCTTGGAAATGGCTCTAACGATTTTGATTAAAATGCCATATGTTTAAGATATTTGTATGACAAATGAAATGTATGTTATTTATGCTAATAAACTTACTGTTGGTGTTTTCAAACACACAAGCCATGTGTGGGCAATGTTTGAGAAGTAGAAGTGGAACTGAAAAATTCCCAGCTGTGGCATCGAATTTTTCAGTTCCTGTTCTACCTCTCAAATGAAATGTATATTTTGAATTTTCTGGCTATAGCACATGTAGTCCAGTTTACTCTGGATGACTTTTCAATAACCCGTAAACCGTAAGAGATAGACGAAAACTGAATAGATATACAAAAAAATGTAGATTTCGCTAAAACACATAATTTATAAATTGTGTGTTTTGTAAATCCATATTTTGTGTAAAGTGAACCATTTCGGAGATATTTCTTGTTATTTGTGTCAGTTTCGAAAAACTTAAAACTTTCGTGAAAAGGAACATGTTACCCGTGCAAAGAAAACGGGACCTCAAAGCTTTAAAAGATTGGACTATCGCTCAAAGTCTACTGTAATTTAATATTTCCTCGCACCTACAAGGAAATAAGCAATAAGATGATGCGGTATTATCCGCTACTCAATTCCGCTATCCTACGCGAAATGCTGCTCTCAGTTGATTTCTGCTCCGAACTGCTCGACATAGATCTTAACCTCAGGGTATGCGTGAGTATTTGCAATAAAAACCGGAACTCTTCTTAAAACACTTTTATTTACGACCAAGTAAGGTTTTAGACTTGCCGATCGCTATTATAATTTTGTTACGTCTTTATTAAGACCGAAGATTGTTACGTCTTTACTAAGACCGAAGATTGTTACTCGAAACTGTCGTGTGTCTTTACACTCGAGGTCCGGAAGGTAAGCCTAACTGACTTACCTGCTCGCGATCTGGAAGGCAAGTGTCTCACCGACCCTCTTTCCGGGTTCTGGAAGGCAAGTGTCCGTGCGTCATGACGCTATCTGTCTTTCACCCCTTAATGACCCCTTACGACAGCAGCGGGTTTCGAAGAAGTCTCCGCGACTATCCCTTGTTTTCCTGTGCAACACCTGCACTAAGCAATTTCCAGGAAAACTGGAATTACCAGGCCTCGCCTGACTACCTGACGCTTGCCCCTAATGACTTGTCTGTAACATTCCGTGCCTTTTGACAATTTTAACCGTAACTAATCCTCCCAGATCTTGTACCTCTATACACGCAACTATTTTTAACATTTCTTGCTTATTTAATTCTGCCATTTGATGCAGTATTATATCCATAATTATGGCATTTTAATTTCGGCTTCAAAGATAATTTCTGCAAATGTTTATCTCAACTAACACGAAGAACATATAGCAATAAGAGTTTGTAAGAATGGTTAGTACAAGAGTAGAGAAAGTCATGTGAGTAGAATACATCAGTTCTTTTTAAATTACAAGGTGGTATGCAAACAATTTCAGCCATTAGTTTAGAATCTTGCAAATAAAATATTCAAACATCCTTTGCTAGTTAATAAATAATGACTGCACTACATTGCCGTTATTGAACTCATATGGTGTACATTATAATTGGGTAGGAGGCAAACTGGCCCTTAGGCGGTAAGCCGGGCCCTTATTGGTGTTATCAGCATCAGACTAGTGGTTTAGAGGTGCCAAAATGGTTATTCTTATAACAGTTTTGAGCGTTACAGTTAAAAAACTGTTTCAAATAATCTTCCCAAAATAACAGCAAGGTACTTCTTCGAGTATTTGTGCATAACCATAATGGAAAGCTACTCTTGCTCCATTGTTACTTGACAGATTCGGTTCTTCCATATCTGATTCTTTGACTCCTGAGATTGTTGCCAAGGGATAAAACGATGTTTTCCTTCTTTCCTCTCTCGCCGTCATCTAACATTCAGTAGGTGCGAATGTGAAACGTGCTGGTAACAATTCACACCCGTTACATCTAACCACTCCTTATATACCAGGTGGCCCCTTAAGCCGGCATTCGTACGTTAAAAGAGTTGCGGAAATCATTGAGATAAATCCAGTCAGTAGCGTGCGTGAACCTTGTTGTGCTTGTAAGGGACGCGAGCGGCAGAGGAAGTGCCCAGGTTTCAACTAGCGTGTGCAGCGCGTGATAACAGAGACGAACAGTCTTAGAACATTTTCCATTTCTCTTATTTGACTTTATTTTCCAGGGAATAAACTCATTCTGTATATGCTGCTATTGTCTAACATTGCAGATTACAAATTGTAAATTGCCGTAACAAAATCCATGCAAACATGTAAGGTTTCACTGGCATTCTTTCTTTCTTACTAATGTTACTGTTTAATTTTATTATTATTGTTCGTTATTGTTATTAATGCTATTGTTTTAACCGTATTGTTAACATTTTTATTATTTTATTCTCATCAGTTTATTATTCCTTATTATTATTATTATTATTATTATTATTATTATTATTATTATTATTATTATTATTATTATTATTATTATTATTATTATTATTATTATTATTATTATTATTATTATTATTATTATTATTATTATTATTATTATTATTATTATTGTTGTTGTTATGATTATTATGCTTATCATTATTATTGTTAGTAGTAGTGGTGGCGGCGGTGGTGGTGGTGGCGGTGGCGGTGGCGGTGGCGGTGGCGGTGGTGGTGGCGGCGGTGGTGTCTTTCTCCTAGTCAGACTTAGAGGACAACGGTATCCGGAATTTCTGCAAGGTGAGCTTTAGGGTTTTCTTGATGAGGTTCCCGTACCGTGGCGGAACAACACTGTGCACTGGTTCAAACGAGATAGTGCACCGCCTTACCATTATGAACCTGTAAGGGTCAATTTCAATTGCTGGTACCCTGGTCCCCTGGTACCCTGGTGGTCTCTTACAAGCAGAACAAAGTTCACGCACTCCAAGGACTGGATTTACCCCGGTGATTTCTGCAATTCTTTTAACGCACGAAGGGTTATCTACATACCCAAATGCCGGCTGGAGTGGGCCACCTGGTATAATTACTGTTCACTTAACTTACATTAAAGGAATTCACGTCCGTAAAAAAATTGTGTTAGTTTTCATGATGCTAAAGTTTGTGTTCCATCTGTCATAACCTAATTTCACGCTCAAAAGCTGAATAACAGTAAATCATTAATCTGATTGGCCGGAGGATTTTAGTGGATGCTGCGCTTTGTTAGAACTCGGAGGCGGGGGCGGTTCCGAGCCTATCATTATATCACAGGTGTAACTTATATACTGTAACGCAAACATACTCCACTATCATAGCGTTAATTTCGAAACTGGTTATAATTAACCCTTTCGCTACTAATAACGTGTATATCCGTTATTGACTTTTAATTCGCCCTAATAACTTGTATAGGTACATGTTATGCGCGTTTCGGTAAGAAACGAAGGTTTAACTCCCAATATTTGTGCATGCTCGTGCCATCTGTTGCGGTCAGAATGAAGGGTCAATGAGCCTTATATCTGTCTTGTGACGCTCCCTTGAATGAAATAATTGAAGATCTGTGCGATGCATACGTTGCTGCGCTATAAGCGATGCAAGCCTCGTACCACGTGACGATTTTTCGGGTTACACTGGCAGTGAAAGCCTGTGGTCACTGGACAACCTTCGGTCATGAGCGATGTGGGCAGTAACTTAAATGTTTGTGCAAATTTAACATAATCTTAACATGTGAGTCACTTTCAACTATCTACAAGAGCTTCGGTGAGTGTTTTAGAACATATACTTTAATTTTAAGCATTGTAATACATATTTAAAACCAGTTAATTATTGCAGAAACAAATTAGCATGGAGTTGTTATTTACTTTATTTAATGCTCGTTTCTTAGTCTTCTGCTACCGATCATTGATTTTTTTTAAGTTTGTCATTCTTGATGAATACTGCTTGTATGAAAAACAAACCTTCAGAGGGCTTTATGATATTTAAGGTTCATGGGTACATTTTAAATGTTCTTGTATCTCTAAGGAGAGACGTGAGGTGAATTTGTAAACTGTAAGAGTTATTTCTTGTGAAATAATGGAACCTGAAAGGCTATGAAGGTCTTGTTATGTATTTTACTTTCAAATTCACTTTCTTCTTCGTTGATGCAAGTCACGGTATTCAAATGAAGCTAGAAGCAACTCAACTTTGAACTTGCTTTCCCAGAAAGAATATATTTGGTTGTTTTTATTAAAGTACAAAAAGCACTGCTGCTTGACGTCTTCTGTTATGAACTAACTGCAGTGGTATCTTTAAGGGGGAATCGAAGTGCTGTTTTCACATTTTGGTTAAAAGAAATCCAGTTGTTAGTTTTGCATGCAAAAAACGAATAATACTTCCAACTACATGTCTCCGAAGCTTTAATGTTATAGAGTGGATGCAAAATATATTTTGGCGCCAGTTTTAAAACGGTGCGTCGTTTGAACCACTCTCTGTCGTAGTAAACGATACGTCATTTTCTGAACCGCAGACTTTTTGTATTGTTTTGCTGTATTGGAAACATTCTCCCCTCGAAATATGTAGCTAGATGCCTGAACATTTTCCACAATGCACTTCAGAGTGTGTAATAAAAGATCCATTGGAATTTTGATATCTGTCATAGTTTATCTTATAAAAATTAGTAGCACAACCACGTGCGCCTTAGTGACTTTTTCACGTTTTTCACTACAAAGCAATTTTTAAATGAAAGATACCCACCAGAACGACACTTGTAGTTCAATATTTGCCGGAAGAGATAAGAGTTCGATTATAGCTGTTAAAATTCATATGAATTAAAAGTAACATCTCAAGGATACAACTGGAGAATTTTCTACTGAAATTTGTTGAACAACTAAGTACGTTTTAGGCCATGTGGCATATAACGATAAACCTAGCGAAGATGGTCTTGGTCTTTCCACCGCTGTTGCGGCCTTCCTCGGCCCCTGTGACCAGTTGGAGCGTACTGGAATGCTAAATTTGGGTGTCCAGTTCTTTCCATTCTCATTGATATTGTTCAATGTCCTCAGTCAAACTTGGCACTCTTATGTCTGTATTCCTTTGGTGGTTCAATCTAGTAACTCCTAAAAGTGATCGCAAGAAGCGCATTTGGGCTACTTCAAGTTTATGTGGATTTATGTTATTTAAAATCCAAGTTTCACTTCCGTGTCTAAGAGCAGCTTTTGATGAGATGTTATGTTCTCTAGTTTTGTATCGGTCGTCATATGTAACGTGATGTAACGTAATGTAAAGTAATGTAATGTAGTGTAAGGTAATGTAAGGGGTGGAGCGGGGCGGGGCAGGGCAGGGCAGGGTACGGTAGCGTAGGATAGAATAGAATGGGATAAATCACAACTTTACATATTTCAACTGCCCAATTTCTACCGAGAGGGTGAATAAATTCCGAACCGGCTACACGGTGTTCTGTCTGTCCGCGTCCTCAGCACTCGCTGCCGTTTGCCTTTTTTCAACAATGCTGTGCTACAGCTTATGCGGCCATTCTGTCAATGAGAACAATGTGAAGTATGTTTCAGGACAGTATTATTAGTAAAGATTTTTAGCTCCCTCAGTCCCCGACTTAATCCCCGAGTATTCTATCTCTGGGGTAACTTAAAACAAAGTGTACAAGAAAGCCCCACACACCCTGGAAGGGTTAAAACAAAATACCTCCAGGAAATTGCCAGCGCTTATCAACGTGTACTACGGTGAGTGATGGATAGTTTCCTAGAGAGGTGCCAAAAAGTATGGATAACGACGGTGGGCAATTTCGACATGTCCTTTCCCAAAATTGGCTAGTAAAGCCTTTAAAATTAGTTTTAAAATGTTGTATGGTTCCATCCGCACCTTCCTATGTCATTGGCAAACGACAACGATTGTCGAGGATGCGGACAGGTAAAACACCACGCGGCCGATTCGGAACATTTTGGCTAACTTGGTATATCTATTATTTATCCAATCATATACATGTGTTGAATTTATGTTAGTTAACAAATATCTAATACTAATCAAGATTTGAATTCAGCAATTCTGCTTTAAGTTCATGATGTGTCTTCTTTTGCTACCTAAATTCCAGCTGTGCCAAATTTGAGAGCTAGCTTTGATTGTTCGCAGCTTTTTGCGTTAAATGCTCTTTACAAAATTAGCTTAAGAGAAATGTACTTATGTGTACACAGTGGACAAAAAACAAATAAACAAGCAAGCAAATTAGTCATGTCTGGAACGCCATATTCGCGTAAGTGCTACACGACACAGACCTTGTTTACACCGTCCACGATACAGTTGTGTAGCGACAGCAACAAGTTGTCACTGGTTCCAAATCTTAATGTTACTAACCCATATGATCAATCAAGGTGCTGTGCCGTGTAGCCCTTAGACGAATTTGGCGTGCCAGACATTACTTCTTCTTTTCTTTCGTGCTTTTATTTTTGTACACGGTACTATGAAACGTAACAATGATCGGATATTCTTCTCGCACAAGTATTTTTCCCGCATTTGCAAATTCTACTGACACGTTTTATGTATATTACAACAAAATACATACCGGGTGAGTCTTCTCATCCTGCGGATTGGTAGCTAGGCAACCCGGCATTTTACAGACGACGCGAAATGTAGGTGCTGACACCGCATTCACCAGCCCGCTGATTAGGGCTACGGTAATACTCACTTTAGCACGCTCTAGTAGCACAAAGGTTAACCTGCTGGAACGCCATGTTGAAGGTCGGAGGTTCAAATCACATCACTGAATAAATTAGCTTTTTATTTATTCATTTATTCAATTATTCACTCATTCACTCATTCACTCATTCACTCATTCACCCATTCACCCATTCACTCATTCACTCATTCACTCATTCACTCCCTCACTCCTTCACTCCTTCACTCCTTCACTCCTTCACTCCTTCATTCATTCATTCATTCATTCATTCATTCATTCATTCATTCATTCATTCATTCATTCATTCATTCATTCATTCATTCATTCATTCATTCATTCATTCATTCATTCATTCATTCATTCATTCATTCATTCATTTATTTATTTATTTATTTATTTATTTATTTATTTATTTATTTATTTATTTATTTTATGTTTCGAGAACTTCTAACAAACGACGTGTTCTTTCCGAATGCACTAGAAAGCGGATTTGCCTATAAATTTGAAGTACCAGCCGTTCGTACTCACTGTGCACTACTTTGTGAACTAGAGGGGTTCTCAGCGATCATAATATGGGCTTGCAAACGTTATCTAGTCCGTATGTACCTGCTGCATTTTGTGAACTCTCAAAGCAGTTTATATGCTTGCTTTTGTATCAAAGAATAGCTTCAAAAGGTTAAATATTATGTAATGATTCCTTATGTTTGTAAGTTATAATTTTAATTCTATTATGCATTTAGGTATGATGTTCGTTACAGCATATCCTAACAAGTAACACCTTGTGTTGTCATGAAAGTCACACAGTTAAGCTAATTAAGTGAACCGACACACACCACACTATCAGTTCTCGTTAAAGTTACTAATTATATAGCTTTAAGTAACAGTATTTGAACCTGAGATATTTGCTACTGAAGGTCAACGCGAATAGCGGTACAAACCAGTAATTTCAGGCGAAATTGCGTCGCGATGCAGTGGACAGTGTTTACGACATAACCTGTAAAACGCGGGACTGCATAACATCTCAGTCCGGAGGATGAGAAGACTCACGCGATATATGTTTTAGTCTGGTGTTGGTCCCTCATTCGAACTTTACAACATTAGCGGAATAATTTAATGAAAAGTTTGAATGTATTCACCAGGACAATGCTGAATATTTACAATTAGGAAAAAATCAAGATATAATCAAATTGTTTAGTGGACTTCTTTTGGCGTGTGGTTCTTAACGCTTGCATAAGGCTTCTCTCTCTTTTTTCCCTCCTCTGTTTTTCGTGCTGCCGGTTGTGGTTCCCACCTTGGCATCTTGGAGCTGCCAACATTTGATTGGCTAATCTTTAGCCAATAGTGCTGCAGTGGGTCCATTTCTCGCTGTCCAACACATCTCAGAAAGCAGAACAAACTGCTGGCATACCATAATCATGATGGTGCCTATGTATTCTGCATACTGAGAAAAGATAAGTATGAAAGGTGAGTAGCGATGAATCCTTAAGCAGGGGTGCGCACCATGCATCACGTGTGAAAAACAAACAGCCACCCAGTGAGGTAACTGCGTCTGTGAGTCAGTTTACCACCCGAGACACGTTTTCGCTACCTTTTCCTTTAATTATCAAATGTAAACTCTTAATACAACCTTTTAAACTCTTGAGGATCGAGATAAGGCACCTTTAAAATACTGCAACCTTACGCTATAGGCAAATACATACATAGTGCAGTGACACCAGCCGTCAATCGCCGTCAAAGAAAAGCTTGGTATTACTTACTGCTTGTAAACACGTCGCCCGACGACAACGAAGCAGTCAGAGCAAAGGCCCAATAGTACGCAGCTCTAGAAGCTATATTCATGCTTGTTTACGAAGAGTGTCTGAGAAAAGTTGGATTTCGAGAAAAATCGGTCTTACGTTATTTTCGGCTATGTATGCGAGTCAGTGTAGAGAGAAGCTAGCTTTTACGGAGTGTATCGTCAGAGCCAGCCGTTTGTGATACAGAGAGTGTTAGAAGTGCGAGCAGTAATGTCAAGGTTGCGACACAACAGAACAGATATGAGTTACAAGACCACGACAAATTGTAAACTGTGTTAGCAATAAAACAGAGAACTGTGTTTTGTGAATAAACGATGGTGGCAATGTTTGGAAAACTGTTGGGTAGTACGGCAGAGAGCTTCCGAATGCAGCAGATGAACACACAAATGAAATCCGGAGTGTACAAGATGGGACGTGAAGTAACAACAATGAATGCCGCAACAGAAACGATCGAGGCAAAAATAGAGGGCCTAAAGGAAGAGGTGAAGACAGAAATGAATTCCTAAATAGAACTCATGAAAACTGAATGTCCAAGATGATCTTTTATAAATTAACGTCCTCCAACGTAATGTCACATCGGACGGTGAACAGTTGAAATGGGTAAAATGATGCTCAAATGAGCCCGAGGTCCACAGAGCTTTGAGTTACCCGACATTCGTCTTCTCAGGATATGGAAAAACTTCAGTAAAAACCGTTTCCGGATAACTCACCTTAAGCGAAATTCGAACTCGCTACCTCTTAGACGTGAGGAAGACACTCTACCACCACGCTACAAAGGCGGCCATCCGAGATGAGGTTGGAGCTATCAATGAAGATTGACGAACAGCTGGCCAGGGTGAAGAAAGACGTGAAAGCACTCGGTGGGAAGATGAAAGACTCAGGCCAAAACGTTAGCTCCCCTGAGGACATCGGGAAACGGCTTAGGCCTCTGGAAGCAAGATTTGACGGTAGCACAAAGGAGCTGAAAGCCAAGGTTAAACAAATGATTGGTGAAAAAGTTAAGAACTTAAAGGTCGAACCTGACACGACATCCCTGATCATCAAGCTACCGAACTATGATGAGACGCCAACCTTTGAAGTCTTCTGCCGACAATTATTCCTCGCCGTCACCACCCACAACCGATGGCCAACAGGAGAAGAAGCCGCGCAACTGATAGCTAGCCTCCAGGGGCGGGTGGCAGAAAAACTGAACGCCATTCCGGCGTCGGCGGCGTCCAGAGTCATCTGGGAGGCTCTCAAAAACCATCGTCTGGACACAGTCTGTCGCAGCTAGCTCAAATCAAAGCTGCAACAGCCGGGGCAGACGCTGCTGGAGTTGCCCTGACCATTGAACAACTGGGACTAAAAACTGCTGTTAATACTTTCATAGCTTTGTAGAAAGTGATTTCCAATGCCCGAAAATATATAAAACACAATTACGAGAGAACACGTCTAAAATGAGGCATTTGGGTCAATCCACGTCAAATCGAACACCCGTAAAACACGACTTTTTGGTAGGAGGTTCAAAATTCTTTTATCAATTATAGGCATCAAATAAGGAGACCCGTATTTTTTTATTTCCGTATGTTTAAATTACTTGCTTAGTTATGGCTATTAGAAACTAAGCAATTTCTGCGCGCACCATAATATAAAATCACTTGTTACTCTAAGTTCATATAGAGTTGAGAGTTGGGGTTTGGCGCACTGGAAAGGTTAAATATAACACTTTTAACAACTTTCGATCAATCATTATTACACATCAATTTTGGACTGTTTTTTTATGGTATATCTTGTAAAACCAAAAATAGAATTTAAATCGATGTGTTAAAAATCTAAAAAAATACACACGTATTCCCTGACATTTTATCTATAAAATCAGATCTTGAAAACTATGGAGCTTGCATTAGTGCATTTGCTACTATTTTTGTTCTGGAGGCCTGCAAGCGCACACGGACGAGTAACAAGCCAGGTGACTGCAGACAGCCTGCGAATTGCCGCGTCAGCCATGCTACTCACATA
Organism: Tenodera sinensis; assembly: GCA_030765045.1. NCBI lineage: Eukaryota > Metazoa > Arthropoda > Insecta > Mantodea > Mantidae > Tenodera > Tenodera sinensis. The sequence continues at coordinate 157,886,827 of CM060962.1, forward strand.
ACTTCGTCTTACTAAGGCAGTACAGTCCATACAGAAAAATGTCTCCACGATGTACCTTCTTTCTGATACTCCTGTGGCATCTGATACGTGCTTTTGAACTTTTGAATTTTTTTGAAAAAATCTTCTGATGTAAACCGTTCTTTGCTTTTAGCTTCTTAATTCATGTACGTCCATACATTTGAAATAATTTCTCTACTCTGACTGTGTAATGTTTTGGTCCCTAATTTAGAACGTACAGGTGGTATAATTGATTTATGCTATGATTAATGTCTCACAAATTCACTATATTCACTCTTTATCGCAATGGTCTATGTCTTCAACTGCACGCTGCACTAAAAAGCACCTTTGAATTAGCAAGACTGTCTCAGATCATGCAGACATCACTACCTTCCCTCTCCCTCCCCATGCGCATGGTTTCATTCGCAGAATTATACAATATGAGCTGATGAAACAGACAAAAGCTATGGATTCGTCAACAGGACTTCCAGTCAAGGTCAGCGGCCAAGAACGATGGATCCAGCTGTGCTTTAAAATTACACTCCTTCATTCCTTTGTCAAAAACTGAAGCTTTAGTGAAACAATTTTCTTTCGAATAAGGAGGCAAAGCTGTGTGTTGTATGGAAACATTAGTTTAAAATGGATATTTTAAAAACATTTTGAAGATGCTAATAGTGTACATATAATAGTGTCAGCTAGAAGTGTTCTCCTTACTGTACTATTGTAACGTTCATGGAACCTCAAGCAATGAACAGTTGCCGCAATGGAAGGTGGCAATTGTGTGAGGTTACTATAGCCGCCACCGCTGCCACGCGAATTCGCTGCACTGATTTGCAAAGTTAATTACAACGGAACTATTAGAGACTCCATTCTGATTTTTTCTGAGAATATTGAATAAACTTCATTGTATTTTTAGTTTTTTTCCAGATTTTTAAATAGTCGAGTTTATGTTATTATCTAACTTTAAAGCTTTAATCGTATAAAATATATTACCTAATAATAATTAATAAAATTTTCTAATAACTACTTCACGAAATACTGCAATTTATCTTTAATTTGAGCCAAAGATCAAGTAATTTACTTCATTACAATCGGAGGTATGATTGATCGAAGAGTGAGGAGCGCGCGATTTTTGGGACATTTCAAAAATTAATATCCGCCAAAATAAATGTTTTTATACAAAACGAAGAAAGACGGGTCAAATATATGTTGTTCCAAAACACCAAAAAAATTTCAAGAAAATCTGAGAGATCAAGGTCATTTTTTGCCACATTTTGTTCGATTTGACGTGGAATGACTCCTATACAGTTTTACAAAAGTATCCCAGGTGTGCCTTAGTTTTATTTCTAATCCTTACTTCGAAGCCTATTTTTCCTTCTGGAAGTCTGTTGTTATACATTAGAAGTAAAGTTATCTCTAAGAAAAGACCTTTCGCTAAAGAAAATATACCTATTATTTGCAGTTAGTTTTCCTTGACATTTAAATTGTTATGCAAAACTTGTTTAAATGAAATGGGACCAAGGGCACTTATAGGTAGATTGACATTCTTAAATTAACACCCATGCTCTCCCACAGAAATCAGAAAATATGGAAATTCTCCACATTCAGATAATCATCCCGTTAATTCATGAAATGGCGTAGATATACACTAAAACGATATTCATAGTTGATAACATCTTAACTTGTCGATAAATTGAAAAATTCCAAAGCTTTTAACAAACACACCATCCTCCATGATTCAGCATTTTACATGAGATCTCTATTTAGCATGGAAACTAAGCTAATCTCTGGCATAACAGCCCATGAAGAGCCAAGCTTACTGCGCAGCCGCTGCGTCCCCCACCTCGACCCGCTACAGGCGTCATTGGTGGGGTGAAGTATTGGAGGGTGGTACGTGGTCAGCGTCACGATCCCTCCCGGCCAGTTATGCGGTCTTCACGACCTGGGGTCGCTGCTTTTCCATCAAGTAGCTCCTCGGTCCCCCCGGGACTAATGAGGCTGAGTGCATCCTGTGCCAGGCCTCCCAGAGGGGATAAAATTCCCATGCTGGTACCGGGGACCGAACCCGGGTCCTCCGCGCCAAAGGCAAGTGCGCTACCAACTGCGCTACGGAGGAGGTTCTGTTTAGCTTAGGCATGTCACAAAGATGTAATACTTTGAAGGAAAATATGCGTTTTCAAAAAATTATTTGTAACCACGTTTCACGTCTGTGCGCTGTAAGCAAGTTCACCTATTTTTACTATTCCAAAATGTTAACATGTAGGGGATGTACTTCGCTAGGGAATTTAAATATTCAAAAATTGTACTTGAAGTGTATTTATGGCAGCTGGGTTAGCTACACGACTTTGTTGCTTCGTAGTGAGTTTTGCAATATTTTTCACCTCATATTTTTACTTTCTCTACTGGTAAGTAGAATGAAATACTGCATTCCACCCAAAAATTCGATGTTGAGATTTCACTGGAATTATGTTTTGAGACCCCTGAATAAAAAAAGTATGTTTAGAAAAAGGTCCGTGTGTGTGTTTGTGTGTGTGTGTGTGTGTGTGTGTGTGTGTGTGTGTGTGTGTGTGTGTGTGTGTGTGTGTGTGTGTCTGTCTGTCTGTCTGTCTGTCTGTCTGTCTGTCTGTCTGTCTGTCAGTCAGTCAGTAGACAGCATAACTCAAAAACGAAAAGTTGGTTCAAAACCAAAGATGGTATTTAAGTTTAATGTCTTACAAGGATGCGACGCAAAGATTTTGAAGAAGATAACCCCACCCCAAAATACCCGTTACATCGAAAATTTTGATTTTCTTGAAAATGGCTTTAACGATTTTGATTAAAATATATGCTTATGATATTTGTGTGAGAAATGAAATGTATATTTTGAATTTTCTGGCTATAGCCGATGTAGTCCTGTTTACTCTTAACGACTTTTGAATAACTCGTAACCGCAAGAGATGAACAAATTCTTAATATACAAGAAATGTAGATCTTATTAAAACAGTTTGTCCATTTTTTTTTTTTTTTTTTTTTGGGGTGTAGAGTAAACCATTTCTGAGATATTCCTTGTTATTTGTGTCAATTTTGGAAAACTTAAAGCTTTCGTGAGCATCGTTGTTCATTTTTTTATATGTTAAGCCGGCAAAGAGAACGGGATCTCAAAGCTTTAAAAGATTTGACTATCACTCACAGCCTACTGTATTCTAATATTCCCCTTTCACCTACAAGAAAATAAGCAATAAAATAGGTTGTACAAATGTTTATCTCAACTAGCACAAATAAGATATATAAATAAGGGTTTGTAGGAATGATTAGTACAGGAGCAGATAGTCATGTGAGTGCAACACACCGGATTTTTTTCGTAAACTAATTCAAGTATTATTTACCTTCAAAACTGCTGATTCAGCACAAGTAAATCTTTTTAAAAACAGCTTCTGAAAGTTAAATTCCAAAATGTTGATTATAAATTAAGAAACTGTTCCTAACGTGAAGGAAAATTACACCTATGGAAAATTGGCTCCAAACTGAAACGTCAGTATAGATTTCCACAGCTGTGATCATCTGGCTCTCGTCGATTTCCAGTGAGTGAGTGGTTAGGGTTTAAGGGCCCGTCGACAGCTAGGTCATTAGAGCCCCTCGTCGATTTCCATATTAATTTCGTTTTCGTACTTCTTTCAACTTAACTTGCTGTCTTAAAAAGTTTACCCAAATTACTTTTACGCTTCTGAGACTTTCCTTGTCATAGAAAAGGTGACAGATGACAAACTGATGGTGAAAAAGAGTGCCGTTTTTAAAAACAAGGAGGCCTAATGATTTGTAGTTCAGACGTAAAAATGGAGTTTACCTCTTGAACATTGAACATTACAAATGTTCATAAATGAATATAACACTGAACTATGTTTTGGGGCTCGCAATAAATTCCATATCTCCTTAAGGTTTGATTCTGCGATTCTCGCATATATGGCTACCAAACATAAATCACTTGAATAAGATTTATTGGTATTATAATTCCCGTGTGTTGTCAACATGCTCAGTGCACTCCATACTCAAGGAATAATTTTCAGTTCCTGTTCTATAAAGGTAGTTAATTTTTAAGCATTATTATTTGACGAAATTGAACTTCTTGCAGAATAACGCATTCAAATGGGAGGGAAATACATAAAACTATTGTTCTAAAAATTGACCGACCTTTATATACGAGTATCTGTTATTCAAACGCTGTAATATATTTCTGTCCCATCAACAGGTTTTCTTGTGACATCTGAAAGGGGGTTTCTGCCAAGCTTTGCTTTCCTCTTTTGTTTTTTCTCACCAAGAACGGAGAAGTGCGTTTCTCTTCACAGCAAAGACAGAATAAATTACAGCTTTCTGCCTGGGACTAGGCACTATGCAAATAAAGCTTTTGGTGTGCCTTCTTCTTTTTCGTATATATATTGTTTTCATGAGAGGCATCACATAACGTAGTCAGATGTCTTGCGATGTCAAGTGGAGATGTCTGTCATGGACCTGCACCTCAACAAAAGACTGCCTTCTATGTAAACTCATATGAAATGGGAAAGAGTTAGGGAAAATAAAATTGCTGAAGTTTACATTCGTGTGGTCTTATAACCATCACAATCTATGACAATTCCATCGGTTCTTACATACAAAGTGTAAGTCTTCCACCCACTTTAAGTGCTTAAACATTATGATCTATTCTTTCAAATAAACTTTTAGTTTACTGAATATGGGGTTTGTTTACACAGAAGATATACTTTAAGACGAACGGCTGTGACAACGATTATTTTTCTCAAAGAAAATACTCCATATGGGCAGTTTTATCATGATGGAAATGAGCATAAAACGTGACGGAATTACAGTAAAACATAGCAAAATGACCGTAAATATAAATATATGGCTATGAAACAAAGTTCTAAGCCACCCTAAACCAGGTAAATTACTGTGAAAGCGTAACAAAATTGTTACAAAGTGTCACAAAAGCTGTAAAACGAAAGAACATGTATATATGTATACTCCTGGAAGTATACGAAATGTACATAAAAGTGCCAAAAACTAGCGATGTGCATACTGTTTAGGTTATGCAAACACTGTTTATCAGACTCATTTGAATGATAGAGGGTTCGTCTAGACTAACTTGGTTAGCTAACAAGAGTATAGGCTGTTATGTCTTGGGGTTGTGTTAGATTTGTGCGGGTGGTGCAGGTTAGTGATAGACATTGCTAGAATGGAATAAGTGATGAAGGAATGTAAAAATTAGGAAAGCAAGGGCGAAGTTTGGGTTAGAATCAGAGTTGGTACAGTGTTAAGTAGTCATTATCAGTATGGAATAGATGAGAGGAGGTACAGGTTAGGTTATCATGGCTTTAAAAGGGCTTGCAGTTACGTAAGTTGCAGATAATATCATAGGCTAGCTTGCTAAAGGATAGCTTAGGTCATCGTAGATTGGGACAGAGATTAGTGGAATGTTCGGTTCAACGATGGCCGTATAGAATAAATGTTGGAAGTCTTCCTCTCGTTGTGGTTGTTTGGAGGATGATAGGATTTCTGATTGCTGTAATGATGATGTTTATTTTAGTGGTAGCTCGAAGCAAGGAAAGACTCGCCTATTGCTCTCATGTATTCTCCACAGACACATGTTGAAGAAAGGGGCTAACTACAACTAACTACTAACTATGAGTAAATTTTAGTTAGTCTCAAAACCCTCGGTAAAGGAGGATAGAGAGATATTAAAAGCAACAATGCTGAATAAAAAATGTAAACATGTTTTCAGAGGAAACGCATGGTTATGATAGTTAAATTTATAAAGATTGTAAGTCATACTCGAGATGCGACTATCAGTACAAGCAGAACAACGTAAAAGATTCATTAAATGGTATTCAATGTGGATAAAATACTACAACAGTGGACAATATGCTCATACTACGTACTTCAGTATGAAAGGCTAGAGCATCTTCTCTTGTAGGTCTCAAAAATTCTATAAAAGAGGAGAGGCATAGTAAAACAACATAGCTGGATAAAAAGCGTAAACAAACACTTCGAAAAAATCGCATGGTTTCATTTGGTTAGGTTATGGTAGCATATGTCTTAGAACGAATGTCCTTCATACTCGAGATTTTATCATCAGAACATACATAGCTATGCAAAAGAATCATAAAATGGGATTTAACGTGTATAAAATACTGTGAGATTATATAGAATCATGTTAGCAGATCACAGATTGCTGGAAAACGGAGTAAATTACTGTAAAACTCTCCGAAAATGTCTATAAAGCATCGGAAGTGTCTTAGCTTAGGTTTATATGGGAAGAACTTAGGTTAGCTTAGGTGAAGAGGATAAAGGAGACGAGGTGAGGATAGGTAAGACGATGATAGGATGTAATGATTATGATGACTTCATGTAACGAAAATTTAGCACAGCGGCTGAGTAGATTCAAGTAAACGCGACGTAGCCGCACGTTACCACGTGTTACAATAATCAAATGTTACATAAATGTTACAACATGTGACCAAAAGGTTACCTAAATGTTACAAATTGTCACCAAAATGCTGCCTAAATATTATAGAATGTGACCAAAATAGAATGTGACCAAAATAGAATGTGACTAAAATATTTCCTAAGTGTTTCCAAATTATAAGGTTAGGTCAGTGTTGGGTATTTCAGATTAGGTTAACTGTATACACTTCAGGAATTAGTGCTACCTATACTCTAGACACTAACAGCAGAAATTCGCAGAAGGACGTAATGTGACTGAGAAAACATGACAAATCACTGAAAATAATGAACGAAGGTCCAAGTCAGAGTATTCATAAAATGCTTATAATAATCGATAGATTGCCTAAAAGAGTGTGAAAATACTGTGAAATGTATCGAAAATATCTAATGCTATTCGTGCCGAGGAGCCTAAATATCTCCAAATTATCTCAAATCGCTCGAAAACATTCACAAATCACAGAGAAATCTCCAAGCTTAGATCCGAATGGCTGAAAATGGGCATAGATTAGGCCATAACAAGATAGAACAAATAATGAATATTGTGTATGTGCGAAACAGCAATTTTTCTTCATAATACTTGCGTTAAGGAATGCTGGACAGATTCAAAGTTATCCTGAGTTAAGAAATAGTGGTTTAAAAACATAATGTTGCCTCGCTAAAGTCATTGTGGGCCACCCATCGTTTCTTTTAAGTACCGTAGCTTCACTTATGTAGCTTTATTTTAAGTAGGTGCATACATCTATAACTACATATATGTATAACTGTAACTACCACATCCTCAGTGTGAATTATTGCTGTCAATTACGTGAATTACTACAAGTTGTGCACCAATATAATGCTACATGAACGCAGTAAGCCATGTTGATCCTTGACTCTGATACGCAGTCCTTGTCCACGATACTGCTTCATTTCAAGTGTATACGTTTATAGTTGTAACAACCGCATTCTGAGCGTGAATTATTGTAAATTACGCGTATCACCACAAGTTGTCCAATAAACAAGTGAAATAATGCTCCATGTGTGCGATGAGCGATATGAAGTGTTTCAGCACATACGCAATATTAACCGAATAAATGATTAGAAGATGGTTCGGTTAGGAGATATGAAGGTAAAATAGGTGAGCAGAAGAGGAGAGGTAAGGTTAGGCTAGAAAAGTAAAGACCATGAGAGGGTAGAGTAGGTGATGGTAATATTCTGGAACGGAAATGTAGCTCAACTGGATGCGTAATGTGGCCAAAATGTCTGTGAAAGCATCACAAACTAGTAAAAATCAAAGGGATTGCTTGTGAAAGAATGCTACATCCTGGGAAAATTCGCTAAATACAGAAAAAAACTAAAACAACCCAATTTAGCAGTTGCTCCCCTAATCCTGCTTAAGTACTATCTTTGAAGATTGAATTTCACACGAACTGTTGATTCTATCCACTCACAATCACTTTGAAAGACCATATGTTCTCAGCAGCTAAGGACTTGTTTTCGCTTACCTACATCAGAGGCAGATTTGTGAATGCATAGGCTCATCTCATTTCAGAATCAGTGGCTTCTTTATTGAATAAAGCTTTAATGGCTGTGCAGAGATAAAGATAACGCAGGGGGTACACTAGGTTGTCGATGGAATAAGTTATACTCAGATAAATCTGTTTCTAAGGGATCTAAAATATACACTTGGGAATGAACTGTGTGCCAGGGACCGACGTCGAGGTATCCATTACCTTTGATGAAATTAGATCAAGGGTTTGTTTCCCTCAATGGTTAAGTGCAATCATAAACATTGATTAAAGATGATATCTTTAGATAAGAGGCCTACGACTAACACGTGTATCTTCAGATGCGCACACAAGAAAAAGTTTATTTAAAATGTTATACTATATGCGCATTAAACCTGCGATAACACATCTTCTTTTAATTTTCGACTAATGGGTTGACAAAAGAAAAACCATAGCTCTTTTATGAAACCGTATATCATTATTTAACAAATACATAAATAAAAATGTCCAACAATGACACATGATGCATTTACCAACTCTATTGTAACCTCAGAGGAACTGGCCGCTGTAAGAATTAAATTTACTAATATTTTAATAGACTTAATTCGAATTAGCTTACATTACAGCTTTATATAGTGTACTGTGTTCAACTTCCTTCTTTATTTTTTACTTTTTATTTATTTATTTATTTATTTATTTTTTTACTGTTTTTTCATTTCAGTTTAATTTAAATTCTTCAGGGAAACATGTTTGCAACAAGATCATTGTGATGTTTTGGAAAGAGCTCACGTTAGATAAAAATTTAGAAAAATTTAAAGTTTAATATAAGGATCCATCTCTAAAGATATATTACTATAATATACCTATAATAAAAATTATCAAGATGGTAGGTAGTGTTATTCCAACTGCATGCAAAAGAAAGAAAAAAACAAATGCAGCGAGTGAGTGAAGGGCCCGTCGTGCACCTTTAAAAATAAACCCGTAAGTTAAAACAGCTTCCTTAGCATTCTTTCCTAGGATTTCATAATCATATGCTGCAATTTCAAAGACAATGAAAGCTGCATTGTGTGGAACATTTGCAGTGATAATAATGCTGGAAGAAAAGTTTGTTGGAAAAGCAGAAATTACGCTCTGAATTATGCATTAACGTGCCAGGTTTCTTACTAATAGAAGCATATTAAATAGAATTTAAATGTGCAGGAGGTCAAAATAGTATAAAATAGTATTGCGACCCCGGGAACAACAAAGGACAGTAGGGACAAAGCTATGTATTTCACACCACATACCAGGACAACAAACAAAGACGCTTAAGGTCAGCCTCGGGCGACGGTTTGTGCATACTGAGTAATAACTATGAGCGCGGTGCTTGACAAAGTATTGGTGGTACTTTCGAGAGGTATCTGACGGCCGGAATGTTGGTAGAAATTCCACAAAGGTCCACCATCCTTGGTGTATAAGGAGGCGAGAAAGCAGCAGAGGAGTGCAGCATCTACAGGAGTGAGTTTATTCCCTTGAAAATAAAGATCCAGTAAGTAAAGTGAGGCCTTATCGGTTGTTTATACAGTTTTTGTTTATTACCACGGACTCCTGTATATGCTGCTAGTGTTTAACATTTGAACTGCAGATAGTAAAGTGCCAGTATGAGGTCACGTAATGTGTCATTGGCGGTTATTTGTTTCTTATTAATGTTATTTTTATATTTTGTTGTTATTGATTATTATTATTATTATTATTATTATTATTATTATTATTATTATTATTATTATTATTATTATTATTATTATTATTATTATTATTATTATTATCATTATTATCATTATTATTATCATTATTATTATCATTATCATTATCGCTATCGCTATCGCTATCACTATCATTATCACTATCACTATCATTATCATTATCATTATCATTATTATTATTAGTAGTATTATCATTATCATTATCATTATCGTTATCGCTATCGCTATCGCTATCATTATCATTATCATTATCATTATCATTATCATTATAATTATTATTATTATTATAATTATTATTATTATTATTATTATTATTATTATTATTATTATTATTATTATTATTATTATTATTATTATTATTATTATTATTATTATTATTATTATTATTATTATTATTATTATTATTATTATTATTATTATTATTATTATTATTATTATTATTATTATTATTATTATTATTATTATTATTATTATTATTATTATTATTATTATTATTATTATTATTATTATTATTATTATTATTATTATTATTATTATTATTATTATTATTATTATTATTATTATTATTATTATTATTATTATTATTATTATTATTATTATTATTATTATTATTATTATTATTATTATTATTATTATTATTATTATTATTATTATTATTATTATTATTATTATTATATAGTGCTGGTAGTCACGTGGGCAGTCACAGACCTTCGAGGTTTGTAACGCCACAGGATTTATTTTTAATTATTCTTTCCTCTGTATCTGTAAACTAAATCAGTTTTATACTGAAATACGACGAATATGATATAATCAGTTGTTAGGACTTAGAGAAGAGAAACAGCAATTATGCTTCCGCAATGATGTTACAGGTTTTATAATAAACAGGGATGACTGTAGTTCCTATGTATAATTATGCTACATTTTGTGGAATGATGGAAAATACACACAACGGGATTGGAGCTTTAATTCCACTAGAACTGCGGTACACTAAACTGAGAATACCCGCTGTCCAAGTACAACAAGGCGTGTTGAATTTTAAGGAAACAACACTCTTGGAAACGGAGAAACTTGTGTTTGAAGTGGTTTCAGAAGAAAACACGTTCCTTAAATTTGATTTATTTAACATATTAAGAAAGATTTGTTATCAAACAAATAGGGCACTAAAGAATGTCACACATTATACGACACATTAGGATCTGATCCTGCGAAGTTTCATGACTATATAAGGATGTCTGTATCACTGCTTGACTATATACTGCAAAAGTTTGAATCCCATCTCAAGGATCAATGATACTTGTCTTGGTATAACAATGTCTCCGGCGGAGAAATTTATTCTGACTTTGGGATAAGCAGAATGAGACAACTGTCATACTTTAAAGGTTTGAGTGCGGAATAAAATGCATCTGATTGGCACTAATAGCATTGTTTAGTCGAGTTAAAATGGACTCGGGGAAATAAGCACCACGGGCACTGTCATGAATGCATTCATTTTGAGTAATTGCATCTAGTAGCAACTCATTCTTCTTTTTTCCCTCTCTGAAATGCAATTTCTAGGTTTCGTTTAATTTGTTCATTGTTATAATTATACTCATAAGAGACACAATGGGTATCTTTCCTTATTTCTTCATTAGCTTAATTATCACTGATACCTTGAGAATTTTCAAACATATCTTCTGTCATAGCATTAGGTGATACGTTTGGTGATGTCATGGTTTGGTAGTAACGTGCTCGTGCTTCATCTTCACCTTCACCTTCGAGCCTGAGTGTCATTCCTTTAGTATCCGTTATTTAGATTTTAACTATTATCTGAATTACCTCTGGACGTTGCTCCTCTAGCTCATCGTTAGAAAAGTCACCATCTGAAAATATGACATGAAGTCTAATTTATGGTTGCTTTAGTTTCAGATCTGAAAACTGGAAGTTTTTTAATCCTCTTCCTGAACTGGTCTTTCAGATGTTTCCACTTCTATTTAGTGGTTCCTCTGAAAGGAAAAGCACAATAAGAAAACCTCGTTTGTTTCTTTGTTGGAGATTACTTGCCACGAGAGTGACAACCAATTTTGGTTTGCAACTTTGTATGGAAAAGATAACCATTGTTACAGTAGCTTATAAAACATGGGTTGCATTTTAGTCAGAATAAGGGAATTTACTCATGGTGCCACCTTCTAGGGAAGGCTGAATAGTTTCCAAATGATTAACACAGATAATGACAATTTCCAAATTGTATAGTCGCCATTGATCACCGATATTGAACATAAATTACTTTTTATTTTGAATTGGCATCCTACAATTATAAAAACTACTTTTCTATAATATTACAGGGCTAGAAGATGCAATACCAATATTTCTAATACAAGAAGTTGGTTAAAGGGGAAGGCATGTAACTCCGGGATATTTCTCATTTTTCTTTTAAAGAACTTCATGGATGAAGACCCTTTAATGTACCACCGCCGAAAATTATTCCAAAAACAACGATATCCTTGTTCTCAAAGGGAACGAAGAATATCCCATATATTTGTTACTTCCGTTTCCGGAAAGGAATTTGAATGGGGAAAGAAGATAATTACATCAGTAACCGCGTATAGAATGTGCTTTGGTAAGTTTATAAGCTAAGAGGCGTATACTAAGTAAACTTATAACTACGTAAACAAATGCGGAATATGATTGTCTTGGAATAAAAACTGCTCGTCTCTTACATAATGCTATAAGACGTCTTAATGCTAATGAAATTTGAGACAGCACTCCTCTCAATAACGAAACGTTAGTTCCCGTACAATGGCAAGAAATATAACTAGCACGTTTGTAAACTACCTTATGAAAAATAATTATATAATGTACCAGTAGAATGACCTTCGATCCCAATTTTAGTGTAACCTCACTCCATTTTTCCTTCCGATTTTTCTATTTTTGTAAGCCGTATGAGAAAAAAATGTTTCTCGTCTTGCTTGCACATCTTCTGGGATGATATAGTCTAACGGCATTACGAAATTTAATCATTACAAAACTCTGCAGCAGCTTAAAAACACAAACTGATTTGTCGTGCACGCTGGTTTCCACTCCACACTATCAACGCTCTGTCAACAATATGCCCGCTTATCTCAAACTGTTGGTTCCCAGGATAGCTACGGTCTGTTCTGTCCACTAGCTCATGGCCTCTAGGGGAATTGAGGGGAGAGGAGTGTAAGCATCCTCGCAAACGTTCTTCTGCTTCAGGTATTGCCAGCTTACCTCCAATTTTATTCACGCTTTGTTTACACACTCCTAATCTCTCTTAGTTTCAACTGTAGAATCATACAAGCCACTAGTGTTATTTCAGAAGTAAAGTAAAAAATCTGTGTTGCACTCACATGACTTTCTCTACTCTCCTACTAACCATTCTTACAAACTCCTATTCCTATATCTTCTTCTTGCTAGTTGAGATAAATATTTATACAAATTATCCTATTGCTTATTTCCTTGTATAGTGCAAGGAGAATATTGGAATACAGTAGGCTTTGAGATTCCGTTCTCTCTGCACACTTAACATATAACAAATGAACAACGATGTTCCATTTCGCAAGTTTTAAGTTTTCCGAAACTGACACACATAACAAGGAATATCTCCGAAATGGTTCACCCTACAAGAAAATTTATTGTGACATAAATTGTGTATTTTAGGCAGATCTACATTTTTGTATAGTATGATTTGCTCTATCTCTAACGGTTTACCAGTTATGCAAAAGTCGTCCAGTGTAAATACGACTACAGGGGCTATAGCCAGAAAATTCAAGACATACATTTCATTTGTTATAAAAATATATCAAACATATGACATTTTAATCAAAATCGTTACAGGCATTTTCAAGAAAATCAAAATTTTCGAAAAATGTTCCATGTAAAGGGTAGTTGAGGGTGGGACTATTTTCTTCAAAATTGTCGTGTCTCATCCTTGAAAGACTACTTAAGGACCAACTTTGGTTTTTAACCGACTCTTCGTTTTTGAGTTATGCTGTCCACAGACACATACACAGACACAGACACACACGGACCTTTTTCTAAAAATGCTTTTTTTTGTGTTCAGGTGGTCTCAAAGCATATATTTCTGGTGAAATCTCGACATCAAATTTTTGGGTGGAATAAAATACTTCCCCTACTTACCAGTAGAGAAGGCAAAAAGAGTGATAGATTCTGTCCGAGGCTAGGGAAATAATTAGGAAGGTGATTGAAGGACGTGATGAAGAAGCTAGGACAACTGCATAAATCTTTCACTGCGTCGAGTCAAGCAACTGCAATTGGTTAAAAAATTCCTATATAGTTGCAAGATTTAAGTATAAGTGGTGAAAAGGGTGTTCCAACGAGTCTTGGGAAACATTGGAAGACAAAACCTGCACATACTGTAGTGAATGTGGGTGACTGATAAGTGCATTCGAGATTTGTAGATGACTTTTATATTTTTGAAAAGTGTGTTCCTACTACAAATAAATTGTTGCCTGTTTACAACGAAAAGATAAATTTTCCATCGAGACGAAGTTTCTTTTTGAAAGTAATTTCAGAGCTGGGCTTTAAATAGATAAAATGTCAGAACAACAAAGAAAAAAGTACTTATAGAACATCCACACATCATGACTCGAAGGCACGATTGCCTGATTAAAATAAAGCATTCGCGAGAAAGTGGGAGAAGTATCTTCTGCACATATTGATGAAAGCCGGGTAGATAGTAACATCACATTGATGAGAATGTGTTGTTTTGATAAGCTTAACATATTGCATGACCTGTAAAACATTTGAATTTTACTATTTTGAGTGACTTCTTTGCTTTAATCTAGAGTGAATGCAGATTTTAAAGTGGACACTATTGCCGTAAGCACAAGTTGAGCTTCAGATGTTGCTGTTTCTCTGGAACTGTTTACTGACGTAGTACTCACTGTATTCCTGCTAGGGACCCTGAGCTGGTGGACAGACAGCACATTGGTTTGTCTTGCACGCAACACAAAACGCCTACTGTACACTCAGGCTCTACTGGAGTGCACACGAAATAAGAAGGCACATGACTTCCTCCGGCCATGGTGTGCTGTTGTCGGTTAACATCACTATGTGCACGGGCGCAATACACGTAGATAACGGCGAACACGGTGGAATATTCTTCTTCTTCTCTTTATGTTGGGGGTAATCGCCTGTGATATACAGGAATCAATCCACATTTCCATTCTTTTTTGGTCGTCCCGGACTTCTTCTTCCTTCCGGAATTTTATCCCTCGCTAGTTTCACTAATAGTTCACCTGACATCCTGGATATATGTGCATTTCATTCCTCCTTCCTTCTTTCTACCCATTCAGTTACCGGTGGGATCTTACATATCTCTGATTTCTTCATTTCTTACTTTATCGTACATTGTCTTTCCAACTACCTTCCTTAATACTTTCATTTCCGTCGTGTCCATCATTCGTCTTCTTGCGGTCTCTGCTCTTTTTTATAATGTACAAGTCATTACAGGTCGGACTATTGCTTTATAAACTTTGACTCTTGTTTCTCTTCTCATATAGTACCTGGGCGACCGAGCTTCGCTCGGCGTTTTTCGCCTCTGTTTTTGTGAAATCTTATTTTTTGTGGGAGAAGATACTTATTTAGACAAACCTGAAAGGCAAAACATTAACTAAATAAAACCACTTGTCGCAATTGTTAAGAGTAATGTCCGAGATACAAGAGATATAGAATTACATAAACATATTGCATAAACACCATCATTTCAGCTGTAAAACGTGTACTGCTGAAAGCAGGCCTCCCCCATAGATATCCACCCAGTTTGAGGTTTTCGTCTAGCATTTGTTCCATTATGGAGTTCAGTTCTTTGCTGCTGTGATTGACTCCAGGACGTTAACACGCTGACCAAGGTCCTTCATACTTCCATCGAGTTCTTCCATGGCTTCCTTAACCCCGGCCAGTCGCTCGTTAGTATTCTTCGATAGACCTGTCTTCATATTGGAATTCCCGTCTTCATCTTTTCCGTTTCGGAGTTTAAATTTTCAATTTGCCTTCCATTTTTGTTCCCATATTTTCTATTCCGTAGTTTACATTTTTCCAATCCGGTTTTCATATTTGTTTCCTCTGCCGCATCCGGAATTCATTTCATTTCCCATTATGTCCACCTTGGCTAACATTTGTTTCATCAACTGTTCCATATCGTGCTTTTCGTCGCACTCCGGACACCAATTGTGATTACTTTACTTTTTTAATTATTTCTTTATTTTCTATTAAAACACCGGAGCGACACTAAGCAAAAGTAATGTTGAAGAATAACAAATACTACAGAAAGAAAAGGTGGTTGATAAAGCCATGTGAATGTACTACGCATTTATGTTTCAAATATATAGAAAAGTGTATGAATTGTTCGTAATTGTTCGTCGAAGCGGGAGTAGTGAAAGAAATGTGATTGTATTTTACTAAAGAAAAATGAGTAGAAAAACCGTGTGAATGTTATACGTTGCACTTATATTTCAAGTGTATGTAAAAATGTATGGATTGTTTGCAGAAGAAAGAGTAGTATGTTAGGTAAAAGAAAAGGGAGTAGAGAAAACCATGTGAACGTAATACATTGCGTGGTAAAATGGATTGCATAAAAACCTTCGCCATGAAAAAAATTAGATATGTCACTTTTCATGGCGATCGGTCAACCTGTTTTGGAATTTAATCACTCTTCAACATAAGGTATGTATAGGCCTTGGTATGTATGACGTTGATAAACCATAGGGAATAACATGTGAATTGTTGCGTAAAACAAAAGTGAGTAAAGAAAGTAGTATGAATGTAATACGTTGTATTTGTTCCAAACATATAGGAAAATGTATGAATTATATGTTGAAGGGCGAAGAGCGAAAGAAGACTGATTGTGTCTCGTAAAGGAAGAATTAGTAGAGGAAATCGTGTGAATGTAATACGCTGCATTTATATTTCAATCCTAGAATATTATATGAATTGTATGTTGAAGGGCAAACAGAGGATACATGAATGCGCTACGTAACAGAAAAGCTAGTAGAAAACCATTTGAAAGTAATATATTGTGTAGTAAAATTGTTACCATAAAAACTGTCAATGAAAAAAATACATATACGTGCCGAATTTCGCGGTGATCGGTTAAGCGGTTTTCGAGATTAACAGTTGGATATATACAAACATTCAAGTTGTATAGATGATATGAATTGTTTGTAGAAGAGTGAGTGGAGAAAGACATGTGAAGGTGTTACCTAAAAGTCAGCAGAGTAAACACTGTGAATGTCATATACAGGATTTCTATATCAAACATGCACAAAATTGTATGACTTATTTCTAGAAGAGTAAGTAGAGAAACAGTTATGAGTGTGTGACCCAAAAGTAAGTAGAGAAAACAGTATGAATGTAATACGTAGCATTTCTATTTCAAACATACAGAAAATTGCATGATTTCTTTATAGAAGGGTATAGAAAGAGATGTGAACGTGATACCTAATAGTGAAAGGAGAAAACAGTGTGAATGTAATAGCATTTCCATTTAAAATATACAGAACGTGGTTTGACTTATTTTAAAAGTGGGGATAAAAGTGTTTTCGGTGCAAAATCACACTTTTTATGGAAAATTGTTTACAGAAGAGTGAGTAGAGAAAGAGATGTGAATGTGTTACCTAAAAGTGAGAGGAGCAAACAGTGTGAATGTAATAGCACTTCTGTTTCAAACATACCGAACATGGTATGACTTATTTTAAAAGTGGGGATAAAAGTGTTTTTGGTGCAAAATCACGTTTTTTATAGAAAATTGTTTATAGAAGACTGAGTAGAGAAAGAGATGTGAATGTGCCACCTAAAAGTGAGTAGAGAAACCGCTGTGAAAGTAATATGCAACATCTCTATTTCAAACATACAGAAAATTGCATGATTTCTTTATAGAAGGGTATAGAAAGAGATGTGAATGTGTTACCTAATTTTTTTTTTTTTTTCGTATTTTTTTTTTTTCTATTTATTTAAATTAGATAAAAGAAGCAATACATTGCAATTACAATCGGGTGTACAATACTAAACCATTTCTGCATTTTGTAATGTTCTTTCATTTGGTAAAGCATATTGCTGTTCATTGTATGAGGTCAGTTACCTTTGCTGGTCCTCCATTTGGTTTCATCTGGCAACTGGGCGATGACACTTCCGAGATGGTGATACCTCCATCCAGCTGGCACACTCCTTTACACAGAAGTTCATTGCATGATGTAAGTTACCTTTGCTGGTCCTCCATTTGGTTTCATCTGGCCACTGGGCGATGCCACTTCCGAGATGGTGATATCTCCATCCAGCTGGCATAATCCTTTGCTGGTCCTCCATTTGGTTTCATCTGGCAACTGGGCGATGACACTTCCGAGATGGTGATATCTCCATCCAGCTGGCATAATCCTTTACACAGAAAGGACATCTATGTTAGGGTGAAGCATCAAGAGAAAGTCACGTTTTTTCCTTTTGAGGCGCGTCCTATGTTCTGTTAAAAATCTCTCCAGGCCACGGACACTAGGAGATGGATCCTGCAACATATAATGGATATAGCCCATGATAAGCCATATTTGGGCAAAGACGTGTTTTTTCACCTGGATATCTAGCTGCAGGATTGCCCTGCGAATGGTATTTGGGTTATCTGCCCTGGTAATGCAGCGGATTTTATTTTGTATCCACTGCCAAGTTTCGGGAATGCACGTTGTAAGACGGTGTTGAAGGATGTCAAGGTTGTGGCATCGAGAACAATGCGGTGAATTGCAGATGTTGTGGCGATATTGTTTTTCTGCTGTGGGTACTATGGCATTGAGCATCTTGTAGGCAGAGGCCTTCCAGTCCGTCGGGATATCAGCGTAGCGAAAAACTCTCCAGACATTCTTCCAAGGAATATTGGGATATTTAACCTCTATTGTGGGAGTAGAAGGAATACGTAACAGCAGATGACGGTAGAGGATCTTTGTAGTTGGAATTGGATCCCCAGAGACGAAATTCGCAGGTAAAGTGGTAATACATTTCACCATCCGGCGATAAATGGCATGGTTCATTAATGTTCCAGTGCTGGAGTGAAGTTGTTTGTTGTCCTTGAATTGTCCCATCTGTAAAGAAGTTCTAATTAACAGTGCTGAACATTTTTCGGAGACCTTAATGAGTCCTAGGCCTCCATTCATGATGGGACGCCACAGCTGAGATTTTGCCACTTTATATACATGTCCATTCCACAAATAATATGACACTGCCAGCTCGATGCGCTGGGATATCTCTAACGGGATGGGCAGAATTTGGGCCAAATACCAAATCTTGGATAATCCCATGAGGTTAACATACCAAACTCTCTGGAGAATGTTAAGGTTTCTACTCAAGTTGCGCTGTAGGGAGTAACGGATGCGATTGAGTAAAGATATCCAATTTATGTTTACCATTTCTATGACGTTCGTGGTGATTTGGAGGCCTAGAATAGTGACGTGGTCTTTAATGGGCACATCATCCACCGTTAACGTCCGAGGCCAGGTCCCAAAAGGTATCAATGAGGACTTCTGATAATTAATCTTCGCGCAAGATGCCTGTTCATGAAACTGTAATATGTGCGGCAGTAGGAAAACTTGATGATGGTAGCGGAGTAGCAGAGTCATGTCATCGGCATAAGTCTTTATGGTGAGCAGTTTTGTCGGCACTGTAGGTGAAAATAAGTGTTTCTTCATCAATCGCACCAGAGGTTCGGTGCAAACTGTAAACAATAACATTGATAATGGGCAACCTTGTCGTATACCACTCAAAATGGGTATTGGCCTAGTAAAATATCCATTGATATGGATTCTGGAGTATGCAGACTTGTACACTAGTTTAATGGTTTGTAGGATACGATCAGAAATACCCATGTGCTGCAAGACACCAAAAATGTAATTATGGTCAATATTGTCGAATGCTCTCTCGAGGTCCAATGACAACAAGGCCGCTTCTTCCTCAGGATGTTCCTCGAGATATACCACAGCATCCCTTAATTGTATCAAATTGTGCGAGATTTTCCTGTCTGGAAGTCCACAAGTTTGTTCCGGTCCAATCAAGGCTGGCAGTACTTTACGCAATCTGTTGGCTAAAATCTTTGTAAAAATTTTAAAATCAGTATTCAGTAGTGTTATCGGCCTAAAGCTGTTAAAATGGTGTGGTTTTATACATTTTGGAATTAAAATTACAATTCCTTCATTAAACCCTGACAAGTGGTCGCTCATGGCAAAAGTGGCGTTCATCAGTTGTAGCAGACGGTCTTTAATGATCGTCCAAAATACTTTGTAAAAAGTATAGCTAATACCATCTGGTCCTGGTGCAGAATTGTTGCTGGCTTTAAAAATCACGTCCCGAAGTTCATCCATGGTGATAGGTGCGTCCAATTCATCCTTATCAGTAGGATTCACAGTTTTATTGATAGCCTCAAAAAGTACTCTTTTTGAGGAATCAAGAGTAGGATGTTCACCATATTGCTGTCTGAAGTGTTCCTCTGCCCCTCGGAGAATTTCAGGCGTTGTGCGTAGGAGAGTAGCATTGGTAGTGGAAATATCACATATGAATTTACGTTGGTGTCGTTTCTTCTCCGAAGCTACATGGTACAAAGCAGCACGTTCATCATCAGTAATTGAGAGGGCACGAGAACGCACCCGTATACCATCTAAAATGGACTCCTGAATTTTACGAATTTTTAATTTTATCGCAGTTATCCTGCCACTGACGTCGTTGCCGGTGCTCTGTTGATTAGTTAAATCATGTAACAGGGCGTAATAATAGTGTTGGCTATTAGCTCGTTCGGCAGCCTTAGCCTTACCAACACATTTGAAGAAGGACTGTATCGCTGGTTTATAAATCAAAAGCCACTGTTGAAGCTCCTGGTAGCAAGACCTGGACGCTCGTACGTTAAGGCTTTCCCAAGTTTCACGAAACTGTTGTTGTACGTCCTCATAATATAATAGAGCATTATTTAATTTCCAGTAGCTTCTACCAAGGATGGGTAAAGGAGTGGATGCTGTCATCTTCACAATTACGGCATGATGGTCGCTTATTGCGGCAGGTACAACAAGGGCATTCCGGATGTTGGTTCGATGAAGGCCATTAACATACATCCTATCAATTCGTGAAGCGGAGGTAGCACGACAGAAAGTGTAGCGAACTTCATTTCCATGTAGATATTCCCAAGTGTCAGTTAACTGCAATTCCGAAGACAGGCGCTGTAGTGCTGGTGACGGATTATAAGTTCCTCGTTGGTCCTTGGCATGTAACACGCAGTTAAAGTCACCACCCAGCAACAAGTAATTATAGCTGTGACGAAAGAAATATGGCATATCATCTGCAATGAGAGATTCACGGTCTCGTCGTTTATTGGAGCCAGATGGCAAGTACACATTCACCACTAAGATGTCATTGTCTATTACCATAGCTAAAATGCGTCCACTAGGATGTTCCTCATGATGGGTAATTCTCAAAGTCGATCTGTATATTATTGCTGTGCCCCTATTGTCAATGCCTACATTGCAAATGTAGTTATACTGAGGACCAAGGAAGTTTAAATTATCGGTGTTCACCTCTTGCAGGAGTAGGATGTCAATATCATGGCTGAAAATGAAATTATTGAGAAGTTGTTGTTTAGCAGTACTGCGTATACCATTGACATTTAAGGTGGC
The DNA here is from genome assembly GCA_030765045.1 of Tenodera sinensis. Lineage (NCBI taxonomy): Eukaryota > Metazoa > Arthropoda > Insecta > Mantodea > Mantidae > Tenodera > Tenodera sinensis. The sequence continues at coordinate 157,908,175 of CM060962.1, forward strand.
ATAAATACGGGTATAAGTCATGCAGATTAAGTAGATGAGGTAGAATAGGAACAGCCAAGAAGAAACATCAGGCATTATGATAGCGGTGTGGGAGTACCCGGGTCATTTTCGAATGATTCTTCAGTTTTTTCTTTCTTTCGGTTACCCTTGCTACTCTCCGTACGTCTCTTTTTCACGCGTGGGTCGCGGTTTCTACTATTATTGGAAATTGTGGGCACTACTTCCATATCTGTCGTTATTGGAGCGAATGCACATGTTTCTGAAGTTATATTTGAAGTTTCTGGTGTCACCTCGGAGGGTTCCTCTGCCATTGCAATAGTGGTAAAGTTCGTTATCGGGGCATCACTTTGTGCGTCATCATCATCCATTAGTAAATTTTCCGCCTGTTCAGGATTGATTACAGTTTCCCTCTGTGTTTCGTCCACAGTATCTTTTCCTGAAAACTGAGCTGCAGTTACTTGTTCTTTATCAGTAGTCGTCATTTCTGCCGAGGTCATAGCTGTGTCTTGTGGCAAATCCACCGGTACCCGTCTAATGGGGAAGTCTCCCTGCACTAGTTTAGACCATGTGGGCGGGTCTGTTAGACGTGGTGTCTGCGTGATTACCCTCCGTCTGGGACAGTTGTTTCGTAAATGTCCTGTTTCACTACACACCGCACATGTAATTGGTTGACCTTCATAGCTTATAAAGCTTTTATATCCGGCAATATCTATATATGAGGGAATATGCTTTTTTAAATCTATCTTTGCAGTGCGTACTCCGTTACTGATTTTGTATCGAAGCGTGGGCCCCCAAGTATCCATTGATAGTGCTAGTACTGTGCCGTAGTTTCCTAGATGTTGTCGTACAATTTCTTGGTTTAAATCTTTGGGTAAGTGGTATAATTTCACAATACGAAACCCTAGACCTGCCGATGTTATTGTTACTTTACTTCTTTGTCCATTACTATAGGTAAAAATTGACTCACCGTTTGTGTCCTCTATGGCCCTTTTTACTCGCAGCGCTTCCTTACACTGGATGTATATTTGCCGGGTGTAGTTGTTGATCTGTATCATTTCCAGCTCCTCTTCTTCAAATCGGAATATATCGTGAATCCATTCATGTAGTTCGTATGGAGACGGTTTCGGCACATCACGATCCACAAACGTTAGTACTAATGTGTTCTTTCGTTCTATATACATTTTTACGTTACTAGAAAATCACACTTATTTAACACACAAAAATGTGTAATGAAAACAAGCGAGTTATAGCTGGTGCAAAGTCACGTAAGTTGAAGGTCGAACCAAGCGAACAAGCTTTCGCCAAACAACCTCTCCTTACACACGCTGCTGCGCGACTGAAATAGTGAGAGGAGAAAACAGTGTGAATGTAATAGCATTTCTATTTAAAACATACAGAACATGGTATGACTAATTTTAAAAGTGGGGATAAAAGTGTTTTTGGTGCAAAATTACGTTTTTTATGGAAAATTATTTATAGAAGGGTGAGTAGAGAAGGAGGCGTAAATGTGATACCTAAAAGTAAGTACAGAAACCACTGTGAATGTAATATGCAGCGTCTCTATTTCAAACATACAGAACGTGGTGTGACTTATTTTAAAAGTGGGGATGAAAGTGTGTTTGGTGCAAAATCACGTTTTTTATGGAAAATTGTTTATAGAAGACTGAGTAGAGAATGAGATGTGAATGTGCCACCTAAAAGTGAGTAGAGAAACCGCTGTGAAAGTAATATGCAACATCTCTATTTCAAACATACAGAAAATTGCATGACTTATTTGTAGAAGAGTGAGTAGCGAAAGAGATGTGAATGTATCGCCTAATAGTGAGAGGAGAAAACAGCGTGAATGTAATAGCATTTCTGTTTCAAACATACAGAACATGGTTTGACTTATTTTAAAAGTGGGGATAAAAGTGTTTTTCGGTGCAAAATCACACTTCTTATGGAAAATTGTTTACAGAAGAGTGAGTAGAGAAAGAGATGTGAATGTGTTACCTAAAAGTGAGAGGAGAAAACAGTGTGAATGTAATAGCACTTCTGTTTCAAACATACAGAACATGGTATGACTTATTTTAAAAGTGCGGATAAAATGTTTTTGGTGCAAAATCATGTTTTTTTATGGAAAATTGTTTTTAGTAGACTGAGTAGAGAAAGAGACGTGAATGTGTTACCCAAAAATGAGTAGAGAAAACACTGAATGTAATATGCATGTATACAATAATTTAACCAAATGTTTAGAGCCGTTTCTGAAATACGGTGAATATATATACAAGAATTGCACTGTAGAAGCGGGACTAAAAAAATGTTATTTTTTATGTAAAATCGCGTTTTTTCGGGAATTACACCTATATAGATGAACTTAAAAGGCAAAACTCTATCTGAATACAAAACTTGATCAAAATCGTTAGAGCCGTTTCCAAGTTGCGCGGAATAAATATATGTATATATATATATATATATATATATATACAAGAATTGCTCGTTTAAATATATAAGATTTATTTCTCCATACTATGTATCTCATTAATACATCCTGATGTATTTGTTGCTTTCACAATTGGACTGTTAATTTTTTGGGCTAGATTTCCTCCAATAGTAATATGAACACCCAGGTAATTAAACTGCATTACTTGCTGTATAATGTTGTTTTCAATTTCTAATGTACGTCTCAGTGGTTCTTTGCTAACCGTTAATACTATTGTTTTATTTACGGAGATTTTCATATTGAGCCTTTTATATTTTACATTAAACTCGTACAACATTCTATGCAGGTTATCCTCCGTTTCTGCCACAAGTACAAAACCATCTGCATTAACGTACCATACTGAAATATACAAGATACAAACGTCTGATTGGACGTTGTGTTGACCAGCTCCTTCTGCCACCGGCCATTAAATTTTGGGACTCTCCTAAAGGCAGTCTCTCTTTAAAATCATTCGATAAGCTCTCTAATATTGTAATTTGCTTCAAATATAAATTCTTCGTTGTAAGAAAGCAATTTTCATTTGCAATCTAATATTTCAGGGAAGTTTATATCTTTAGGGGGACGAATCGGTGAAATTTGGGCTCAAATGATCAACATTTAGAATTAGAATGCTTTAACTTTTACTGTATTCGATTCCCCAGGAACGTTTTCGTGTGAATATTTTTTTATTGGAGTGAAAATGAGAGTTGCGTGACGATTTAAATAAACAAACAACGCTAGATCTTGTTGCCCATTTGACGCTTTTTCAGATATTGATCAGCTTTTTCCAAACTTTCTAAAAGTGTTTTAGGTATAATTTGCTGCCGTATATGTTAATCAATGTCTAAATTATGGATTTTAAGCAAAAATTACACTATTTAACTAAAGATACATAAGCAACTTTTCAGGCCAGTTTTTCCAAACCAATTTCCCAGCGCGGTTTTCTCGGTTGTAGTATTTTAGAAATGTTTCAGCACTTAAAATGCTTCTTGGTTAGTAGGGGGAAACCTTAGAAACAGCTGCCTTAATATAATAGTTTCCCCAAAACTTGCCATACAGTTATTAATATAACGTAAGTGTGTTAGACCAACATGCTCATCCAAGTTTGATAATTGCATGTGTTTTCAAAAGGCCGAAACTCATAATTCAACAAAAAATATTTTAAAGTAAATTACGCTAGAAGTGTACTTCTTAGAAAACCTATTTTATAGCTCAATAAATCCGAAACTGTGTTAAAAAATTGTGAACGTTGCTACGTGAGCAGCACTTTTTATGCAAGAACTTCAATTTGTGATTTAAAAGACGAAAGCTAGGAACAACTTAAATACTGTATGAGTCAAACTTTGTAACCACGCTGCTTTATACCTACACAAAATGTGGTAAACAATTCACGACCTGAGCAAAATACTTTGGGCTTACGACTTTCCTGCGGTTGGATATAGCTCTGAAAAGCATCAAGTGCAGAAAACTCGCTGCAGCTTGGTTTGCCTTTTGCTAAATGCTAACTTCTATTAAATACGAGTACTTAATACAGAAATAAGGTCCATATTCAATATTTCAATATTTTCACTCTAGATTTAATTTCAGAGCCCAAGTGACTTATTCACTAAATTAACGTGTTTCCATTTTAAGCTTTTTTTTTTCCATGCTGAAATATAGACCACCTTCATGCCAATTGTTTGGTGGACATGATCGCGCTTGCGTGTCAGCTCCTCAATTAGTATCTTTATTGTAATTAATCTTAGTATTATCATCATTATTATATCAATATTAATGTTTTGTTAATGTTATTGTTTATTATTATGATATTATTTTCATTGTTACTATTGTCATCATCAAGCGCTACTGATATGCTGACTTCATTCATAGAATAGGTGTTCAAAATGATGCCTAGTTGATTGATAAAATGTTCCAATCGTCCTCTTGTATCTATATGGAAGTTTCTGAGAACTGAAGGTGTGACAGAGGCACATGCTTGAAGTCGAAATAATGATACGCCGAAATAATAAGAAAGTAATCAAAATTAACAATTAAAGAAAATGAGAAATAATAGTAAGATAAAGAGATTCAGAATATATGTTAAAGGAGAAATAAATATTAAGAGCTGGTTAACTGTTTTGGTGAAAGGTAACTTTAGTGCAAGGGCAGTTGTTAGCGTATATGTTTTAAACCAGGTCGTTAGCCTAATCGATTTTGCCCGTTGCAGCTTGCAAAAGTCATTAGCGACAGTGCCTACGTGACCTAGGCAGCGTCACTCTGGTTAAAATTTCAGGTAATGTTAGGCTCACCTACTGGATATGACGTGCTAGTGAGATAGACAGTGAAAGGTTTGTCGCATCTAGGGAAGGTAAGCAGTTAGCCATTCAGCCAGACGGGACGCTCAGCGACAAGGCACGCTTCCAGAGAGCTGCTTTTATTGCAGCGTGGTCAAAAGTATTTGCCCGCCACGTGCACAATTGTCAACTTGCACATTCTCCAGTCTACAAATCTAACCAGCAGTATTATCGTTATTCTTTTAGCACTCGGTTGGCAATTTCTCGACAGTTCAAGAAGTTAGTAGACTTGGTTTATATTACAAACTGGTATTGCCGTTATTCACAAATATCCACGCATACCCCAAGTTAAAGAGTAACATTGCTTGAGCTAGGCCCGGGAAACGAGAGGAGATATTGTGTATTGAAAATACACTAGCGCCCAGAACATTAGATCTTCAACAGAACGGTGAGTTGCCAACTTACCTCAGCGAGGGAACCGTTGTTGCTTCGAATTGACGACAACCGTATTTTCTACATGCTTCAACGATCCTTTGACGTAAGACCTCTACATTGAAGCGCTCTGTTTCAAACGCAATACTCTTGATATGACACATAGGCCAATTCAGCGACCACGGTACAGATAGTTGAAATGGACTGTTACAGGTACTTAATTACAAGGTGGTGCAGCATATTGTTGGGAACAGTGTTTTAACACAAGTCGTACCCGAACCTCATCACGCAAGTCCTGAAGCTCACCTTGCAGGAATTCCAGATACCGTAGTCCTCTGAGTCTGGCTGCGAGAACGACAAATCCAATAACATTGGCCTCAAGAATATCACACCAAACATTTTCGTACCCAGCGAGGATTGTAAGGGGTCCAGTAGTGCATTTTGTGTCTATTCATAGTTGCTGAAATAGCATTCATTGCTTCAAAGAACACTTTCAAGAAACACAGGGGTGTCACCCTCGTGCACTATTCAACACTATGGGTAAACTCATTGCCGTAGACTTGTTGGTTGAGGTGAAGTTCGAACGGATGCTACACCTATTCCTTGAAAATAATAATAAACATAATAAAAATAAAAATAATAATAATAGTAATAATAATAGTAATAATAATAATAATAATAATAATAATAATAATAATAATAATAATAATAACCATAATAGTAATAGTAATAAAAGTAATAACAATATGTAAATAGCTATAGCAATTATATCAATAACTAAAAACAGTAAAATAAAATACATCAATGACATTAATAGTAAACGAAGAAATGCCAATGAAACACTCCGTACCCTCATGTTTGCATGGAATTTGTTACTAGAATTCACAATCTATAATCCGTAATGTTAGACAATAGCAGCATATACAGGAAGTAGTTTATTCCCTGGAAAATTAAGTCCTGTAAGTGAAGTGGAAAGTATTCTAAGGCTGCTCTTCTCTATTATCACGCGCTACACACGATAGTTCAAGCTCGTTCTTTTATGAGCAGAACAAGGTTCACTCACGCCATCGGCGCTCGCTTCATAGGAATCGCGCCGTTGAGTTCTGCAACTCTTTTTACGCACGAAGGGTTATCGACATACGCCAATGCCAGATGAAAGGGGCCACCGGGTGAAACGGAACTTATTACGTTCCTTCTATATGTGTGTTTGATATAAGCGTTACAAACGAAAAAGCCTAGTGGTATTTTGTTCTTTGATCAGCCGATTTCGGAAAAAAAATCGTTTTTGTTTAAATTGGATGTGCAATACCACAGGAATGTACGAAGAAAATAGTTTATTAAGTGCAGGATGGTAGAGTAACTTATATCTGACACAGCTTCAGTAGTATTTATGGGACATCACACAGGGTTTGGAAATAAGTAACCACTTAGAACAACTGAAGGAATATTCCGAGCAGCTTTTTTGCGAAGTAACTCGGCAACCTTGCGTTGATGTTGGTCAGGGATCTGTACCGGCTTCTGTATGTAAACGTGGGTCACTTGCAAACAGGATGCATGATGGTCTGGTTTTTGGGAGGAAACTAGCATTCTGATTGGCCTTCAATCTCACAGTAAAAACGAAAGGATACTGCTTGGTATTTGTTTACGCTCACGAGACGCGCCGCTGCGGTGTATGTTTATGTACTGACCTAGTGAAAGTGACACCCACACAACTTGCAGTGCTGGCAGCTTGATTGTCTCCTGCTTTCGGGAAAATTAAAATATTTCCCTAGGAAACGGTTAGAGACAGAAACGTAAGATACAAGTTGTGTTCCAAATACCGAGATCTATCACCGGTTTAAATTAATGTAATGACTTCCCTTCCACCCGTTATATAATCTTTAATAAAGTACGTGAATTTGAAAGCAGAAAATACCAAAGGGCTCTGTTGTTCAACAGTTCAGAGAAGATTCCCCACGATCTAATGAATTATCCGTGCAAAACCTGGAGCACAATAGTTCAAACTCGTTGCATCAAAATACTGTTGTTGTTGTTGTTGTTTTTTTCTTTTTTAATTAAAAAATAACCTTTATTGACAATGCGTTTTCCAAAAATATTACTAATTACTATCACGTAAGAATAATTAATATTATTATTCATTTGATCATAATTCTTTCTTAAATGCACCCAGAAGACATCAACATTATTCGTTTTAACTATCTCTGAGCTACAATATGCAAAGCACACCTTATATTTAAGGTTTTTGTAATAGTGCATCCCGACGTTCTGTTCCTGATAAACCAGGGTGGGAAGTAATTGCGTTAGTTTTGTCAATTAAAATTTATATTTGTCTTACCTTTCACCTAATTCTAATGAAAGGGGACGGGTTGGAACTGATGCATTAGGTGAGATTCGAATACGTGTTGCCATATCAAAACACTCGGTGGCTGTTAGTGACAACTAATAACTAAGTTCCGGCACTACAGCCCATGAAGAGCCAAGCGTAACCGCACAGTCGCTGCGTTCCCCACCTCGGCCCACTAAAGGCGTCATTGGTGGGGTAGTACTGGAGGGTGGTACGTGGTCAGCGTTCCGATCTCTCCCGGCCAATTATGCGGCCTTCACGACCTGGGGCCGTTCCTTTTCCATCAAGTAGCTCCTCAATTGGTCCCCCCGGGACTAACGAGGCTGAGTGCATCCCGTGCCACACCTCCCAGAGGGGATAAAATCCCCAGGCTGGTATCGGGGATCGAACACGGGTCCTCCGCACTAGAAGCAAGGGCGCTACCAATGGCACTACGGAGGCGGTCGGCTGTTAATAATACCTCTAAATAATTATCTTCCATGGCAGCCTTTTAAATTCCTCCTCATGCTTTATTATCGCTTCGAAATTTTCTTTTCTGTAGCCTTTGTAACGGGTTCTCCCCGTCGATGTCTCGGTAGCTTAGCCGGTGCGGTAGCCGTCTCTGCTTTGGAAATCGCTGCCTGGGATCGCCGCTGGTACTCCCAGATTACAGGCTCTGCTGCTGACGGCTCCGTTGATTTGCTTGAGATTAGGCAATGTGATTTAAGGTAGGCATGAGTCGGAAACTTAAGTCTTCTCAGTCGCGAGGTAAGATAATAATACACTACACTGTCGTAGTGTGTCGCATGTGTTGCAACACATAAATACCTCGAAGAAAACCTGGACGAATTTAGGTTATTCTGCCGTAAACCTTCACGTACCGCCCCAGCAATTTACCGCATCCTTCTGCTAATCTCCCCCTTTCAAGGCTGCCACGTTTTGGCGCGAAACTGCAGTTTCGTTGGTCACAGATTTAACCATGGCAAGCTCTACCACAACAGACCGCGGTCCTACCGAATTTCCAGTATTTGTAAGTTTTTCACCCATGCCACCTTCTGTCTGTCCCGTTACGAGAGAGGGTCTCTTTTCCCAGCTGCGTCCTTGGGTGGTGTCTATACCAAGCCGACCCTTAGCCAAAAAGCACAAAAGATGTTTGTCGTCTCTTACGCAGAAAGGCGTATATTTTCAAGAGGCAACTGAAGTTACCAAGTTTTAAATCATCTAGATATACAAAATATACTTTAACCTAAGGGTCTTAGATTACATCCCAGGTACACAGATAGCTAAAGGATTGCATATATTCCGTATTAAGGTAACAAAACGAATTTTAACAAATTGTCACAAGCGTTCGTTCTCAAACTTCGACGCTCTCCAGCATCCAAACCGTACATTTCCGGACAGGGGTTCCTGTCAGAAAATCTATCAGTTTGCCATCCTGCAAAACATACTAAGCGTTTACGATGCTTTTTAGGACACCCAGTATACATTGAAGTTCTCGGCTCTCCTCTTAGTACAACTTTCACGTCTCTATTAGATGGTTTAACTTTTGGAACCAGATGCTATAAGTTATTGCCTCTGCTATATCAATTTATGTATGAGGGGTAATTTAAGAGGAATTACATGTTAATTTTGTATTCTCTGTTTGGCGTAAGCATACAACAGCCTTTCTGGTATAGACGTGGTTGTAGCTTCTAAATTTCGCGGTTGTTTACCTCTGGAATGTTTGGTTAATTTTGACATTGGATCTCTAGGATAACTGTGATTCGTTATAGGGTTTCATTATAAAGCAGAAGTTTATAACGGTACAAGTAAACTGTAGGTTGGGGAATGTAATCGTCGCACACAGGAAAACCCACGTAATGAGGTTTGTATGCGAACTTTTCGTTCGGATAATATTACGTTTAAGTCAAACGTCATGAGTGACAAGCTCATTATGTATGCAGTTTTTAGTAGAAGAGAGAGGGAACGGTTAGACTTTAATGGGTAGTTGTGCTGGAGTTGAACACAAAGCACTATGGCCAATTAAGCTCGTTTCTTTGATTTTGTTGCTTTTTATTTTCCCTTGGTAATAATGTTGTCTCATTTGCTTCTGTTACTTTTTGGGATGGTGTTACTATAGATATTCTCTTATAAACATAAGTTCACACACGTATTCACACTCTCAGATATCTCCAGATCAGCAATGACCAACGTTTGCGAAAGCAAGGAGGTTGGATTTATCTCCTTCCACTTAATGCGGACTGTGCCACTCATTTAGCACTCAATTGTGTTGCAGTGGTGGTTTGGTTATATGTACATAGTGTTTGATTTACGAGACACTTTCAAATATTTTGCGATAAACATCTGTTCATTAGTGACTCCCTTGGTACTGCTTACGTTTAAGAAGTCTATGAACATTTGGAGACAAATTCGAAGTGCATAGCCTTAGAAGATGCACCAAGTGATCGTCGCGTAACCTATTGCGATACAGACTTTTAATATAGTTCAATTTGGAGAAACTCTGTTCGCAAATAAATGTAGCGCTATACTCACTCTTATACACACTATTCTTGCAAATACTTTTATTTCTCTATCTATTCCAGTTTAATCAACAAAAGCATTTTCAGGAAGTATCTTATTACTAATTTTCTTGTAGGGCAAGGGGAATATGGGAATACAATAGGCTTTAAGAAATAGTGAAACGTTTTAGAGGTGGTTGTTATGCGATGCCTTTGAAAGTCGTTCTCTTTGCAAGCCCAAGAGACCAAAAAAATTACAGTTTCGTATTTAAGAAAAGAATAATTATTAGCAAATCCAGACAAATAATAAACAATATCTCATGGTTCACTCAACTCAAAACAGAAACGAGGAATTTATGTGTTTTAATGAGATCCACCTTTTTTATTTTTCATTTAGTAAACTTTTGTCTGTCTCTTACTGCTTGCCATTTATGCAAAAGTCATTCAGAATGAACAGGTCTCCTGAGGACATTCCCAGAAAATTCAAGGTATGACTTAGAAACTGCCAAGGAATCGCCTGTTTGTGTTCTTTATTGGTAGTGTTTAACGCCCGCTTTTCCTACATACGGCACCGCATGCTGTGACACTGATGATGCATAGAATGAAGATGGAGCACCGATGGAATGAGATGACGGGGGAAACCGGAAAGCCATGAGGAAACCCGCCTCAGCGCCGCTTTGTGCACTACAAATCCCACTTGGGGTTGCCTGGGATCGAACCCGAGCCGCTTTGGTGAGAAAAGAATGGTTTAACCACTCGACTACGGCACGGCCTGTTTGTATCTGTCACTGGATATGGACTGTTTGAGGATCTACACGTCACAGGCGTGATGCACCCTCCGACTGAAGGAGGAGGAGGTGGGAATAGCAGCTAATTACGTAAGCGTCTCTAAAGAGACACGGTTGAACATCACTGTTCCAGACTATAGAGAGGATAGGGACTACTTCTGACTAAATAAAAATTGCCACCCTCTAAAGGCGAACCGAACTGACAACTCTGTATCATAAGTAGGGCTAGGAAGTTCATGCATTTGCATGTTTTTCCATAGGGGTTAAAAATGTATGCTTTTACCTTATGTGCGCGAATTATGGAATTTTAAGTTATTTGGACGTGATTTTATGGTGCATATAACTGCATATTTTCTTGATTTTGATAAATGCATATTATTTCAATACTATAGCCTCTATATAGCATATTTTAATGATTTTTATGTTTTTTTTCCACCTGGATAATATTTTTCATTTTGGTAGTGTTGCATATGATGATGTAACTCGCGAGGTGGCGAGAAGCAATGCTGAGTCATGTTGTCATGCACTGCATCCCCTGTTTCCATCCTTTCATTATATGTATATGCGTAGAGAATAATCAGTGCGTTATCTGAGAGGTTTATATTAACAAAGATAAAGTGGAGGTCAACGTTTTGAGCAGCACGATTATAGCAACGCTTGCCTCTGCGTGGTCTTCAAACGTAACAGTGTTGTGAACTGGTTTCCCCCCAAATAAAATTAGGCGTATAAAATGTTAAAAAGCTCTTCAAATGCCGAAAATAAAACCAACTTCGAGTGCTACATTAATTAATTTACAGAAAGAGTTTTCGGGTGATTTAATATCTACAGATAATAGGGTACTGTCTGTGGAGCGTGTGACAAAAATATAGGGAGTGAGAAAAGATTTCAAATAGTTCAGCACATAAACACAGCAAAACATAAAGAGAATTTAATCAGAAAACTCGCAAACAAATAACCTGATATAAAACAATTAGTAGAGTGTTTAGGAAGTAGGGTTACTGAATTTTCCTATGACTTGTGCCAAGTATTTTTAGCTGCTGATATTCCCTTGTTCAAAATTAATAATCCGATATTTAAAAACTTTCTTGCCAAGTGTACTCAGCAACATGTGCCTGAAGAAAGTACACTGCGTAAGACTTATGTAGGGCATTGTTACAATAACGTATTGTCAAATATACAACATTTAGCGGATCATTTTGTGTGGTTGTCCGTTGATGGAATCTCTGATTCTGAACGCCGTTCTATTGCTAATATAATCGTGGGTGTCTTAAATAATGAACAAAAGACTACAGCTTATCTCCTTAATATGTGCAAATTGTCGGCCACTGACAATGTAACTGTGACACAGCTTGTGATGGACTCTTTGAAATTACAATGCCCATGTGGAATCGAATACAACTGGTTGCTTTTATTTGTTACCTTATAGGGTAAAATCAGGAAAAACTCTGAAAAGTATTTTTCCTAACTTAACTCATATAACTTGTTAGGCACACGCTCTTCATCGAATTTCTGAGACAATACGCGATTCTTTCCTACTGGTAGATAGATTTGTGTCCAGTACAAAGAGAATTTTTGTTAAATCTCCTAAGAGAGTTAAGTTGTTTAGATCAACAGCACCTAATATCCGACTTCCTCCTGCACCGGTGTTAACTCGATGGGGAACATGGGTCGATGCCCTTTTATATTATGCTGAGCACATAGAAATAATCGAAGAGGTAGTTAATTTATTGGACTCGAACGATGCTTCATCAATACAAACTGTGCAGAATATTCTGTTAGGCACTGGGTTAAAGAAGGATCTTAGTTTCATATCTGCCCATTTTTCTTTCTTACCAACAGCCATAACGGCATTGGAAGCTGTATGATCTCCTTTGCATGAATCACTTACTGTGCTTGAAAAAACAATATGTGATCTAAGTTCGGTTCCTGGTAGCATAGGACAAAAAGTGAAAGAGAAAGTGAATTATGTAATTTCAAAAAATTCTGGTTATAAACAGGTGTGCGATATTCGTGACATCCTCGAAAGAAAACCATCTGTCACACCGAGAGTGTTGGCTCTCTCTGTGAAGCAGTTAACATCATTTAAATATGCCCCGATAACATCTTGTGACGTGTAAATAAGTTTTTCACGTTACAAAAGTGTTTTGCCAGACAATAGACGACGTTTTACTGTTGAAAATTTGTGTAGTGTTGGTTGTGAACTGCAATTTAGCAGTTAATAGTAGCAGCGGGACTACTTCTGCTTCAACCTCTAAGGAATAAGGTAACTTTATTACTTACACTAACTCGTCTACTGCAGAGGGACATGAACTGTTCTAATGAAATAGTGCATATTTCTTGGCATATTTTGAAGTTTTTAAGAGCATAGTTGCATGCATATTTCAGTGTTTTTTAGGGCATGAACTTCCGAGCCCTAATCATAAGACTAGAGTGTAGTAGAAACCTTGATGCTCAATTTGAGAGCATCATATAATATACACTTGTACAATATTTTAGGATTATTTCTGTGGTGAAGCAGAGGTGGAATATAGTATTGATGTCCAGGGAGAGAAGTTAAAAGTATTACAACATTTACATTTCATAAATCTGGAGAACTTACACGTGAGGAAATATATTGGCAGTGTTATGAACAAAAGCCTTATCGACATTAAATATGCTAAACGCTCATGTTTGTTCGTTCTAAATCAAGTCATAAGGGCGCTCTACTACATGGTCATCAGCGTAGACGTAGGCTGGTGCGTTACACACACATGGCGCGTTCTATCCACTGTTCTAAAGAACTAGTCTTTCTACAGCTTTGTCTATTATTGGCTTCTTATTAATCGACACAAACGTTTACAGAAATGTTTTACTACACATTTGGTTGTAAGTATAATAAGGATAGACGCGGCTGAAGTAATAATCGGATCTGTCAGTACGTGGTTATGCGGTAGCTCTGACATTTGTGCTCTCTGTATGACCCAAGAGACTTATTACTTGAAAAGTGTACAATGTAAGGGGAATCCCAACCAATAACAAAGAACATCTTGGAATGGCAATGTCACAAAATTTGTATGGAGTGTTTTCATGTAAACGGTAGTTTGGAATGGGGAGCTTTTCTTTAAAATCTTAATTTCGCATTCTTTGAAAGTAGTGATATTTATCCGAATTTCGTTTGTGGTTCATAGACACACACACACACACACACACACACACACACACACACACACACACACACACACACACAAACGCACACACATACAGGCACAGTTTTCGGAAACCTCAAGGCACGTTTTTCCGGTAATTTCCGATATAGAACTTTTTAGGCGTAATGCAGTACTATTTTATTTACAATAGTTAAGTCTTATAAATAGTGAAAATAGATACAATTTATTAACATGAATAAGAAAAAATCTTCCGCGAATACATGAAATACCACCTAAACAAATTAAAAATGCATGCTTTTCTTGTTATTGCTATTAATATAACTAGTAATGACTACAATAACAATATTTTTATTATTGTTATACTGATTTCGTAAACTTTACCATAATGTCCTCTGTTTTTATGCTTTGTTTAATGTACTTTTAAAGACATACAGCATATACTAGTTGCATACGCAGCAACCGAAGTAAGCTACACGCATGAAATTTGCCCAGGGAACTGGAGGGTGGGATGTGGTCAGCGCCCCGAGCCCTGCCGGTCAGTTCTGTGGCCTTCGCGACCTGGGGCCGCTACTTCTGCATGGAGTAGCACCCCGTGCCAGACCTTCCATTAGGGGAAAATGCCCATGTTGGTACCGGGGATCGAACCCAGGTCCTCCGCACCAGAGGCAAGCGCGCTACCAACTGCGCTGCGGAGGCGGACTCCAGCTTATAAAAGCTGGTTCTGCTCGAGTAAAACGAACTATAATTTTGAAATGGACATCGGAGTGAAGTAGCCTTGCTTTTATACCATCTTGTGACGTCATCATCTATTACAATACACAATGAAAGTGTAAAGTCGTGACAAAAGCGAAGCAAAGAATTATTTGCCGCCTCGGAAAGTTCTAGTGGCAGTAATTTTGCTAGTTTATATCACAAATAAGTTATAAAATACACAATAGAACTGTTGAAATAATCTGAAATAACTAAGATTATAGGTCACATACGTAGTACACAGTAGATCGGTGAGTCAAAGTAACCGCCAAGAAAGTTGGCTAAGTGCATGATCATCTCTGACGCAACGTCATGATATTGCTGAATAGTTACTCTGTGTCTAATGTTAAATGGGCACAGCATCTCTTGTGCTCACTTTACAACCACGCTTCGTAGCTCCACCTCTGCGTCAATTTGTAAACTGTGAGAGATGTAATATTTTTTCATTCCAGCAAGATAAGTGCAAACTCACTGCCGTGGCGCCACCGCGTAAATTTGAAACCTCCTCTGTGACTGCTATTAGAGCAGGCCTGGGCGAGTGACAGTTACCAGTCAAAGCCGTGAGCAATATGCGCTTTCTGAGCACCAGTTTGCCCAATCCTGTATTAGAGCAAAATCAATTGCTTACCATGAGTGGTAAACTAAATGTAAAAGGCATTTCTGATCGATAGGCTTGATCCATGAGTATTATGTGTTTCTGTTCGAGTAGTACGGCCGCGCCGTAGCCGAGTGGTTAGACCATTTGTTTCTCACCAAAGCGGCCCAGGTTCGATCCCAGGCAACCGCATGTGGGATTTGTGGTGGACGAAGCGGCGCTGGGGCGGGTTTCCTCCGGGTTCTCCGGTTTCTCCCGCCATCTAATTCCACTGGTGCTCCATCTTCACTGATCTATCATCAGTGTCACCGTCTGCGGTGCCGTATGTAGTAAAGGCGTTCGTTAAACACTACAAAACATTGCTAGAATGGTGTTTAACATCGGCTCTTTCTACCTACGGCACCACAGTTGGTGAAACGCGAAATGATCACTGGGGAAGGACATTTGGGAAGGAAACATTCCATACCTAATTTTAAGGCAGCACTCCGTCATTTGTCAGTTATGAGGACTAATAAATAACCTGGACAAATTCTGTCATGGACGACGGACTTGAACCTCAGTCCGTTGTTTATCGACCTCGGCTGTCCGAGTCGATACGAATGTATTTATTTTGGATATAATTTGAGCAAAATCTCCGCTTGAAACAGCTAGATTGTGTGACATTCTTACTCACCACCAGTGCATAAACTGTTTCAGCGTAAAAATAAGCAATTGAAACGAAAGAATCTATGAGAGCGTTAGTCCGTAGGTAGCATGTGCATGGATTCATTTGCTTATGGCTGACTGTTGATAGAGAAGTAATTATAACAGTTAACCCAGTTGGATCGAAACGCGCTCAGTAATGTTATTTGTGTTCCAAGAATTAGCTTCACGTAATGAAGCTGTTCCATCAATGTGGAGAAGTTCATGATCAATCATGCGGTGCTTCTGTGTGGGAATTCTGTTTGCTTTAGGTTGGTAACAATGACAAGCAAACACCTGAATGCGAATTTCTATTTAAGCCATGTTCCGGGATCTTTGTCAAATCAGATACTTGAAGCAAAATAGTGCAGCTTTGTGCCCAGATTTTTTGTTATATGCGTCCTTATATGAATAGAACAAACACCGTAATGGATATATGTCTATACACATATATGTATAATATACGCAATTTGTATGTGATACAAATAAATATTAATTATGTAAACAATGATGTCCAAAAATAAATGTTATAAAGTGCCATAGCGTACATATATGGCAGTGCTTTTCAGAGAAGATTCCGCACTTCAGGGTAACAAAAACCGGCATATTAAACCATTCCTTCTTGCGTGGATATTGTTGCGTGGAGGTTGTTTTGCGAGAATTCGCGCAGAACAATCTAATAATTGTAGTCATTGAGATTTATTGAAGAATGAGCATGCTCCCGACTCTACCCTCTTGGGGAAACGCTTCTCCGTTCGTCACATTTCTACTGCAACTCCCGAATTAAAATTCTCAGCGAGTTTCCAATTATTTGGCGTCTGTATTACTTGCCGATGACATTATTGAATGAAGCAGGCTTTCTGCTCTGTTCAAATTTTTCATATGACTGGTTCTTTATGTAATGCGTGTGTCATAATATTTGCAAAATTACCCGTTTTAGTTTTTATTTCTTCTGCTACCGTCTATATGCAGCCTTCTATTCCAATTCCAGTATTCGTTAATATTTATGGATGTATAGTTCTTCCAAGCTTAAAGTGTGTACGCACATAAACATTGCGATTGTATCACTCCGCCAACAATCACGTGTTTTTCTCTGCGCACAGCTGTTTACATCTGTATTCGCAAACGTCAAATCTTTCACTGCAGCAGTGTGAGGTTAGAATTGCACTCGGCTCACATTTATTGATAAACTACATTAACTAATTAAAGAAATTGGTTAAGAAAAGCTATGAAATGTAATTTTGTGAGTAAAAGCTTACGTTAACCTGAATCATCAGATTGAGGCGCGGCACCCTTAGATCTCAGGTAACGTCTCCACACCAACATAGCTTCCCAATCAAATATCACATTGTCTTTCTTTTTGTAAACTGAAACCCAATGTCTTTCAGCAAATTATGGAACGTGGTTTACCTAAACTTTGGAAGATCTAGCTCAATTTTCATAATCTATTATAGGAGGCCCGTTGTTTAAAAAGTAATTATGCATTTTAAAGCGAATAACACTTAAGAGTCACCCACTTTGCCTAAAACACTAAATGGCCCTTCCCCTTTTCTTTTTAGGGACTTTTACAGTTCCTGTTTGTTTCATTTCCGTTCTCACATTTGACACAGTGTGTTGCTTCAGACGTCAATTTGGTTACGTCCTTCACAGCCAGTGTCATAACGTTGAAAGAAACACTTAAACACATATAATGCAACCACTTCTTAGAGGCTTTCCGCTTTTATTTCCTTAACAAGTTTGAGAAACTGAACACTCCGCCACTCTGACTGCACGTGCATTACTAGCAATAGGAGTGTCATAGCATCACTTCACTACAGTAACAACGCAATCGGAGAATCACCGAGTACCACGTGATAAAAATGGAAGTAAAATATATATGCGCATGTTTTAACGTTTTTTAAGTTGAATTACGGTATTTATTCGCCCCATTCATTACTTGAAATTATTAAATAAGCGATAATACACGCAATGTAGTAAGGAACTATTTCCAATCGCGCTTCACCATTTCACGCGGCCAGACAGGGTATAGCACCTGCACTTGCCTAGGATTGTCTTACAATAATGTAAAGTATATCTGATAACTCTTTTCATCCATGGGTAGCATATTAATGTGAGTCTCATTCTCTCCTGTTATTAGCTTAATGCATTTTAATAATATTTTTGTCAATTTTGCAGTTTACCGAAAACTCGTTTCTTATTTCTGCTTCTCAATTCACATTTTCCGACTGTTGTTTCATAATGTATCCCATCAACCACTGCATTCCAGCTACCAATTAGACTTACGCCTGTGCCTCTTTATGCTTCGATTATTTCTTCTGTATGGTCAGGTGTCTCTCTTTTTCGATGAGTACACCTCATGAAAAGTACATTTCCAACAACAGTGAATCCACATTCTTCCTTCGTAGCCACCCGTTACCACCCAACCACTCACACAAGGCATTAATATAACTCTTTTCTCGTATGTGGTCCCAGTACTGTGCCAACTATTACCTTTGTAATATAATATTCTAAAGCGCTCACCATCTCAGTGCCATTTACTTGCTGCACATGAATTTCCTGATTATCCATCAGCCTTTGGTGTTTCTTATTGGTTCCCCTATGTTTCCCAACCTGTTATTCAAACCCAGAAATGTTTAGTCCTGATGTAGTAAGATATACTAAATTTTCTTCTTTTTAATAAGTTGGATATACTTTTTCGTTCTTATAAATTGAGCAATATTAGAGAAAATACTCTACATAAAAAGGCAGCATTACTTTTTTTTTTTTTTTTTTTTTTTTTTTTTTTTTGCATAAAATGGTGTCATTTGCCAAAAGAGAGAAAAAAGTTGTTAAATATCTTAGAATGTTTATAGCCTGGTGTTTAACACCCTGAATTCACAGAAACATATTGTGTAAACTCATCGTTGATTTCACTAAGCTTACTATTAGGGTAACTAGATATGCATTGAGACAGCAAAATATGAATAGTTACAGAAGCATTTTGTTTATCCCAATTTCACAATGTATTGTACCTGGCACTGTATGCAGTATTCCCTCCTCCGAATCTACTTCTGCGAGCACACACATTACTCAGATTCTGGTACTGCAGATAACTACTTTTCGTATGCAGAAACTGCTTCTTCAGGGTTAGAAAATCGGTGGCCTCAAAGTCGGTTCTTCACCATAGGGAACAGGACCAAATCACATGGTGCCAGATTGGGACTCTAGGGTGGATGAGTCAATAGTTACGCCTCAGTTGCTTCCAGGAACTCCATTGTTACATTAGCGGGTGAGCTGTTGCATTGTCATGATGTGACAATGTGCTCCTTACACGAAGGTGCTCATGAA
Organism: Tenodera sinensis; assembly: GCA_030765045.1. NCBI lineage: Eukaryota > Metazoa > Arthropoda > Insecta > Mantodea > Mantidae > Tenodera > Tenodera sinensis. Next base: position 157,927,449 of record CM060962.1, read on the forward strand.
GGATGGTTGAAACACTAGGCAAACGAATACATAATGCCAGCTCAACATACTTGTACGTTAGTCTTGGAATTTCCCTAACCATTGTGTCCACAGCGGTGATGTTTTTGCCAGTCACTACTGTTACTGGTCTGTCACTCATTTTTAAGGGTTTGCCGTCCCCTCTTAAATTCTATAAAGCAGTGGAACACAGTGGCATTGGCATGTGACACAGAATAGTCTGCAAACGCTTCCTTCAAACCCTCAAGTGACTGCGTTTCATTTATGTTACATTTGAAACCGTACAAAATCATAGCACGAAAATACTGTCTCTGAATCCCCATTGCAATTGAAAAGACGTTCGCCTATGCTCGACTTCAAAAATAAACCGAGCAAGAAAAGAATGACGCAACAATGGTCTACTTGCTACCATTGAATTGTCGGTGGTTCACCTACATTGACAAAGCAACAATGCTTTTCCCAGGGGTGGCCAATTTCCCATGTCTCAATATAGATCTAGTGACCCGTACAAGGAATTTATCTTTTTCTTACATTAGAATCTACAAATGGATCCTTAAGATAACTACTACAGTCACTCGTTGTTTGACATCTTATCTGGCTATTATTATTATTATTATTATTATTATTATTATTATTATTATTATTATTATTATTATTATTATTATTATTATTATTATTATTATTATTATTATTATTATTATTATTATTATTATTATTATTATTATTATTATTATTATTATTATTATTATTATTATTATTATTATTATTATTATTATTATTATTATTATTATTATTATTATTATTATTATTATTATTATTATTATTATTATTATTATTATTATTATTATTATTATTATTATTATTATTATTATTATTATTATTATTATTATTGTTGTTGTTGTTGTTGTTGTTGTTGTTGTAAATGGTATCATCATTAATATCCTATTATTATTTTTATTAGTTCCATTATATTTGTTAATTGTTATTCTTTGTAGTCATTACTATTATCAGAATCATTATTATTAGTGTCATAAATATTGGTTTTAGTTACTTTTAGTATTATCATTTTCATGTTTCAATATTAATGTTTTGTGGTTGTTATGCTTTATGATTATGCTATTATTTTCACCTTTGTTATTATGATTAAAGGCTACTGCTATGGTGACTCATTCATAGAAGAGATGTTCAAGGTGATGCCTTGTTTATGGATACAATGCCTCAGCCGTCTCCTTGTATCTATATGGATGTTTCTGAGAAGTGCGGGTGTGACGAATGCATATGTTTTAACGATACTTTGAGGTTATTTGTTCAAAACGCAATATTCATGAGTGTTTCCAAAAGAAATAATCAAATGGGGTTAGATCAGGAGATCTTGTTCGCTATCCCACCTGTTTCTCTTACAAGCATAACGAAGATCACGCACGCCACTGGCTAGACTTACCCCGGTGATTTCTGCAACTCTTTTAACGCACGAAGAGCTATCTACCTACCCCAATGCCGAGTGGAGTGGGTAACCTGTTATTATGACCTAATATGTTAAACAACGCATTGTTAAGCAAGGTAAATAATAAACATAACACACTAACGATAACTTCAAAGCGGCACAGAATGGCATAAAAATATGAATTTCTATCTCCTAGTTGGTATGTTTTGAACCGTTATGCTTCACCTTTCGTCTGCATAACGCCACCTTTCAAACTTCCGTGCGCCAAGATATGGCATAAGGTCGTGGGCCACGCTGTCGAGAGTAGGAGGCGTCACACGTACACCTGTGTGACGTTTAGTTACGTCATGCCAGTTGTCGGTCCTAGTTGCTCCTTATACTGTATTGTGGACACATCCTCCTCCCAGGCACGTTGGCGATGCGAGAGAGTAATCAGACCGTCACGGTGATTGCGACAGGTGGGATAAAGAACAAGGTAGCCGTTCGCTACCAACTTTTTCATCTGTATTGTTGAGTTTATCAAATTGAATTCCATTGTGTACCGAAAGTAGTCGGGGTTTTAAATTTTAAAAAAGGGCGAGATTTACAACGGAAATACTACAGAGCCACTCAGAGATGGGGGAAGGGGTATTTAGGAATTTTGCAATGTGTTATATTTCGTTTTTCCGCGAAACATGTAAGGCTCATATTCAGAGACTTTAATCTGGCTGAAGTTAAATGGTTATCTGGTAACAAGAAGAAATAGATTCGGCTGAGACTATCTTCACAAAATCGACAGGTGCTCCTGTATGTAAATCAAAAGGGATGTAATGTCAAATGCCAGAAATAAAATTGTCTGGGAAATTACCATGTGTACAAATATATATGCCCCAGAAAATCACCAACAACGCTTAGTATGCTGTGGAGGATGGTAAATTGATCTATATCTGTGTGTGTGTCTGTGTGTGTGTCTGTGTGTCTGTCTGTAAGTACGAGAGAAAACTGCATAACAAAACAGGCATTCATATAAATCGGCACGCTTTGACTCCTTTAACACCCCCTACCATATTATCAGCCTTCTCAGATCTCAACTACCTTGCCTTAAGTAAAAAGTTACCTATTTGCTATCCCATCCATATTTTTTGCCTGTGAGTAGCGTTAACTCTCCTTTCGAGGCGGTGAAGGATCGGGGTAAATATTTTTCCTCCATTCTTCCGTACCATGCACCTCCTCGTAAATGGGACAGTTTCTCATAGCATTTTCGTCAGTAATTTAGCCGATCTGGGTGGCTCAGTTGGTTTGGCACTGGTTTGCTGTTTCCGAGATTGCTGGTTAAAACCCGGCCCACACCGATGGTTTTATAAGTGTGCATAAAAGCGACATTCCCATGGAGTGTAAATAAACTCCTGCGGGACGAAACTCCGGCACATCAGCAGCAGTCATATGATTCTGGCAATTAACAGCGTCGTTAACAAGAAAATAGCTATTAATTTTAGAAGTCAGTAATATGTAACATCTGCCATCCTCCAAGTCTAAAGCTACGCGGGCCTGTTTCTGACGAGCATAGTACCTGTTTTGATGTATTGCTCTTATTGCACTCAGGCTTCAAGGTAAAATAAAATACATTGCGTCTGCGATAATGTTACTTCTAAGTAGTCATCACCTTACCTATGTAAGCTGCTAATGTTTGACACGAATGAATATCTGTGACAGGAGCAAGTGCCAAACATATGTAAGACAGCTAGAATAAAGATAAGCAGATATGGGGTAGATAAAGCGTCAATGAAAACAACATCCTGTATTCATATTTGTTTAATGAAAATTTTGAGAAATGCTTAAGAAAATTGTTACATTAGTGGATTTTGGATTACAAAATAATGCGAAAAATAATTGAGAAACAGTATGGCTTTAGAAATGGAAAACTGAGGATGCCATAACATAACCCAGGCAGTAAATCAAAATTCAAATAAAAGATATGGACTTTGTGCATTTCTATATAGCTGAAGGTTTTGAGTGCCTATCGAGCACATTTTGAAAGAGTGAGTTGCAATTTTTCAGTTGCCTAAAATATCGTAGCACCGATATTATTGGAACAATTGAATTGTATACATCAGAGGATATGATAGATAACTAGGAGGGAACTCAGCAAGGGATGACCACAAGGTTCAGCTTTAGGGCCCTTCTTTTAGGATATTATGATGGAATCATTTTATGAGTTAGTACACACGGAGTAAACTGTAGGAGTTGAAGTTTATATAGATGATTTGATGATTTTACTTGAAGCTAATAGTAAGAAAGAAATATAGTCTCCAGCTATAGGTTCGAGGGGTGGTGCAGAAAGTTAAAACTAGAAATGTCACACGGAGAGGCAGCGCATGTGATTTTTAAAAGGGAAAATGAGAAGGAATCTAGTAAGTACAACAAATGGTGAGTGCATAAGAATACAATTAGTGTTGACGAAAAGTTAAATGTTTTACGACACGTTGGACATATTAAAAAGTATACGAAGAAAAGAAAATGCCGAATATTGCCTGGATTGGACACACGCTGAAGTCCCACTAGGATTAATGGATTATAATGTCTCGCAGTTCCACCAGCGTGACAATGATATTTCTGTTTGACATCGCCGCTTGATTACAATGTAAGATTTTTCTTAAGCATCCTTCAATCCGTTTGCCAGCACTTTTGCAAGAAGCTCACAATCGCCGTTTAACAGCGTTATTGAGCGGTAATCGTTCATTGTGGATGTCTTTGGTGTCTTGGGCAACAGGGTGATTTCCATCCGCAAAGGTGGCGGGAAAAGAAACTAATGAAGAATGATCCGCGATAAGCCACAACAGGCAGTTCCAGTGTGAGCATCCCGAAGTGTTTGTGGATATCTTCTCTCACTTTGCAAAATAGTAAAAGGAGTTCCGTTCTTTTGCATGCATGGATTGAAATTTTGCTTGAATTTTGTATCCGTCCAGCTGGTGTATCTAGTTCAATTTAATAATTTATTTCGCCTGTTTGGCTTCCACCTGCACATCGTAGCCCTCCCATTGCTTCTGATACAGATCCCATAGAGCCTGGTTGTAGATATGCAGCAACTGGTTCTTCGGCTGCGCCCGCAAAATACCCAGGGATTTAAAAAATACAAATAGCTAGTTTTGCAATCTCAGACCACCAAAGACGACTGTCACTGAAGCCATTTAGTCTGAAATTGCTCCAGAACGTCTGTGTCTTCCAAAATGTAATTATTGAGATTCTAGTATCCACGGTCAGCGATCTCAATCCTGAGTTCGGAAGTTTGCAGTTGACAGAGTACTGCGTGGTGGTCCCTAAACGTCAAGGGAAACACACAAATGCGGTGTACATTTGGAGTTATTCCTCGAGAGAGATAAAGACGATCTATGCGAGAGGTAGAAGTGCTTCGAATAAAGCTGAAGTCCACGTCATTCCCATGCTTAAGTTCCCATGCATCCTGAAGTTGCAGCTGAGTCACTAGATGTAACATGATGTGGAAATTGGGAGGACTCCTTAGCCTGCAGCATGCAATTAAAGTCACCGGCACGAAAGAATTTCCTTGCTCTGCAGCAAATGTGGGGTTAAATCGTTTTGAATGAACCGCTCTCGCTCTTGTCGATGCTGGAGCGTATATATTCACCAGTAGAATCGTATCCAAGGTGGCTGACAGGATCCGGCTGGTGTGGTCCATCTGAGAACACTTTAGGGGAAAGCAATCTGTACGCAATAGCAGTGCTTCCGCCGTCTAAACCTAGGTTAACTTTATAGTCGTAACTGTAAAGAGCATCCAACTTTTGAGTATTAACTTCCTGGAGGAAGCATTATCAACGTGGTTCACCTGAAGGAAACTATGGAGCAGCTTTTGTGTTACCTGATTTCTACATCCGTTCACATTCACAGTTGCAATCGATCGCAGATATATGGTGAGTAGAAACGATTGCAAAGATAGTGTGAAGTGGGGCATCAACGATATTGGCCGCTCTCATTGATGCTGGTATGTTACTGGTAGGTCTCCGAGTATCTATCTGGAGACACCTGTGGTGTGGCTTTCATCGAAGCCGCGGGTCACAAGAAGACACCTGGGGGTTCCGAGTTAACTGACGAAGATGCGGCGAATCTGATGATGTAGCCATCGAGCCAAACTGAGAAGGATGGATTCCACCAGCCACCTCTGCTTGCCGGGGAACTGCGGACCTTGATCTGCCATATGCTGTGATGCAATTCGCGTAGTGGAATTCGAGGATGACTTGCGAAAGGCCGCGCAGATGGACCGTCGTCGGAGATGTCCTCCTGGAAACGGGCGTCAACCCCGATCTCCACCGCTAAGCAAATCGCACTCTGTTGCAACTTAGCGGTTTCGCCATCATCCTGATAACTGCTTCCAGCGTCCTCCCTTGTAAGTCGAACATCGCAGGAGGATCCGCACCTACCTCCTCCAGGGTGCTGCTACCAACTAATGCCGAGGACGTTGCTATTGGATGTGCTCCAGCCGCAGCTGATATACCTGTGGGCGACACCTGTTGTAACTGCCGTACGGCCGCATCAACTCCCTCTGCTTCGTGCTCCATCTGGGTGTTCCAGGATGATTCGCTACTATTGGCTTTGCTTGTCTTTGCTCACTTAGCCCGGACCAACACCGGGTAGTATCTTTCCCTTCAAAGTGGGTAGATGTAGTCGTTTCCCAATAGCCTCTCGGAACGCAGTAGGATAATCCCTTTACTCTAGAAGCATCGACTCATTCTGTTGGCGGTCACTCACCACTGTAGTTTGTGGGTTGCCAGCCATAGGTTGCGAACCTCACTCTGCAGGCCAACGACAGCAGATGCTGGTACTGTGTCGTTCCTCTGTCCAGCAGTCACTGAGTGGTGGGAACAGACTTCCTTCAGATGTCCCGTGCTACTGCAGGCGTACGTAACAGGATCGGGGTTAGCCAGGATGGGACACCGATAACCTATAGCTGCCGATGACGACAAAACTGGGAACGTTCGTCTTCAACTGCATCTTTACTGCACGTACCCCGCTGTACACTGGGACGCGATATTGACGGTTCCATTGTACATTAGTTATCTTGCCATTCATGTATGTGAATGGCGTTTCAACCAAGAAAGTGTTCAACATTTTCTCCATCAAGAGCCCTGATGTAAGTTGAATGTGATTTGCCCGTTCACTTGCGATTAACAGTATCGTATCAACTTGTTCCGCATTTAACTGCAAGGTATCTGCAATAAAGTCATGAACCTCATAGGCCGTCGGCGCGTTGCATTCAAAGTAAACTTTTCCACAGATAAGGTGATGTGTTACACGCACAATAAGCATAAAAACGTGGTCACAGCAGCGTAACCACTGCGGTGTAACTCTCACTCACCGTCACACAACAAACCGTTCTCCCGGCAGGCACGTCCACTCCATTCGGACGCGCATGCCAGATTGTCATTGCACCCCACTCGTGACGCCTGTGCGGTAGGCGTTGGCCCGCAAAGGGCTATTGCGCCGCGGGGTTACTTTTTTGCTAGTGGAAAGCAGTAGTGTGGTAAAGTTAATAAAAATGCTGAAGTGAATAAAATTTTATGTGTATTTATCAATAGGCGAATAAATGACAGGGGTATCAAATTCAGCTTCATATTGTTTTAAATCAAAATAATGCTGAAAGTAATAATATACTGAAACTGAGACAGATTGGTTAAAAATGGAATTGGAAATAAAATGATGTAATCTAGACCAGGATAAGTATAACGCAAAATCTACTAGTTTCCAGCAATATTTTAAATTTAAAATAGAAATGGAAATTAACATGAGTTAAATAAGTATTGTTTGATTAGTTGATTAATAGTGACTAAGTAGGTACTGTTTTGCTTTGTTAAGATGACATGAGATTTTCAGATGTTAAATATTATTTACTGATTTCCAGTAATAAGCAATTATATAAAATGTGCAGGAGTTTAGTTTTACTTCATATATCTTAAAATATTTTAGTGTAAATCCCTCTGAGAGAGACACTAACAAAGTGTTCCAAAATCCTCCTGAAGAAATCGTAGTGGGTCATCTACGCGTCCTCTTGGTTATGGAAAAAGCGTCACTTTCTTACCAGGATCGGTTAATCTACCAACATTGAAGAAGGTATCTTCTCTTTATGTTTGATTCATTCTGTAGAGTAGTGTTTTTCAACCTTTTTCATGACACGACCCCCCTGGTAACAAAAAATATTTCGCGACCCCCGGACCCTTTTTTTCATGTATATTAAAAATATATAATCCATATATAAATTTTATGCTTTTGCCTTATTAGGATTCAAATATAAATATGTAATTAAGTACGTAAAACATATAATTTTAAATCGAATACGTGGCCAATTGATAACTAACAAACAAATACAAACATATTGTTAGGGCCGAGACTCCCAGTGCCATTTGTTGGTAACACTCGGAACTAGTACAGGTTCCGCGAAATGTCCACAAGTTTCGAGACGTTTCGTTACGCTTCGAGATGATTCTCGCTAGAATGTACTGGCCTATAAATAGGGCGGTCGACCGCGGCCACGGCAGTGGAGTGCAAGACCGCGAAGCAAATGGAATAGGAAGTAAGACCGCGATAAGTGGAAACGATTCGGAAGTGAAACTGCGGTGTTATACGGACTGTGTGTAGGGCGCCTTGGAGTTGGAGTAATTGTAAAGTGATTTGTAAGCGTGAGACACGCGCGGTTGAATTGTTTGTTATAACTGAAAATGGATAAATTCCTGAAAAGATCATCAGAACCATCAACGTCTAGTGGGGGTAGTGGAATAAAGAAACAACGTCGTTATGACGGCAATTATTTGAAATTTTGGTTTACTATGATTGACAATAAAACGCAGTGAGTAATTTGCTTGGAAATTTTGTAAAGAGAAAGCATGAAGCCATCGAAGTTGGTACGCCACCTAAACACAAAACATCCTAATGAAAAAAATAAACCCGTGGAATTTTTTGAGCGAAAATTAAGAGCTCTTGAACACCAAAAAAAAAAAAAAACAACAACAACAACAGCATATGACAAATGTCCAACCTAAATGAGAAAGCGTTGCTCGCTAGCTATCGAGTAGCTTTTCGTGTAGCTAAAGCAGGAACACCTCACAGTATTGCCAAAAATTTTATTTTCACCAGCGGCTTTAGATATAGCAGAGATTGCGTTTGGGAAGCAAGAGGTCGAAAAGCTCAAAAGTATACCTCTCTCTGACAATACCATCCAACGCAGGATAAGTAATATGGCGACATTCGTGATCAAGTCATAGAAAAATAAAGAGTAGTTTTGTGTCCTTACAATTTGATGAATCAACGGATATTGCGGGATCTGTGCAGTTTGTAGCTTTTGTGCGTTTTGAATCCAATGAAACATTAATGGAAGAAATACCATTTTGCAAGGCACTTCCCATGAATACTACAGGTTTGTGCTTGCATGACATGTTCCTTGAAGTTACGCAAGATATGAACATCGATTGGACACAAAAATGCTTTGCTATTTGTAGTGACGGAGCAAAAGCCATGACTGGTGCGAAGAGTGGATTTATTGTTAGACTGAAGGAGCAGATGCCAAACGCTTGCTGGATGCATTGCTTTTTCCATCGCCAAGCTCTTGCAGCCAAAACTTTGCCACAAGAATACAGTCAAGTTCTAAATACTATTATTAACATTGTCAATTCTATTAAAGAAAAAGCGTTGCAGACCGATTGTTTCGAGTCATTTGTGAAGATATGGGGACACTACACCATGATTTGCTTTACCATACAGAGGTTAGGTGGTTATCAAAAGGCAAAGTACTGATCAGAGTTATGGAACTTCGCACTGAACTATTAGTATACCTACATATTTACAGCAAGCCAAGTCACATTACTCTGAATTCATTTCTGACCCGAAATTCCTTTAGAAATTGGCTTTTCTTTCTGACTTATTTGAGCAATTAAATAACTTGAATAAAAGTATGTAAGGGCGGGATTAAAATATCATTACAGCAAAAGACAAACTCCATGGCTTCATAAAAAAATTGAATCGTGGTCATTATCTATAAATCAAAACAACTTTGATTCATTTTCGTCGACACAGTCTTTCATTGAAATCGGAAGCGAGATAAACATCAACTCATATATATCTGGTATGAAAATGATGTTAGATAATTTGAAGAAAGAATAATTGTGATATTACTTCTCAGTGCAAGAGATATCGGATAGCACTGGGTAAATATGGATCTTAAATCCGTTTTTAAATGCAGCTATAAATGAGGCAAATTTAGCAACTAAGCTGAAAGAGAATCTGCTGGAATTATCTGCCGATGGAATGTTACACTTAGAATTCAAGTCTGAAAATTTCGATACCTTTTGGTTAAAAAGAAAAACAGAATACCCGGAATTAACAACAGAGGCTTTGAAGTGTTTGATTCCATTTTCTACCTCGTACTTGTACAAGTTGCCATTTTCATCAATGGCCCAAATAATAAGTATCTACCTTTTTAAAATTTTTTGATTTTTTTACTGAGTTCTCTCCACCTCTCGCGAGCCTCCTACAGAGGTTTCGCGACCCCCCAGGTGGTCGCGACCCACAGGTTGAGAAACACTGCTGTAGAGTATCACTTTCCGCAGACTTTTTCTCAAATGGTCGTGTTAGGTAATTAATACATTTTTACTTTTGTTTTTCGTCGTTTGTTCGAGTTAAGAGGAATCAAATTCAAAGACGTTGGCCCTATAATTTAGTCGGCAGAGCAGCTGCCTGCTATGCAAGCGGTCCTAGGTTCGATTCCTGGGATTTTTTCTCCGGTCAAGATTATTTCTTAACCTCCCCAGAGTCTGGGAGTATGAATGTGTGTGTGAGTTAATTTTTTTTTCTTTTTTTTTTTAAAGATCTTAAAGACCCAAAGTGCAGTGTTAAACGAGTAACACCACTGCCGATAGGCAATATGTTCCACAGGATAGATAAAGGCGGGATATAAATGGAACAATTAAAAGAAAAAGACGTTCAGAGTGTTCTTTGTGCCAAAAACCAGTTTCCTGGTTTACTGTAGGTCAGAATTGTAAATTGCTAGTACTCCCTAATCCATGTTTTTCTGTTTTATCAGTAAATGTATCAGAATCCTTTTTGTCTAGTTGTTCTTTCTGATTTTCTTGATCGTCCCAATGCCCCGGCACCCATCGTTGTTTTCTGAACACAGCGTAACCAGGGCATTTAAATACTTATATATCACTTTTGATGTTACATGATCTGAATAGAGTTCTAATGAAGTCACTTTAGTCATCTGTCAGAATGAGAGTACGTTTACAGTGAAAGATACGAAGCATTTCCAGTTAATTAAGGCACCAAGAACAATCATAAGGGTTATAAATTACATTTCCATCTAGGATCAGTTTGTCAGACAGGACACCACGCCTCTCTAAAGCACAGAGGTCAACCTATATGCTGAGTATTACTGTCGCTTCATACGTCCAATATCGTTTCTGAAATTATATGACAACCTGATTAATGGTGATTATAACTGCTACCGTGGTGATTCAGCTAGTTTAGATGATGAACCAAGACAATAACCAACTTCATGGTTGCCATGTAATTTCCATTACTGCTCGACCAAGCGGCTTACATTGCTATACCGCATGTGTGTATGCTTTTGTGCCATGTGTAGAAACTTCCATAACGTTGTGTAAACATTGCATTCATTACAAATGTAGTTGTGACAACTAGTTCGTAAAAGCAATGCTCTTAATCATTTAATGTAAAGCATTCAATTTACTATAATAATTATAACATGCAAAACAAGGAGCATATATGTGCTATTTTAATAAATATTTCAGAACCCTTTAAGAAAATAAAAGTCATGTATAGTGTAGGACCAGAATAACTTGATATAAACTTCGATACCGCCTTTTTGGGTGGAATATTACAGGGAGCAATAGCGTAGCGTGCTGTGTGGAGTTGTGTATGCGCTTTGGACTCGTGTTAAGGTTGCGCATAGGCGAAATTTCTAAACTCTACTATTATTGGCGGATTTTGTTCATATTAATATCACACACAATATATGCAAATATATACAAATTTTCATTGCAATATATTTAACACTTTTATATGTATTATCCTTTTTTTTTTTAGCTATTTTTAGCTATTTTATTCCCTCTGGGAGGTCTGGCACGGGGTGCAGTCAGCCTCGTTAGTCCCGGGGGGACCAACTGAGGAGCTACTTGATAGAAAAGTAGCGGCCCTAGGTCGTGAAGGTCGCATAACCGGCCGGGAGGGATCTGGACGCTGACCACGTACCACCCTCCAGTACTGCACCCCACCAATGACGCCTGTAGTGGGCCAAGGTGGGGGACGCAGCGGCTGGGCGGTAAGGTGTGACTCTTCATGGGCTGTAGTGCCGGGACTTAGTTTTAGCTTAGATGAAGAATTACAAATTCTGGTAATTTAAAATGTTAATCTGTTATAGATAAGTACTCCCAAAAGAACTTTTGCATTGTTTTGGTTTATTAAATATAAATTATGAACTTTGAAAAAGTTCTCTTTCGCTATTTTTATAATTTTAGTAGAACTATATAATTCACCTACTGCTAAATGTTAAAGCTACAAACAAATCACTCCCATTATTTTTTCCTGCATTCTCTTTGAGGCCAGCTTTGAAGTTTTTTAATAAAATTGAACAAATATTGCATCGTGTGAAACACTTTTAAGGTGCAAAGTTGTGAGAAAAGGCCAAGTCAGTAAAACGCATTGGAAATAAATATGGTCCATATGGCCGCGTGTTCTTCCATATTTATATTATCACTTGTTGAAATCTTAAATGGCTCATACAGAAAAAGAAATGTTATACAATTGAAACTTAGGGTTAAAATTATTCTTGGACGTAAAAACTAATATTTGAATCTTTTGAAAACAAATTTCACTTATGTGTTCCCACAAAACAGGACAAACAGAGCGTGAGCAAAGGAGAGAAATACATCGGGTGATTTAATTCAAATAGGATCTCCAGTCGTAGTAGCGGAAGTAAGGTGAAAATATATTTATAGCTACTACTAAATTTGAAATTAATGATAGTATAAACCAGATACTGAGTGTTTTGAAACTCACAGCAAACGACAAGTTCGTGTTTGAAGCAAATAATATAGCTGTAAAACAGAATATCAACTCACAATTGTAATTATTTCTCGTATTTTAGCTGGATTCTCCTGCTCTTCTGAGCAAATTCATCAATGACATCATCCTTGAAGCTGGACTGGGAGCTTAGGTCCTGAAGCAGTTTACATTCAACATTCATCATAGTTAGGGATCAAAGTCTCTCTTGATGCTGTGCACTTCTGAGAGAGCTTTTAATCCTCTACATGCTAGAAAATGACCTTTCTGTAGAGCAGCTTGTTGCAGCTATTGTCAAATTTAAAGGTTTCAGGAAAACTTGAGGTAAGATCCATTGCTTTAACGTACTGGTACAGTTCAACAACACTGTTCTTTTTCATTTCGGTATCAGTATGCACTACACACAATTCACTTCTTAATCCAAGTAAATCAAAATAGGTTCCGTAATTGTCTTTTAAATTACAAAACACTTCTTCTGCAAACTTTCTCTTGAAGTCTGAGAATTGTGAGGAATAAAGAAGAAAAAAGAAATTCAAATTTGAATTTCAGCAAAATTTTTAGCTATGCATTGTCGAACGTTAAAAATAATTTCACAGAATATGCGTCTGAAGATGCTTTTCTTACCCTCTCAGGTAATGGCATCAAGACAAACTCTTTTAGTTAACTGATGTTGTATTTCAAAGGTCTTATCTGTCACTTCTAGCCAAACTGGATCGAATTCATTTCTATAATTCTGCAGAAAATACTTGAAGCTGTCTCGCATTTTATTATGTTAAGCTACATCTATTAGCTTTTTATGGACCACTTGAAACAAGCTATCAGTGTGCTGAAATATATTGGAAAAACCCACCAGAAAAAAGATGAATTCAAAATCCCTATGCAACCACACTTGTAACTTGATTCCACTCAAAACTATCGTTATTTCTCATTGATTCAAATAAATCCTCTAGATCAGCCAAGCTCTTTTATAGTAGTAAGCAGTCTACTTTTAAAATTCCAACTGATTTGTGACATGGAAGGAATTCCATTTTTAACATTTTTTATATCCAAAGCATGAACTCTGTTAGCTGATTTAGCAAAAAAGGTACTAAATACTGTAATGGAAACAAAGAAGCGCTTCAGTTCTTTGATGCAGATAGCTGATTGTAACAAAACAAAATTTTGTGGGTGAGCATAGCAATGAACAAACACCGCCTATTTACAATGCTCCCGAATTTTAGCTTGTAGCCCAGCATGTTCCCTTGACATCACTGCTGCGCCACCGTACGTTTGGGCAATCAGTCGGTCCAGACATAAAGCCATTTAGTGCTCTTAAAGTATACTTTAATAGGGATTCAGTTTTTCTGTCTGCAGTTAAATCTGTAAAACCGATGAACGTTTCTTCAATTGTTCCCTCGGTTGTTACACAGCGGAAAGTAGTCGATAGGTGAGACCTTTGGCTAACATCGGAAATTTCATTTAATGCCAGGGAAACACAAAATGCTTCAGAAATATCTTTTCCGATTTTGTTGGTCATCACTATGCTGATGCTGGATGTTAAATCGTGCTGTATATCCGGCGAGGTAGCACGAAATACAGTGGACTTTACGAGGTGTTCTTTGAGAGACATGTACTTAGTTCATTTGTATACTCAATGAAATTCCCTCTATTCGATGATTCAGCACCCTCAGTGCGGCCACGAAATGCAAGTCCTTGCGACCCTAAAAAGCAGACAGCTCTTAGGAAGTGTGACGGTATTGTTCTATCCTTTTTTTCTAACTTCCATGTTATGTTGATCAATGAATCTTGTATACTCACCACTTAAACAAAATTCTATTCTTCTGCCCTCACCAAACATTTTCAGTTCTTTCTCACAGACCTACACCCACAGAACTATGATTCAGTTTCATACATTTTATGATTAAAATGCCTACGGCACTTTTAGTGTTGGTTGTTATATTTAAAGAATGTTTCGGAGGTCCTACTCTAACTACATTTTCTTTTTCGGTAAAAGTTGGAAGTCTCTCCTTCAGTTTGTTGATTACAAGTACTCGGATTCAATATTTTCAGCAGCAGGTTTCCAGAAAATGCAGCGTTCTCTCTACAATATGTGTTTTCCTCCTGGCGAACCACACGGAAGCAGATGAGCTTTGTGTGTACCCGGCTCTTGGTTTCCTAGCGCATCTTTCTCCTATACGTTCACGCACATTACCGTTCAAAATGTTAAGTGTTGTATTCTGATACGTGCAGAAGAAGTTAAAATTATGAAATTAACCTTCACTGCCAAAGAAAATACTAAAAAACTTAGCTTTGAACCGCATTAATGTTAACAAGCGAGAAGCAATTTTAGGTGTCACATCCACTGCGCGTGCACAACGTTTGACCCGACTGGCATGAGGCAAGCACAACTACTAGCCGCTCTGTTTCAGTATTCCAATGGGTAATACACTAACAAAAATAATTCGTAGCAGATTGTTGTTCGAAACATGCTCCTCCACAAGAATAATGCCAATTGGATTAATATATAGATAATAAGAAAAGGTAAATAAGCAAACTGGCAGGGTGTGCAACACATCACCCACATCCATTGACGCTACGCCCCTATCAGGAGGAGCCAATGAACTAAGAACTGGATGCGCGGTGTTTTTCCACTGTGCACGTGGGCGTATGATACCGCGCTACTGTTGCTATCAAGGTCACGCGACTGACACGGCTTTGCTCTGCTCTGGTTCTGCAGTATTTAGTTGATAGTCATATTGTGTTTCAGTTATTGCGAATTATGTCTTATTTTGCCCTGTATTTACTCACAAAGTAAGTATATTATGTAGGTATATGTTTTCTACTCCACAGCGTGTATTTATTTATGATTCGTATGTGTTAATTCAGTCTGCTGGTCATGTGAAAACACGATTAGGAGAAACATTTACGGGTGTAAAAGTTTCAGGTCTAAAACAAACCATACACTTTATATTCAAGTTCAGGCTTAGGAAGTACTCGGTCTAAGAAACCTGAAAGACAAGGTACGGTTCTCAGCAAAGAAACTGTGGACAACATGCGTCGGTAAATAAAGCTTACTAAAATAGTTTCAAAAATATTGTGTGGTAGCATCTGCGTCATTCTATGATAGACACAGACGGCAACTAGCGCCGATAACTCAAACAGGAAAAGCACCGCACAGCCGGTTCCTAGTTCATTGGCTCTCCCTAATATCTGTTCTTACACATAAATTAAAAGAGAGAAAGTAAAAGTATCGTAGCAATGATGATGTCGATAGAAAATCCGTTCATAAGTAGCAGAACAAATGAACATGGACAAGAAAGGATGGAAGATACAGGAATCTCAAAATTCCATTGAAATGCCAGAACATCAGCCAAAAGATACAATATTGGGATCCAAGAAAACTTAAGCCTGACATTAGAAACATGAAGTATGAGAACCCGGAAGAAGAAAGGAAACTTTTGCGACAAATATATTTTAGTAAGCTTCTAGATATGCCTCGTGGTATTGAAATGGATCTGTTTGATGTTGATATCACTACACAGTGCAACCCTCCAGTCAGAAGGAACGGTGATGGAGCTAAATTGACGTAGCGAATAATGACCCGGGAGTCCTAAACGCTCCGCTCTGTCCCCATCACGTACTTCCGCACGTGAAAAATCAAATTGAAGCAATATAGAGTAATGATTGTGAAAGGGGACGCACCAGGAATTAAATGACTCGAGCGCAGGGTAATTAAAATGGCTGCCAACCCTTTGTTTAGTCTCAATGGGACCTGCCTGCGCTGACGTGTAGTCTAATATAACAGGCAGGAAATAAGCATAGCCACTCGAGAACTGACAGCCCGAAAGCTAAAGTGCTGTCATCTTTTATATTGCATTCTGAAAATAAGATGAATACTGCATTGTTTTCAATGTGGGTTTTTGTTTTGGTCTAGATGCTTTCACAGACTGCGAAAACAAAACTAGATAGAAATAAAGGTAGTGGGTAGTGCTAACTCTATCTACCTAGCAATAGCGCTTAGAAGTATGGGCTCATTTTGGACGTGAATATAGAGAACCACTTTCTGGAAAAACTTGAAATGGAAATAATTGAAAACGGCTCCGATTTGGGGGAAAATGTTTGTCTAACTGTAACAAAATCAATCTACCTAGCAATGATATTCTGAGGTTTGTGCTCAATTTGGCATTTTACGATGAATAGAGATGAAAGTTCTGAAATGGAAAAGTTTCTGAAAATAAATTTATATGAGTAATAACATCTCTTAAGTTTCAGAAACTAATTAGAGATAATCCATAAGATGGGGCTACAAATATAAAGGCTTTTATGTAATTGAGAAAAAGACTTTCTAAATTGTGCTTGAGCTGCGAGAAATACAATATATTTTTAGTCTCTCTGCTACGTATATAGAAGTTGGGGAAGTATTGCATTCCACCCAAAAATTGGATATCGAGATTTCACTGGAAATATATTTTTTGAATCGCGCGTGCGTGTGTGTGTGTGTTCGACAGATAGAGACAGACTGACAGACAGACAATGACAACGACGACAACAACAACAACAACAACAATAATAATAATAATAATAATAATAATAATAATAATAATAATAATAATAATAATAATAATAATAATAATAATAATAATAATAATAATAATAATAATAATAATAATAATAATAATAATAATAATAATAATAATAATAATAATAATAATAATAATAATAATAATAATAATAATAATAATGATGATGATAATAATATATTATAAATAATATAGTAATATAAACAATATAACAACTGTAATAACAATAAATAATAATGAAATACAACAGTAATATTAATAAGGAGTAAATGTCAATGAAACATTACGTGCCCTCATGCTTGCACTTTACAATATGTAATCTGTGATGTTAGACAATAGCACCATATACAGGAGTGAGTTTATTCCCTGCACAATAAAGATCCTCTAAGTATCCGAATTATTTCGGTCTGTGCCCTGCTGTGAGTATCCGAGATTGCGATTTTTTTTTTTTTTTTTTTTTTTTTTTTTTTTTTTTTTTTTTTTTTTTTTTTTTCCTGTATCTTGTTTAATGGTTGTGTTTGTCTCTACTTATATCTGGGAACAACCATTTTCAAAAATTAACTACATTGAAAATGAGTATCGCAGCAAGATTAGTGACAATCACCTTGCCTATCTTTTGAGACTATGCATTTCATCTTTTCCACCAAATATTGAAGACCTAAAACGTAATTGTGCGTAAATAAAACGTAATAAAACGTAAATAAAAAGTAATCCTCAGAAACATCGTGGGTTAGTCAGGAGTAGAATATGAATGTGTAGGCCTTTGATTTCCTGTGCACAAGAATGTGCCACTATTGGACCTCAGTAACTACGGACAGATGTGTCATTCTGTCCCAGCGGCTGGAACGAGGAGATTGCAACCTCCCCTAACTTGGCTCGGTTGAGCACCTCTGTACTGGGTTACGAAGCAGGGTGTCAATTTGATCTCTTCCACACAAGATTTTGATGTCAAAATTTCATCGGAAATATATGTTTGGGGCCCTCTGAATGCAGAGAACCACCAACAACAACTTTTACCAAAACTCAAATAACGAGCTACCGCGTAACTCAAAAACGAAAAGTCCCTTAAAGAACACAGTTGGTATTTAAGTTTAATATCTTCCAAGAATTTTGTAGAAAGTTCCTCCATCCTAAACTACTTGGTATTTAAGTTTAATATCTTCCAAGCATTTTGTAGAAGATTCCTCCATCCTAAACTACCCTTTAGAATTAAAACGTTTACAAAATTTTGATTTTCTCGAAAATGGCTCTGACGATATTGATTAAATCTTTAAGATAATTGTATAGCAAATGAAATGTATCTTTTGAATTTTCTGGCTATAGACTATTAGTCCTGTTTACTCCTGATGACTTTTGCCTAGCTAGTAAACCGTAAAAAAATAGCCCAAATTTTGCTGTACAAAAATGTAGATCTCGTTAAAACAGAATGTATGCCCAAATGATCCTCTTTCTGGAGTAAACCATTTCGGAGATATTTCTTGCTATTTGTGCTAGTCTTGCAATACTTATACTTTCCACAAATGGAGGATCATTATTAGCTTTTTCATCTCTTGGCCGTGCAAAGAGAACAGAATATTAAAGTTTTAAAATATTTGACTATTGCTCAAAGCCTACTGTATTCCCACATTCCCCTTACACCTACAAGAAAATGACCAATAAGATAATTTCTACAAATGTTCATATCGACTATCATGAAGAAGATACACGAATAATAGTTTGTAAGAGTAGTTAGTGCAAGAGTAGAGAAGATGACATGAGTGCAACACATATTTTTCTATATAAATTGCAGTTTGGTTGGGTGATTTTCTCGAAAATCTTCGTGTAGCATCTTTGGAAGCTACTGAGCTTAAATACCAAGTTTGGTATACATCCAAGTTTTAGTTTCTGAGTCACGTTTTCCAAAGACACACACGGCACGTTTCCTAAAAATGCTTCTTTAAGTTCAGCGGACCTCAAACATGAATTTCCGCTGAATATTCAACATTAAAAACAATCACACATAAGTACATGCATACGCACAGCACTTTGTACAAACTCATCACACTTGCCCATCGGTTTTCCTCGTTTCCTTTCTATGGCTGGAGTTCTTAGCTTGCCCGTAATTTTTATTTCTCTTCGAGATTTCCCAAAACAATTAATGCTAACATCTGTAAGTTCCGAGGAGCTCTTCAGCA